>JANPWX010000008.1:1869497-1889632 GCA_024734555.1 Trochalopteron elliotii | reverse complement strand
TCTATATAGATGCATTTTAAAAGTCGGGGGTGCATAGGGCTAGGTAGAAAATAACAATCAATGACAATTGCGGGTGCAATAGCTTTGTCTGCAAAACGGTTTAAAACTAGATTCCCGGGATGTTATTCTTGATCCATTAATCACCCGCGCTCTATATGCAGGCAGCCACCGTTCGCTCGGAAAAATGTTGCTGCCCGACGTGTCATGTTTCTTCTGTTGTTTAAAATAGAAAGTTCAGCCCCGTGCCGGGGAGGCGCAGGGCTCGGCGCTCCGCTCCCATTCATTATGCAACAGTTGACACCGAGCGGGCAGGCGGCCGCAGCCCGCGGCCGAACCCGAGCGGCGTGTGCCGCCTTTCCCTTCTGTGTCAACTGTTGCATAATGAATGGGAGCGGAGCGCCGAGCCCTGCGCCTCCCCGGCACGGGGCTGAACTTTCTATTTTAAACAACAGAAGAAACATGACACGTCGGGCAGCAACATTTTTCCGAGCGAACGGTGGCTGCCTGCATATAGAGCGCGGGTGATTAATGGATCAAGAATAACATCCCGGGAATCTAGTTTTAAACCGTTTTGCAGACAAAGCTATTGCACCCGCAATTGTCATTGATTGTTATTTTCTACCTAGCCCTATGCACCCCCGACTTTTAAAATGCATCTATATAGAAGAGAATTATCTCTGAGAGACACCCGCGTTCTCTAACGTGCAGCTGATATAAAGAAATTGGGAACTCATGCATTAGTAATGCAATCTGATTTAAATCTTCATTTTTGCCATTGCAGACTAGCTATTTCTAAGATACAGTGGCAAAGAGCAATCTTTGTCTTAAGTGCTCACCAGTAGGAAATTTGGGGTTGATTTCATGCCTATTGCCACAATTCATGACTACGTTGAGATGGAACATAATAGTGAAAAAACAAAAATAGCGATTAGTACCTTCCCTACGTTGGCATTAACAAACACGTCTTCCCCTCAAGAAAAAAAACAAACCCACCAAACTTTTTTGTAGTATCAGTTTGAGAACCACAGTGAAGATACTTAAAAGTTCTTCATGATCATCGATTACTCCGTTATCACAGAACAAGCAGGGGGAAATTACAGCTCTGCTCAGAAGCAGCGTAAGAACGCGGGGAAACTGCAATCTTGAGTCAATTATAGAGAGATTCGTGCCTCTCTTCATTTGGAGACGGGGGATGTGTTGTAATCTTTCCAGTAACTATTGAACTGAATAGTTAAGATTCGATGTAAGAATAGAAAGAGGAGGAAAAAAGAAGGGGGGGAGAGATTTGAGGTTTAAAATTATTATTATTAATAATAATGTAAGAAAAACTGAAATGGCAAATGTAATCAGGCCAGGGAGGGAGAGGGCTGTGAAGTACGTTTAACTTGGAGCGAGTACTTTTTGGATTCCTCCGCAGTGCCCCCTGCAGCCCGCAGCTCGTGTTGGCTCCACAGAGTGCTGGGCAGCACTCGAGTCCAAAAAAAGAAGCGTTTCTTACACCCACAGGGTCAAAAATACATGTAAAAGCAGTAATCCTCTTGCAGACTGCTTTTTCGGTGCATTTTACAGAAGTGGTCTTCTTTTTCTATGACTACAATTAATAGCATTTTTCAATCTCTAAGAAGTCACACAAACACACCTTAACTTCCAGTATATCACTTCGGCAGCTGTGATAATTTTTAAGTGTAAGTTGTATTGCTATAGAATTTAATTCCAGCCTATTAAAAATGTAGATTTTTTTTTTTAATCTCTCGGCTACATACCTTGGTTCTGCCAGGGTGCACAGCCCAAAGGTGATGATTTGAGTAAAACAAGTAACCAGTGCTCAGTGTTAGAAGTTTTGCAAACAAATAGATCACCAGCTTTGTGGAAATGAAATCCCAACCAACCAAAGAAAGGAAGAAAGAAACAAAACACAAAACTCCAACAAAACCTCTCCATCTGAATACATTAAAAAGCCATTTGATTCTGATTAAAAGGTATTTTTATATTGGCTGAGGTTAAAGCAAAGCTGAGCAAATATATATCTATTTCCCCACTCATTTTAACAGCACAGTGGTGATTCTTGCATTATTCTACAGTACAATGTTTTATAAGATAAGGCACTCCCTCCTATATCTAAGACAGTCAACAGAATCAGCATTTCATTAAAAAATGGCAGTTGCCCTCTGTTATTTTACAGCTGTCATCCAGCACCTAAGAGCTAACTAAAAGTTTTCTTCTGATGAGAGATTTTTCTTTTATAGCCAAGTACTGAGTGACAATTGTAAAACAGCATAATAGGGATACAATTTCACAGTTGATTTTTGCATCTTTTTTTAAAGGACACTTACATAAACAATTACCAGCTTCTAAAAAGCTAAAGTAAAATAGTGAACTATTTAAATCCAGTTTTTGAGAAGGACAACACTTCTGCTAAGCCTCTGAGTCAAAAAAAAAAAAAAAAAAACAAACCAGGAAACAAATCCCTTGTATTATAGCCTGAACAATGCAAGAAATAGAGAGATTTTGTTCTAACAACTGATTATTGTCATTAAAGCAGAAGTTCTTCACAACCTTGACCAAACAACTCTGTTCTGTAGTCAGACACAAGCACAGACTCACTCATGATCATGTGTGCTCTTACTTTTATGACCATGGACTTACAAACACCTCTTCTGTAGAAATTCACTTTACATGCACAAATGTGATTATTTGCTCTATAACCCTTTTTTTTTTCCTGTTTGCACATCCACTTTGGAACACTATCCTCACAACTGGAATTTGGAAAGAATCAAATCTATCAAAATTCTAAATGATCTAAGATGAACTTGCTGATGGCAGCAGATGAACAGTAATGCCTACCAATATCAGCTGACAGGACACTAATTACCAGTTACAGGAGATGATTGCTTGGGGAGAGATCTATTCAGTGAGTTATGATTTTCAAAAATTATAAAGCACAGGCCTGATCTGTGAAAAGATACGCAGTATGAAAATACAGCATACGTTCTCAAGATGATTATCATGACAGAGATCTGTCTAATTAGGAAGGAACTATTTTAATGCTAAGATATGAAAGAGCCCAGCTGGAAGAGGAATTTAGAGGAAGACACAGAAACATGACTGTTAAGCTGACAGCAAGTGCAGTCTAAGCATGTTCCAATGACAGCTTCTAAAAAAAAAATTCATCTCAGCATTTAATCAATAGTGGTTTCAGAACAAGCACAGCCTTACAGATAATCTAGCTAGTCATATTAGTGGGAGGGACTTCATAAAAAATACATAAAATATGCCTTTGCAGAGCAACATACAACTCTTCTTTGGTCAACTGAGCTAGAGGGTTATTCAGTCGATGGGCAACATGAAAATTACCACTGTGAGGACAAGTGGGAATCCCACTCTATTAGACACCACACTTTAGTTCCTGGCACTGCCAGTCCAGCTGGAAACTCCAATCATTGTGACAGCAAGTTTCAAACCATCCTGGCCAAGAGATTAACCTTCAGAGTGGCCACCGGGGCAGAAACCTTTCTGGAACCTCCTACTATAATTAAATGGCTTATGTCTAAGTCAGTGGATGACATGGTGAAACAGGTGTCTGCTGGAAGGCAAACCTAGAGGCAACCACACAGGGTGTTCACTGAATAACTTTGAACATCTTGGGTCTGCAAGGAGCAGCTTTCTTACATATTGAAAAGGGTTTCAGAGGATTTCCACTGAAGGTTCTCTTGGACACAGTGCTACCTAACAGCAAATCAGATGAGCTTCCATTACTACCACAAGCTGCTGAAGTGTATGTTTCCTACTAGATCTGTGGTTAATAATAATAATAATAATAATAATAATAATAATAATAATAATAATGTAATTTGGAGAATGGTTAAAGCAAAGCCTTATATTGAGGGTTCACTGAACACTAAAACCCCCACAACCTCCATGAATGAATGTATCTGTGACCAACTACAGCATAGCAAAAATTCTCCTGACAGTTGGGGTGGCCACAAGCTATGGCTGTCAGAACATGCAGAACTGTAGGGATTCTTCAAGGGATGAACTGAGTCTGAAGCAAAAAAAAGTTGCTTTAAATAGTTAAGGAAAATGTCATCAAAGCTTCAGAGGAACATAATAACAAAACTATAAAGGGAGGAAGGGGAAGCAACAAAGAAAATCAGAAAGCAAGTTCAAATTGCAAAAGGCAGAGATTTAGGCCACTGCAGGAAGTGATCATTCTGTGTAAATATAAACAAAACCAAAACACCCTCAAAAGACATTTTCCAGCTTATACGTGTCAGGTTGTAGAACATGGGGAATCCAAATCAGAATTTTTACAGAATGTTTCCAGTTGTGACCAACACTCAAAGGCCCAACTCAACAGTTATTATAACAGGACAGGCAAATGGATTGAGATGCACACACACCTAGCTACTCTGCAAAAGGAGGGCTGGAAAAATATGGGGAAGGAATGCAAAATGTGGACTTGTTCTCTCCTGTTCTGATTACAGATATGCCACAATAGGAACACAAAGAAGAAAAGTAAATGCCATGAATGGGCATTGTTGTCCACACACTATCCTGTCAGATTAGTGTTATTACCACACATCTTTATGTTTAGGAAGAATTCCAAGAATTAATTCTGATATGCCACAGTACGTCCTTCTGTTAATTTGAAGGTCTAGTTTTGATGCCAACAGCTGTAGGAGATAGCCATGGACACAGCTGGCAGAGAGCTTGAAGGGGGAAAGGAAAGCCATCACTCAGGCACAGGCCCCATCTCAGCCTTTGATCTGTCACACTGATCTCAAGAAAATAACTGGGGGAGGCAGGGGGATGGAGAGGATACAATGAGAAGAAAAGACACTAGAAAAAATTCCAGAGAGACGATTCTGGAGATTTCTCGAAGCTTTCACTAGAAATAGACGTGAAGTAACTTGAATTTCTTTAGTCATTCTTAAACTGAGTAGCCCACTGCTTGTCAGTAATAACTGCCCCATTTCAACTGAATAGCCTGAATTCACAGGGCAACAAACAAAAAATCCCCTATCACTGAAATCAAATGCCCAACTTTGGTAATGAGGAGGCAGTCAGGGGATTTTTTTTTTCTCCAAGGCAATTCCTGTATAGACATCAGCCATTTATAAGAATTCTAATGTGAACATGATCACTTTGAATTTTTTGAGCTGGAAGATAGACTGAAGCTACTGAAAACTACCATTCCTTCTCCTTCATATGGGAAACTGAAAATTGTTCTGCAATCCTTGGCATAAGCAATCAAGTTCAACATTCAAATAGGAACATTTTTATAAATTCTTAAATCACAGGGAACTAGAAATAAAGGGTAATTTTCCATAGTGGTAATTTTTTGTAAGTTCTGTCTTCAAGAAAAAGCAATACAGTATTTTTCTCCCTGGGCCAATGTGGTGACTGACAACAGCATTGTTTCATTGAAACTGCTGAACTTTACAACCTACAAATAAACCTTTATATCACATAAATTTACAAACCTGTATTGAAAGTACATAACTGAGGTTGTAGCCTTGCAATGAGTTTAAAACCACCAAAATCAAAGCACTTGTGCAATCTTTCTTTGGTTTCTTTGCACAATCCATGATGAAGTCTTCAAATACATTGTTACACACTGTTTTTCCACAGGATGTTTGTTTCATGCTGTACACAGAACCATCAGTGTTCACCAGTGAGGAGCATATTTAACACTTTTTTTTTCCTTTTAGCTCCTCATATCACCTCATGGGTATTTACTAATTTAAACCCTGTTCATAGACATTCATTTCCTAAGAATGGCTACTGCTTCTGCTCCAGAGTGTTTCACTTGTACCAATAAATTGATTTTCACAATTCATGGCAAGTGAGAAGACAATACTCTTCCATTGTAGAGAGGAGACTGAGAACAAGGAAATTAAACTTAAAATACCCCAATTGAGCTGATTTTTTATAAAGGCTTACACAACTCCAAGCACACTATGTTTTATAAGAGCAGCCCACATTAACTTCAGTTGAATCTGTAGGTGCTTAGCATTTCTGCCTGTTCTCAAGTCAGGTACCTGGAGAATGGGGGATGCAATTAATGATCATCTGCAAGAAGCACAGTTTGCTTGGACTGAGTAGCATCATGCAAGAAAGCTCAAACATTTAATCTCAAACACATACAGTTCAGTGAATTACAGTCAAAACCAGAATTAGATATTACAGGAAAGAAAATACTTACATGCTGGTTTTTAGTAATATTTTAAAAGAAATCGTTTTGTTCCACTTTTTTCTGTAGATTCACCTTTCAAATTGGTTTTGCTGCAGCTAAATCAAAACATACTGTGTTTAGAAAGTACTGCTCAGGGAAAGTGTACCTGAAGCCAGAAAATGCTAAAGAGATGAGATATGAGAATAACAACAAAAACTGTAAAAGGATACAGAAATAATCCCTGGCCATGCTTGGTCATATTAACCAAAATAAAAACCAAGTAACTATTAGCTACATTAAAACCCAAGCCTGTGTTCAGGCTATTTCCAGAGTCATGGATGTTAGTGGACAACATTCTTCAGAAGTCTAGGACGCCTCCAATCTTAGCTCAGGCTTGCTGCTAACTAAGGGTTTGCAGCAAACAACAGCTGATTAGATTCCAGTTAGACAGGGAAAAAGTCCTTCTCACAGTATGAACAGTGAGACTTACATAGATTACTTATGAGGCCATTGAGCCTCCATCATTGAAAGCTTGAGGAACTGGTCAGACAAATTTGTCACTAAGGACACCAGTGTAATTGATTTTGCCATGGAACAAAGTAGTGGATTAGGTTCTTAAAGCTCCTTCTGGTCCTAAATTCTCATAACATTACATTTACTTAGGGAGCTTGAAAGACATAAATATATGTAAGCTGTTAATTACTTCATTTATTTAATTCTGACTTTGGTGTATAATGAGAAGGTTATATATGAACTTACCAGTTAAGACCACAGGTCCATCTCTCACAGTAGCCATGGGAGTGGACACTCAGGAAAAACCAGAACAGTGTAAGGACATATTGCCTCCCAGCAGTCAAACATTTTCAAGTCAGGTTATGTGATTAATCTAGTTGGTGGACTCTACAGCATCTCCTCTGAAGTTTTTTTCCAGCCTCTCTTTGCCTCTTTACAAATTCTCTGATCCAGAAAGTCATTTGAGGAGTACCACCACAGATCCACACAGGCTGTCTGAAGAACTAGTTCCTCTGGTTTGTTTTGAATGAAGATCTTACTATCTTCCAGTATCTTTCATGCTTGTATTAGAAGAGGCAGGAAAAAATCAATTCCACTCCAGTTTTCTCCAGACCTCTCAGTTCTGCAAACCCCTTATATTACCTTCCCACTATGTCATGTGTTTTTCCCAATAAGATTCTTGGATATTCAATGGATGGGGTTCCTTGCATGTTGTAATGGCAATCACAGTATTCCTCTGACCATCCTTGGTCATCTCTGAATAATTTCAGTTCTGGAGTACCGTCTCCTAGATAAATGGACTAGAATCCTGGATTTTTACAGTAGCATATGGACTTCAACAGACTTGAACAAAGTAAACTTTTCTGGTCTGTTCTCTATTTACTTCTTAATCATTCCTAACTTTTTTTTTTCCCCTTGAATTACAACTACTATATGATATTGTCATGGAATTGCCTATCGTAATGCAAAGATCTTGTTCCTGAAGACCTTTGGGTCAGCTTAGAAATTATCCAAGATGTGAAGATAGGATTATTCTTCCCCAGATGTACCACTCTACAATTATCTATACTGAATTGCACCTTGTTTTTTCTACAGTTAATCTTTCTGCAGGCTATGCAGTCTCCCTCGTCCTTACTGCCTTGCATAACCTCCTACAGCCAGCAAAGCTTTGTCACCTTGCTGATAACCTCCCTTCTTCAGGACATTTAAGAATATATGGAATAGTATGGAATTCTGCCTGTGTTCTCCCTCCTGTGCAAGAATTGACCATTTTCTTCCATCCAATAATGGTCTATCTTATGTTCCCATATTTTAAATCATATTCTCATCGTATTTCAGCATCTTCCTCCTTATGCCAGTGACAGTTTTGTGTTGCTTGATTTTCCTAAAACACCTTAATTAAAAAGTTCTGTCTGACGTCTTCTAAAAGATTGAGTTGACTGTATCAGTCAGATAATCCTCATTTATATATCTCTGACTCCTTTAGAAGAACTCTGGGAGCTTTATTAACTCTCACTGATAAGATAATATTTATTCAGATAGATACTAATTCTCTCTCTTACAATATCTAGTCATTCACCTGGAACAGATGTCAGTTTTAAGTTACTGGATACCCTTGAACCTTTCTTAATGATGGACATCATGTTTGACACCTAATTTTTATGTACTGAGGAATAGTGAAGAGACACCTTACATGCTGCTTTTGTAGGTATTTCAGCCCTGAATTCTCTTAGAATTCATGGGTAAACCCTTCAGATCCTGGAGATTCATCTGCCTGTTATACTACTACTACTCCTTTCAGGTATTTCAGCTTCAGAGACAGTCTCTGCCAAGTTCCCTGAACACCCCAAAAGGGCTCTGGAAGGATAATTTCCCTGATTTCTTTATGTTGGGTTTGTGTGGCCAGGTTTTGGTAGAAGGGGAGGGCTACAGGGGTGGCTTCTGTGACAAGTAGCCAGAAGCTTCCCCTAGGTCTGATGGAGCCACCACTGGCCAAGGCTGAGCTCATCAGTGATGGTGGTAATGCCTATGGGACATGTTTTGAAGAAGGAGAAAACACAAATCCTGCACAACTGCAGCCACAGAGAGGAGTGAAAATACGTGAGAGAAACAACTCTGCAGACACCAAGGTCAGTGCAGAAGGACAGAGAGGAGGTTTTGCCCATGAAGGTAATGGGTGAGTGATTTCTCCCTATCCTCAACTCACAAGCCTTTTGTTATATTTCTCTCCCCTGTTCAGATGAGGAGGGCTGTGATAGAGCAGCCTTGGTGGGCACCTGGCATCCTCTCAGGGTCATCAAACCCATCTTCCACAGTGAACAAAGGATATAAATTGTTCAGCTTCTCTCCAGTGACTCTGCCCTCCCTGAGAGTTCAGTTTATACTCTTGTCATTTTCAGACTCATTGACAATTTTTTCCTTCCTGATGGACTGAAAAAGGAATATTGACCAATTTTTGATTCTCAGTAGTTAAGTCTTAGGCTCATAATAGTTATAAGAGTATATCTGTCAGTGTTTATGATACTTTGGTTTGGTTTTGGGTTTTTTTTTTCATTTGAATATATCTTTAGCTTTTGGAAGAACACCTTCTTTATTTTTCTTTGCTGTATAGCCATGACTGCTTATTTGTACTTCAGGCATGTTCAGTGAACAGTGGGCATTGGCACTCTGCTGCCTGTTGGGTGTCCTTCTGTAGTCTGCATCTTGCCTTTATGGATTTAATTGCCTTGTGTGGGATTCTTTGTCTGTTCTTGGTAAACTTTCTCATTCTCACACAGTTGCCCATGTTGAAATGAACACAACAGTAGTGGGCACGCTGACCTCCATTGCTCCCCAAAGATATGGAATCCAAGGGTATTAGGTCATTCCTAAAGAGCAATCTTAATGTTCAGCAAGATATATATGTACATATGCGCATATATATGCTTATATATGTGTGTATGTATTCATTATAGATAATTGTGCAAATTATATATGTAGGGCAGATGTGGCTGGTAAACAGACAACTGCAAAAGGACTTCTGGTTTTCCTGGATGCAACCAGACATAACTGAGGGTTCATTTGTATCTGTTCTGATTCCCGAGTTTGTCTGAAATATACACTGATAATAATTAGCATTTATTAGCATGTGGCTCTCAGACCTTTCTGAGTGTCATTATTCCTCTTTGCAGAACATTTATGAGCCACAGAACAGAGAAGTGGCAAAAGACAGTTCCTGTGATTCTTCATTTCACTCCGCTACCTATATTGGCATCTCCTTTATTTGTTAGGACCCCAAACTTCATAAACTACTGGGGGCATTGCTTTCAAATTGCTATTATAATTGTAATTGATTTTTATGTGGTAAACATGCCCAGATGAGGCGTTTACATCCTTATTTCCAGTCCCTCTTTCACCTGTTTATAACAAATATTTGTGTTGCATCAATGTAACAGAGTGATTTTCATTCAACAGATATACCAAGGTGACTTGTTTGCTTTTTAAGCATGTTTAGTATCTGATAGCTCATCAAGGCATTCTGATTGAATAAGGTGATACAGACACAACATTCACATTGTTGGGCCTTTGAGCTCATCCATGTTCCCATGACTCACGTGGGACATGTTCTAGAGAAATCCAAAACCACTAAAGCACTATCTCTGCACAAGTACATAGTCCATAAACAATACCCCCTAAAACAAGAAATAAATAACAGCATTTTTAACTTTTCTAGGGTATAGCATCAATACCTATATGTATAGATTTGTTTTTTGCTTAGTTCTTGTCCTGTGAGATGTACAGTCATTCATTTTCCACTTCACTTGACTCCCATTTCTCCTATTAATCTATGTTACTGATTCAGTTCCTTAGCAATATTTTGACACCAAGGCAAGTTCTGTGTCAGATATCATCTCGAGCTGGAATATTCAGCAGCTACTCCCTTAACCCCATTTCACCAGTTTTGTCCCAAGTGCAGCTATGCACTTTCCCAGCTGAGGAAAAAAAAAAAAATCTTTCTCTGGTGGGGTTACCTCGGTGTTCAATGGCATACTACTTCAATTTCTATGTCAGTGTCACACCACTGGGGGGGTGTACAGATTAGGGAGGTTGATGTGCATAAGGGCACCTCATGATCCACCAAAAGTAACCAAGTTGCATATTGCATTTATGAAAGCATCAAACTTTGTGCAGATAGGAAAAAAAACAAACCAAGAAGAGACCTCAGGATTACAGAGTACCATTCCATAAAGTGCAAAGAGACTGAATTGGCAGAGTTAATTATTACTCAGCTGTCCATGTCTATTTTTTAATAAATGAAGAGTCCAACAGAATGCACACTAGCTCTACAGGCCTATATTTGCACATCATAATTTTATAGCAGTGACACCAACAAGCCAAAAAACTGGATACAAGGTTTCTCCATCTTTCTCTCATATGACTCACTGAGCTGTCACTTCTCCCACACTGCCTGGTACAGTAATTACACTGGAATTTCACCTCCAAGACATAGTAACAGTAGAAGTTTGGTACTCTACCAATATTTAAAATTCCCTCACAGTCCTTACTAATGTACTGATTCTTTGCTGTGCTGAATCAGCACAGCACTGAAAACCAATCTCTCCTCTTAATCACTGACAGAAAGCAATACCTTTGCAAGGGCAGAGTCAACAAAAAACAGGATTAGAGTAGACTGACAGTAGCTGCATCAACTCCTATAGCATCATTTTAAAATTATCTAAAATCAATAACCTTTCACTTCTGGAGCATGAGGTTCAATTCTGCATTTAGCCATGCATGAAAATGAGTTCAGCAATCTTGGGTCAGCCTCCACAGAATCATTCACGTCATTTCCCATGACTGGCAGATTTCACTGTAGAGAAAGAATGAAAATGAATTAGAAAACAAAAGTGAGGTTTTGTCAGGCTGAAAATCAAACATCAATAAATCTGAATGTCAGACTCACCAAACAGGGAATTCAGATGTGAAGGCTTGGACCTTTGTGCAACCCTTTAAAGGAGAGAATGAAAAGTGGAATAGAAAGCAGGATCTCCTGTAAGGCCAATGCAGCAGCCACCATGGCATCCATGGAGCAGTCATGGAAAGGGCTGTCAGTGGGAAGTTTGCACATCCATGGACTGCTGCTGAACTACTTCTCACCAGAAGAGCTCTCAGGATTCCCTACTGAGTATAGCAGGCACTTCTGGATCTCAAACATGCCCTGCAGTTTGCCAAGGCCAGCAGCCCTGCCCCACCTGTTGCCATGAATTCCAGGGTGCTGCTTGGAATCCTAAAGTTATCAGTCTGTTCCCATGGCAGTAAGGAAGACTGCAAGTCCTCCTTTTTCATGAGGAAGCTCAACCTGAACAATAAAAAAATACAAATGAAAACCTAAAACCTAATAAAAGAGAAAAAAAAAATAGAAAAGGATGAAAGTAAGAGTGAGAGAAAAGTGAAGAATGGCAACCCCTCATCTGCCACCATCCTGTTCTCAGCTGCCTTGGGTGACTAAAGGGAACCTCCCAAACAAAACCAACCCAGGTGACACTGAACTACCTCAGCAAGGACAGTGGGCATTCTTTTGACTCTGTACATACAAATTCTTTGTGATTAGCTTTTCTCCTTATGTATAATTCTTCTTTCCTTTGACAAATACTAAACTTTGTGTAGCTAGAATTCTTTGAAAGTAATACCAGAATGATGCACTGTCATTTCAAGGTTTAAATGGGACTGACAAAAGGTGTAATCTTTCATCTGGTGACACAAATCAAGACACATGCCTGATGCAGATGGTTCTCATACACACCTTCAAGAAGGAACTGCATCCTTACATTTATTTAAACAACATCTGTCTTAAAAGGATATGGATTCTAACTTGGAGCCCTGTGCATTACCATGGTGTAAATACTGTAGATCTCACCTATACTTCTCAGTCACTGCTCTGTCTAAAAATTAAGAGCCAAAGTGAAAAAAAAGATGGAGAAACACAAGAGATTGACTGGCTTAACATAAATATAAGCTGCAACTATTTGTGTATGATTTAGCTGGTTTACTTTAATGAAAAGAGTAAAAGACACTCAGAAAGGGATGTCCAAAGAACCCATCACCTTTACAGCTCTTGAGATTGTATTTAACACTCCTCATCCTGTTATGTGGAGAATCCTCCAAATAAAACTCTAAAAAATCTAGAGAAAGGAAACTGCTGCTGTTTTCATCCAAATACTTGGATAGAAGTGGAAAAAAAATCCAAACATGAAAACCTGTCAGTTTCACAGCATAATTCTACCTGTTGTTTACCAAATTTACAGTACAACAACCTTCTTCCTTGCACAGTCTAATAATTTTTCAATTGTATAAATTTTTTACTTATTGTTTTCCTTCATTTTGGGTGTGGCCAAGACTTTAGAGTCAGGCTAGTGTATTTTTTCCCCTCTGAATTCTTGGACAATGTGGTCCTCTCCTGGGAAGAGACAGTGTCAGTGCCACCAGGAAGGAAATGCCCTGTCACACTCTTATATTGTAAAATAGAGACAGTCTTTCAGTTCACTTCTCATTTTCTCAATACCACTTCAGGAAATAGAATTTTACAAAAAAAAAGAAAAAAGAAACAAAAAAAAATGGCAGCAAACCTACACAAGGCACATTTAAAACCTAATCCACCATAGTCTTATTTAAAATTTTAAAAATGAGTGGCTGAAAGGTGCTGTAGGGTTTACAAAAAAAAAACCAGACTGTCTCAGAGGCTGATGCCAAATAACTTCAGTCAAAAAGTACACAAAGAAACTGCATAGGTCATTTAGACAGCAATCACCATGGTGTTAGGCCAGCCTCTTATGTCAGTGATGAAACAGCCAAATTCCCTGACCGTGGTGAGATATTCCTTTTATCACTGGTAAAACTGCCTAAAGAATCATCAAGGCTACAAGTGTGGAAGACACGAGGCCTCTCCAAATTTAAGTGATAAAAATACAAAGTGTTTTATTACTTTACTTTAATTTTTATAATCTATATAATTTATGTTTTGGGAAAAAAAAATGTCACCTATAGTTAGCAACAACGAGATCAATTTAGGCTCAGTATTTAATTCCTGTAAGGAAGCTTTCTTCCAGTCCATGATCTCTGTGATTCCATTCCCATCTTTGTCTGCCCCCAGTCTCTCCCATAACTAAAGACATATCTTTCAGCCCTGACAAAGCCAGTATAAAGTACTGGGTGTTTTATTACAAGTTGTAATTCAGTCACTTTGGAGGTGATTTTCTTTCTTTAGTAATGACTTAGTGGAGGAAGCTGGTAATTTTTTTGTTGCACTGTAACATTGCTAGAGAGATCACATACTGTGAGCGAATAGGTGTTTAGAAACATTTCTCTGCCTGATCTGATTGCCTTTAAAAATCCAAAAGGAAGTGAAAGGATATCCATTGTCTTGTGTAATATTACATATTTGTGTTAAAAACCTAGCATGATCTGAAGAAAAGCAAGTTTTGTGGGCCTGATTTCAATTTGAGCAAAACTTCAGTTAATAACGCAGCACACATAAACCCTTTTAAAAGTTCATAATATTACACTGAAGACAGAATTGCTAAAGAACTTTGTTAATTTTTCTCCCTATAAAATCAGTGTTACAGACTTCCAGCAGGTGTCTTTAATAGACATTGTTAATAAAAGAAGTATTGCATAAAATAAGTTCAGACCATTTCATCACTATTACCTTCTGCCACCATTAAGAGCAGAATTTCTCCTGTATCTTCAAATTATTTCATTAATGCCTAATGCAAAGAATTAATAACTCATCTCCAAACTCTATAAACCTCTGTCAGCATCAATACTGTTCCTATATTCAAAAAATTACTTCCATTTAGTCCCAATTTGTACAGGTTTAAAAGCTGCCCTTAAGAATGTGTTCTATTAGAAATTTCAGTCCATGAGCATTTTAATTTTAAGCTGGGAAAAAAATCCATCTGCTTTTTAAACTCTTGGGTGCCAAAGAGGTTTGGTGGTGTCAGGTGTTCTTCTGAGCAATGTATCAGCTAATAAATGTACCTTGGAATGTTTAACTGTCTGGGAAATGTTATTAAATAGAATATTTTTCCAAGGAAAAAGCCTCACCAAAGGTGATGTCTCTGGGTCAAACTGTCTATAATACTACATGCCTGAGATAAGTACCTAAGTCACAATAATACTCCTGCCATAAAATCAGCTGTGTTGCTCTGATGTGAGGGTGCATTTCTCTGTCTCCAACAACAAGGCTATTTATTCACCTATGTAAACAAAGGTTTATGAGCTACAGATCCCTATTTCCCTCCCATCTGTGCAGGTAACCTGATGATATGTAAAGTGCAAGAGTTTTCCTAGGGCTTGATCAAATCTTGTCTTCATATTGGTATCAGCCTTTTCCCTCTACTGCCAGATTTCCACAGAAACCTAATGCCTAAGATGGGAACAGCAGCAAGCTCTTGGTTTGGGCAAGTAGGAGCCAGGATCTAGGAAAACCTTAAGAAACATCTGGAGACACAACGGCCTGTGGGGTTGAGATTCTTTGGAGTAATTCTATTGAAAGCTGTGAAGCTAAGTTTTTAACATATGTAAAAATATGTATTTTGAGACTGGGTAAATTAAAGTAGACTTTGGTTCATTAGAGGTACATAATACTCTTTCTTACATACTTGTGGTATGAAGTGAGAGAAGGAAAGAAGCAATGGCATAATAGTTAGGCACTAGTTTGGTTAAACCCACCTCCCCATCACAGACCTCTAAATGCTCAGCTCATGTCTCTCAACAAGAGATCTTTAAGGCTTTCAAACAGGAAAGTTCACCTGAGAAGCCTGTCCAAAGCATCCCAGTTTTAATATTCTCTACTAAACTCTGGTAGCAAAGCAGCCATAACAACCTTGAGTTATCTCCCAGACTCAAGCCCAGCTGTACTTGCCTAGCAAGGATGTTCCACACTCAGCACAGACATTGCTTGCAAGAACTGCTGATGTGATTAGGCAACCTGTAATTAATCAACACTTTGTGATGTAAGACCACTCACCTGGATGGCCTCAAGAAGTTTTTCACATCTGAGAAACAGAGGAAAAGAAAAAAATTCCAAGCATATGCAAGTCACAGTTCTGCTGCACCCCTAAACATAATCTCAGATGAGAGGTGAGATTATGCCTTGCCCACCTTTTCTCTATGCACTTTGGTTGCTTCATCTGTTGAAAACATAAATCACAGTTGCCTGGAGGGGCCAAAATTTAGAAGGATGCCACCACAGACCAGGGAGTTGATGACTGACTCTAACATCTGAGAATAGCTCTGAGCAAACTGCTGCTTTTCTATCATGAGTGGGTTAATATTTTCCCCCCTCTAGGTATATACATTTCACAGCAATATATTCTGTTGCTATTTAGGATTCACTGGCCACTTCCATTACAAATGTTCTTTTCCTGACACTTATAACCAGAGCTTTTGTTACAATGTCCACTGCCAGACAAAATTTGCCTTATTCTGGGTTTCATCACAAACCAGCACTGTGAGCCACCTTCACTGAAATTTTTGCAATTCTTTCGGTGATGTAAAAACAATAGATAGCTTAAGGTCAAGTGTCAGCAAAAAACCTCAAATACAAATTGATTTGGCTGTTTGAAAATCAAAAAATGAGGAATCCACTGTATTCAAAGAAGAATCAGCATTGAGTGGAGGGTTGAATCCAATGATAGAAAGCAAAGCAAACATTTGTGTGAATCCCAGTGAGAACCAAAATAGCAGCATTTTGCACTGCTCTATTTATAACTCTATAATTTTAAATGGTAAGACCAAAAATAGTCATTGCAATATGTCAGCTCAATGTAATTTTTCTTTCCAAAAGAGATAAATTAGCCTAATTTTTTTTTTTTTTTGGTAGAGAGTAGTAAAATAAATAACAAATATTTTTCCAGATAGTTTTAGAGGGTTTTTTTGTTTCTGAAGTTTTAATCCTATGTGGCAAGAGTTCCTGGCACCTAAACATGGTCTTTCCTTCATCTGATTTCATTTAGGATCTACATCTATCTAGGGACTTTCAGAAATACGTAATGATTTAACAAGGCAGCTAGCTGAAGTGGGGGATAATTAGGCTTTCACCCTCCCCTTCACCCTGTGCCACCGTTTTTTACTCTCTCCATCCCCATTGTACCCTTAAAAGCGCGGATCTGCAGCCAAGCCTCGCGCACTCCCCACAGCCAACTTCCTCTGAAGCTGCAGTGTGTAATTACAGCCAGCTGCCGAGGGCTGCTGAGAGCAGGGCAAGCAGCACCTCCCTGCCCAGAACGAAGCCCAGGCTTTGGGAGACCCCAGGATTTGGGAACCCACAGGCTTTGCTACATAGACACCCACAAGGAGGTACCCACGCTATGGTAGTAGAAGTTAGAGCAACATTCGAACTTAGCCTTCAGAGACACTAAAAGGACTGGCTATTTCAGCCTCCCTCCCCCTTTTCTCCTTCCCCTAAATTCATCTGTTTAAAGGGAAGAAAGCGTCCTTCCCTAGATCCGCCTGTGCGACCCGCTCCTGTGCTGCTCCCTCCCTGGCTGACAGCCAGCACCGCACATCCCACAGCGCCCTGCCGGGGAGCCGTGCATCCCACAGGGACAGACACTGGAGATAAGGGCCCTTCTGGAATGGGACGTGCTGGCTCCTGTGAGCTTCACCGGGACTGCAGGAGTTTTATTTTCTAAAAAGTAAAAGCCTAGCTTCCAGTCATCAAAGTTCATGATAAACCTAAATGGTGTCTTGGTGTCCCTGAGGCGTGTGAGACTCAGGGACAAAAGCAAAGTGGTGAAACAGCAGGGGAGGCTGTGTAGACACAGCACAGATACACATCTGGACTGGCTGCCTCTTTGTTCTGCCTTTTCAATTCCATTTCTGATAACCTCTGAAACTTAATTCCTTATTAGTATTCCTGAAGACGAATGCAAATTTCCATTTGTCCACCTTTGAGGATGGACCTCAACATTGTAATCTTCACCTCCTGGAAGGAGCAAGCTCCTCTGACTTTTGCATTTTAACCAATTTGTGATTCACAGTGACTTAGTTATAGGATTTGCTAATGGAAATCTCTTAGGCTAGATGAACAAAAATGTTTAGGTTCTCATACACTCCATGATGTTAGTTACAAAGCACTAACAACAGAGTGTGTGAACTCAGAGGATGCTGTCATGTAATTACCACTGCTAGTGCCACATATGTCCTTTTCCAACTGAATCACAGAATAGTAGAGGTTAGGAGATACTTACAGATAGTTACAGTCTGCTCCATGTCCCTTGCACCAAGCAGCTCAGAGGTGTGCTGAGTTTTGACTATCACCAAGGATGGAGACTCCACAACCTTTCTGGGCAACCTGTGCCACTGCTTGGTAATTAGAGACACTTTTTTATTTCTACCTGTACATCTTTGAGAAATAATAACCATAATGACAGCATTTTTACAATTTTCCTTCAGAAAAAACCTGCAATTTCAGGCATGTTAACCATGAAAAAGTCACTCTTATAAAAGTTACTCTCAAGAAAATGAACTTAAGGTGCAAGTGCAATAAATAGTGCAAAAATCCTTATTAGCCTAGAGACCAAAGCAGAAGTGGTGTAAGACTGCAAAAACAGAGGCTAGTCATGGATAGCTGTTCTGATTAAAGGACAAAGCATTAGGAAAGAACGAGCATGTTAGAGATGTCAATACTAAAGAGTGACTGGAATTACTTAGAATGCTTCAAGGCAATAAATCTTCAGCAAATGGAATGTACTTAAGAAAGGAGAAATTTAGGTCAAATTGTAGGAAAAGATGCCTAATGGTAAAGTACAGAAAGTTGTGGAGTATTTGTCTGAAGGAAGAGGCATGGCATATCCCTGAAGACTTTTAAAACTACACTGGAAAAAGCACTGAAGTGTTTGGTACACAATAATCCTACACCAGGAAGGAAAAGGCTAGATGATATAACGAGGCTTTTCCAGCCCTGCTTTCTGTGATTCAGTGGTTATTCCACTGGCCAGTTCCAGTTTCAAATACTAAAATCCAACATCAACTGTAAGCACCCCCTGGTAAAAGCAAATGTTATAGAAGAACTTCTCTCTTCACCCCCGCACAGAATTCAAGTGCTCTTCAGAAATCAAAACAGATCCCATGTTTTAACTTACTTTTATTTGAATATGCCTACAATATGATGAAAACATTTAAACTGTGAACACTCATTGTGTTTGTACTTACAGCAGGGTTCAGATGTGTTCAACCTGGGCACTCACACTGAAATTTCCAAATTTTGAATGGAAATTATACAGATACTGTTTAATTGAGGTGGATTCGCTAGGTAGTTATAATGTTGCTCAGCATGAGGAAGAGAGATGGATCTGAGATTCTGTGAACTTTCAAAGGCAGGCTTGCACTTTTCTTACTTTCTGCTTTTTTTTTTCTTTTTTTTTTTTTTTAGCTGTTGCTGGAGGAATAAAGGAAAAGAAAAAGGTAGTATATTTTACATAGACTCCACTAGAAATCTTACTCTTTTCACTTAAAATAACCACTATGTGGTCTTGATCTCAGGTTTGGAAAGAGATGCAGCTATCTGCATTCCAAAACCCACAAAGGCCCATGCTGTTCTTGGAAAGCCCTTGTTCTATCCCAGTTGATCACAGGTGATTAGCAAGGATTGGGCCAGCAGTTCTGCTAAAAACTTCATGGAATAGATGAATTATATCCCTGGTACTAAAAGCAAGTAAGCATTGTAGGACTGAATGACAAAAAATATGCAGAGAGTGCCCTGGCACTACCATTTCAGTTTGTATGAGGAGTGTGCTTTGGAAGAGATTTGTACTGAGAGTTTCATCCTGGCTGGTTCAATCCATGGACCAGTTTGAAGCTGGATTAATTTCAAATTAAGCTAAACTGAAAGATGTATTCCATCCATCACTGAACATTCAGTCCATCCAGTGCTCCAGACCAGAGGCAGCACAAAGTGAAATACCCTGAAAAGCACATAGCATGGTCATCCAGTACCAGCAAGATTCACTGTACAGAATTCCACTCCCACTGCATCCCACTGCTGCCCAGCACGGATATAGCCCTGCTGCCTCTGACAGCCCTCTTCCCAAAACTGGTGGTCTGACTAACAAGACTTAGCAAATTAATGGAGAACCTGAAGCAACACCATGGACACTACAAGTCAGGCTCATCAGTGACTCCTTATTTCTGATCTCCCTCCTGAGTCTAGCCTTTTCGATTATTTGAGCGCTTACACCAAGTGAAGCGTAAATCCTGCGGGACGGCTGTGCCCCCCGCACACCATTCAAAGCAAGGAGCACTGACACTCCAGGCCTCCCACTGTCCGATCACCAGCAGGCCCTTCCCAGACCCGCTCCACCACCACTCGCTGCGCTCCGCGCGAAGGCGCCCGGAGGGAGCGCACGGCGGGGCGGGACGAGCCCCGCGGTCCGAACTGCGGCGCTCGGCTTGGAAAGGCTCGCCC
>JANPWX010000008.1:1834867-1869097 GCA_024734555.1 Trochalopteron elliotii | reverse complement strand
AGGAGATCAAAACGCCTTGGCTTCTAGGGCCTTGCAAAAGTAACCAGGGACAGCTCTTTACCCAGCTATCTACACCACGGAGAATGTTCTGCTATGAGAACAAGTGAATACAGTTCAACTGGATCAAATATTTCATCACCCTTGGATGGTGACAAACATCCCAGACTGATCAACATGGTGTAGGCAAGAAAGAACTTATATTTCAAGAACGTACAGAAGCAGATTTTTCATGGTGATGGCTGCAGTAATGATGGCTTGGGTGGGCTCTGTGCTTTATGTTCCTGTTAGCTCTATCTATCCAGTCTAGAAAGGATGAAGGCAGCCTGATTCTAAAACTGCAAACCAAATGTCTGGTGACAACTTCAAGGTGACAACACAGAGGGCCAGGCTGGGACCGGAGTGGTGGGAAAGCCTTTCCACAGAAAAACAGGTCTCCAGCTCAGGACAAGCAATGTGAATCAGCAAAGTCACTCTTTGGGGGGAGGAAAAGGCAAACATACTTGGTGTGCAACAGGAAATTGCCCTGTGAGACAAGTGAATTAATCCTCCTGCTGTATTCATCACTAATAAGGCATCAGTACTGAGTGCAGCACCTTGGTTTGGGCACGTGTCAAGAATGTTGTTAACTGGAAAGAGCAGCAGGGAGCAAAGAGAGTGATCAGAGGGTTAGCAAATACTGCCTGCAATGAAAGATCAGAAGAACTGCAACTGTTTTATCTCCAGATGGGAAGGCTGAGGAGGGGTAGGGCCACCGTTTTCAAAGCAAAGGAGTAATTTGTTCTGCCTGCCCATTGTGAACAAGAAGTAATAGATTTAAATTGCAGCAAACTTCTCTAGCCATAAGCACAGAGAGACGTTGAAACATATTGCCTGGAGAGGTTGTCATGTATTTGTCACTAGAGAACGAATTAAACAAACATATTTTGAGACTGATATAAAAAAAAATAGAACTCTAACTGAGGATTACAAAAATTTTTTTTTTAAAAAATTATATTATTTCAGGAGAGGAAAAAGACCTTTTTTACTTGGAACACAATTAGAATTCAAAAAAGGGGAACAGTATTTCCGTTTTCTACGCTAGCTCACAGAATGAATTGAAAAACCACAAGTATTTCTGTATCTCAGCCCCCGTCAATGAAATGGAGGTAGCAATACACAGTTTATGATACTGCAAGTCAGTAATGCATTATTACAACCTTGTGGATGCTGGGAAAGGAGGGGATATACAAATGTAAAATATCTCCAGACACGCTCAGTTTTTTTCAGACTTGCACTGCTTTAAATGCTACAATTTGTTTTCCTTTCTTCTCTAAGAGTTCACTGCACACTGGGATCTCTCCTAGTAACTGAAGAACACTTCTTCCCAAAGAGGAACAAACCAGAGCTCGTGTGGTTTAATAGAACACAGCAGTTGAGAAATACCTCTAGATTAAAAAGCCACAAACCCTAACCATTAAATTTCATACTACTACAAGTTTCTTTTATTGTGTAACTTGCACCAGAAGAAATTTCTAATTCAGGAACAGTGATCCTTTCCCCTCACTCAGGCATGTTAAGACATCTGCTGAACAGAATCTACTTCCCCAAAAGAATGAGTGAACATGCACAGCCAACACTAACAGTGACTGTTTAGAAGACCTATCAAACCAAACAGAGCTGAAGCACCTCATTACTACTTCCCTTCCAAAATGCAACAATGGGACTAGATTCATGGGAACTTCAAAATATTCTTTGTTGTTAATAACATTTATATTTAAAGGGAAACAACTCAGGTGAATATGGCATGCTGTATAATCCAGATAAGTGCAGATCCACTAAAAACATTGATACCAAGCTAAAACCTTCTCTAGCAGCCTTGTTCAGAAAATTCTTCCTAATCATCTTATTACAAATGCTTTCTTTTTGCAGATTTCTGCCATGATACCCCAAATAAACTCTGCCTCTTCTTGCCACACCAGTGCCCTGCTGTCCTGTCAGCTTGGCAGCCATTTCTCCAAGCAAGCACTACAGACTTCCAGACCCCAATTTCCCTGTGGTGATCTCCCAGCACTGTGGCTATGACAGCGCAGTGGCAGCATTCACGATGGAGACTCTGCACGAGGAAAGCAACAGTGACAGTCCTGGAGATGGAAATATGGCTGTGGCACACATCAGTGCAAGGCCTGTCAAAAAACATTGGGAAGTTCTCCTTGATCCTCAGCAGAAACTTAATCCTCACTCCTGTTGTTTGCTCCATAAAACAGCATTTTCATGTCCAGATCTGACACCCGTTTTTCCTGAGTATCTGTATAAATGTATCACTTACTGAAGTGACTGGGATTATTTACATACACTGTGTTCCTCATGTGTGCACCTACATTTAAATATTTAAGAACACAATCCTGGGAAAGTAATTTGAAAAGTAATTTCCTTTTTGCATACCAGCTGCTGAGATGATTAAGTCACTACTTATACAGTACTTTTAAAGTTCTCCAGCTCTCCAGAGACCTCTTATATTTGGCATTATTTGTAGAAGTGCAAAATACCTAATTCCCTTTGAGCTCCAGTTAAAAGTTGACATCAACTCATCTTAAAGTTTATTATTCTTACAAAGACAACATTTCAAAACTGCTGCTATGTTCCACTGCTCCTTTTTTTTCCTGCACTGCTTTTAAACTGATTACTTGTCATTTATTAAAACTCTAGATGTGGCCCTTAGGGACATGGCTTAGTAGTGAACTTGGGTTAATGGCTGGACTCAATGATCTTAGAGGTTTTTTCCAACCAAAATGATGCTATGGAGACAAGTATAACAAAGTACATTTAAAAGCATATTTACAGTATTTTAATAACTACAGTTCAACATAGGAGTTTTGTTTTACTTTGCTTTATATGGATATATTTAAAGATGCAGGGAAAATTTTGGCAAAGATGTAACTAGCAATCAAATGCTTATATCACACAGGATGTCAAGGAAAGTCAGACAAGTTTACTCTCACTTGTGCTTATCAAAAGTCTTCTCTGCAAGATGTATCATGTGGCTTTTGCTATTAAAAAATGATAAGCAGAAATTGAGAGAGATGATCAAATATATTATTAGTGGGGCTTCTCAATAATTAGTACTATACATTATTTTTAATCTTTGCTTTCTGCAACTCTCAAAGATTTTAAGTGGAAGCAGTGTCACTTCCATCTGTACCTGGGGAAATATTTCAACCTTCTTCAAGACCTTTCAGTGGGAAAATTTGTGAGAGTCAAGAGCCAGTTCTCAGTTAGGTAATACAGTTTATTGAATCAGCTGCAGAAGGGTCAAGAGTAAGGCATGAATCACTGCAGTTCTGGAAAAAGACCTCATTTGGGGACAGAGTCAATCTAAAAACTGGAATAGGGAAGGAAGCAGACAAACCCTCCTGACAAGTAGTGTAGGAATATGAATCAAGAAGGGAAGCTGAAGATGATGGAGAAACAACTGACTCATTGAGATACCCCTTGCAAACCAAGGGACAGTTGAATTTAGGTGTGATGAGATATTCAAATACCTAGGAGAGCTAATCTGATGTACAAGGACCAAGAAGCAACAGAAGAAAAGGGAAGAACCAAAATTTTACAAAATGTCTAAATAAAGGAGATGGCCTTAAAAAGTGGGCAATGTCTGAGTAACTGTCCCTGTAACCCTCACACCACTGGCCCTGTAACCTGTACTTTCCAGGTTACTGACTTCTCTCTTGTTGCACAGATTTGTTTCTATTTAACACCATCCTTGCTGGACACTGAGACAGATCAATAGGGAAAAAAATATCCCCAAACCAACAGAATACAAAGATGGCCAACTTGCACGTCACAAAGCAAAATAAAAAAAGGGTGAAAATTAAATAGGTTAAATATAAGGTGCTAATTATGATAACCCACAATTTTAAAAACTTGACTTTGCAGTCACAATAATGTTATCACAAATTAGTTGTGTATGGACAGATATATAAATTATTCCCATAAATGAGTGTCTATAGAAACACCACGAGCAATATATTATTTTACAAAATACTTAATAAATATAATAGTCTTAGATTTTTATATTTTATTATGAAAAAATACTTTTATTTTGAACAATGGAATGTTGGATTTATTAATGCTAACTACTTACTAAATATTCACCATTCTCAAAGCTGAAAATTATGCCAAAGCAATGGATTCTTTTACTTGTCAGCTACACACATTAGAGCAAGAAGAGCCTCAATGAAACAGGTTCCTAATCTGCATTAAATTCAAAAGCTGTCACTAAATATCATGCAAAAGACACGGCTACTGATATCAGAGTACAAAACAGAGGTTCAAATCCTATTGTCCCAACCTTGTTCCCAAGAGAAGGTATTTGGTCCAGTCAGTGAAAGATGATGACTTAGAAGCACAGGAATGTAATGACACAAGCACACTTAAAAGCATTTTAAGTGAGAATGTGGGTTTTCAGCCAAGATACACAAGTATCAACCTTGATTCAACTGAATGCCTCTTCTAAAAATGCTCTCATCATGCTTATGATGCTACAAACATTCAGATCCAGGGAAGTTAAACAGAACTGATGGAAGCTGTAGGACACCTGATGAACTGACAGTAGCCATTGCTCCAATAGACAAATACATCATAATTCAAGACTAATACCATCTACTTGCTGTAACTTCAATGGTGGTATAAAAGACACTATTTATAGCACAGTATGAAGAGTTTCTATTCAAATTTGGCTACAGGGTTTTTTTTGATGGAATGTGCTTGAACAGCTACAGAGAAGCTACTGAACAGTCCATCCAGCCTGAACTGTTTGCAGGTCAGGAACTTCCTTGAGCCAAAGGTAGAGACTAAATAGATCTCAGTCTTCTATGCTTTGAAAATCCATCCACTAACCTTGCTGTCAGACTTTCTGAAGAGTACAGCATGATAATGCAAAATAAATTGTGCATAGTTCCATGCCAAGTTTCAGGATTAGCTGTGATGCAGAACAGATGAATTTTTGAAGCAGAATTAGATAAATTACTTTAATTAAGCAAGTTCAGATTGCTTAGGAAAGATACTGGGGTTAAGACAGAGTGAGGAATTCTGCAACAGCAGAAATAGACATGCATAGTGTCAAGTCAGTACCAGAATTAGCAGAAAAGGTGAAAAAGCAGAGGTTTTTCTCTCTCAGAAAAATCCATCTAGATTTAGGAAATGATGATTAAATTTAGCAAATGACAGAAATGTCAATAAATTTGGATAGAAAGCAGAGTAAAAAAATTGCAAAATCTGCTCTTTCCCTTCTGAGAAAGCTAAAGGCACCCAATGTAAATAAAACTGCTATTATAATGCCTGCCACCCACTCCACACCATATTAGATATTTTAGACAAGGCAAGGAAGGTTTTAGGATGCACAGTTCCATAATGTCTGTACAAAACCAGATGAGAAATATGGTTCCTTTACAATACATCAAGGCATTAAGATTTGGCACTAAGAACATGATAGCTGCCTTGTATTTCAGAGCACTTGTACTTTGGAGCTGCTCTGTTGGGAGCCTTGCAAGTGAGGGTTATCACTGCATTCAGAATCTGCCCCAAACAAGTGTAAATGCACTTCTAATTAAAGCTCAGCCAGGAGACGAGCTGTGTTTCATGCACAAGTACAAGTGGACTAAGTTTGGTGGAAGAAATTGAAAATTGAATAGGGAATAGATGAATGAAAGGGCCTGATTTTGGAAGACAGTTAAAGATTAGGTTAGGTAGTTCATAAGAGAACACTGAAAGGAATTAAATGTGTGATAAATAAGAACTAGAAAGTAATTTTCTTGGAGAACACCAGGTTTTTTGTATAAGAAATGTATTACAAAAACTGCAAGACAAATTCTATTTTAACTTACAGCAACATATAATCATGCATATGTGCACCTTCCCTGGAAGCCTATCTGCAGGTCATTTTCTCCACAGAAGTTAGCTCACAAAATTTCTATTGCTTTTAGCTGCTGAAAATTTGGAGCATGGAATATTATTCTGTTAGTGATGAATTATTTCAATAGGAATCCCATTGTTACTGAACCTATATTTCAGTTTGTATTTTAGGTCAAGTTAAAGACACTACATGATTCTAAGTTAAAGAACAGCACTGCTCCACACATTTCAAGCCCTACTATTGCATGGTTTGACACCCTGAGGCAGCTGCCACTGGATCCAAAGAATGGATGCTTTCAAACTGGGAGACATGTACTGGTTTTATTATTCAATTAACTGAGCTCCATGAGTACACTTGGCTGTCTGTAAATACCAACGTGCTCTCACAGCTCAGGGCTCCAAACTGCTGATGTCAAAAAGAGGGGATATAATTTATTTCATTCTCATAACCTGGAAGGTAAGTAATTTAGAGAATGGACCACATGAGGAAGTTCAGCATCTGTCTATAGTTTCATATTTTCCAAACAGGAATCACTTTTAATTACAGAGCCATTTCTAGTAAATCTCCAAAGTTATGTTCCTGGTGTGCCCAGAAGGGCTCCCTCCTCAGAAAGTGTGGCCACAGCAGCTCTGGGGGCAGCAAGGACAGGGAAGATGATACAAACAGTGGAATATTTCAGACCAAAGAAAAAAAGTACCTTTTTGTGGAAAGAGCCATGTCAAGCAGCTGTAACCCATCATGTAAGACAAGGAAATTGAAAGGAAAAAAAGACTGATTCCTCCAACAAGATGAAGCTTAGTTCAGCTAAATGAATTTATGGGCATGTAGTGAGGCAGTAACAAAAGCAACAGGCTGCACTAGGTTGTCAAGGTATCTCTGCAAAAAAACTTCTGTGATTTAATTTGATAAATAAGAAGTGAGAGGGAAGGGAAAAAATTGCACATGAAGGAAATCTGAAATGCCTAAAATATGGGAGCAGGTATTGAGCTTGTTAATAAAATAGAAAAAAAAACCCTGTCAGTAAACCAATTTTCACTCATTCACAACCTGAATGCCTTCTTCCTTAATCTAAATATTCAGAGTTTTGAAGAAACAGAAAAAAGCTCCAACTAAGAGAAAAATTAAATAATCAACAATTAGAGTTGTTTTCATATTCACAGCATTGCTTTACTCACTCAAGAGTAAAAAAACCTGTAAAATAGAAATTTTTTTTAGCTCAAAAACCCTGCAAAGATGATGTAAGAAGAATTTATGAATATGTTTTTGAAGAAAGTCCCATCTGGTTTTGAATTTCTGTGTTGATCAAGGAGTTAAATGGCTGGAAAATGGATAGTGCACAAGACATTTTTCATTCTAAAATCAACTGTTTACATGGGTTTCACTTATTTGTGAAGAGTGAAATGCCTGGGGAGGCCTCTTTTTTACCCAAGAATTTTACAGACCATCTTTAACATAAACTGATGTGTGGACAAGAAAGAATTTGGAAGATACGGCCAAACTTTATTGACTGAAGGCCTGGGATAAATCGTGACAATACTCACTCTCCAAACTTACACAAGGTTGCAGCTGTGAAGGGATGGTGTTAGTAAAACAAATTCAAAATTACTGCAAATTCAGAAAAATAAACCAAAGGAAGTTGATTAATTAAACACACTGTTGCCCCTTCACCCTGGACCAAACCACAATATGTTGACCCCTTCAAGGGGCCACTGCAAAAACAATACTGAGTATTTCTTTGGCAAGGTAAGACTCCTCTGCTGAATATATATATATATATAAAATTGTGGTTCTCAGTTGCTCAGAAATCCCAGCCTGCCTTTTAATCAATCCTGTGCTTTAATGAGCTGTCTCTCTTGCCTGTCAAATAACCTACACTTCACTGGTGTTTTCATTCAGAAATGCCTTAGACTCTACATCAGGCATCAGCAGCAGGGAAATCTCTCATGTCCTGAGCTGGCTTTTCCACAGCTCTTCTCCATGAAGACCATACTACCACAGGCAACAGTTTCTAGTGCTCCACTTTTCTTACTGCTAAAATGACCTAATTCCACAAAGCCCAAAGAAAACCTGAATTGGCATGCCAAATAATTTCATCATTAACTGATACACTTCCCATCTGGGTCCCAAATGTCAGTTCTGAGAGTAATGCAGTCCAGCAAGAATTAGGCAACTCAACAACGGACTGAAAGAATAATTGTTTTATCATTTTTATCTCAGCATTTTCATGACAAAAACCCAAAGTGATTTCCATCTTGTCCGTGTCACTCCAGAGCTTTTCTCCCCTCTTCTCTCCCAAATTTCTTTAAGCAAATGAGGAAAGGGTATTTCTGGTTCATCCCTGATATGGAATGGCAGAAGTAGAGTATGAACAGTTTGTTCTAATTCATTACTAGAAACTAAAATTGCAAGTCATGCATTATTCTAGTATCATGAAAGCTTCTAACTGCAATAGAGGCTAATTCTGGTCTCCGTGTTCCTTCTTCCAGGGGACTGAGATATTTCTACTTCTGACAAGCAAGGAGGGAAAATGACAACTGTGCTTTCTTTGTCAGCAGTCACATTTTTTGCTGAACAGTCACTTCCCTGTTCTCCAGCATGGAAAAACAACAAACCACCTGCAACACTGTCTACAGACACCAGCAGCATAATTTTGTTTATGCCTGGACTTAAAAGCAGCAGCAACATCAAAATACTGATTTTTCTATTGACAGGAAGAACATCTGAATCCAAAGTCCCCATCACAGTGATGCACTTAATCTCCTGCCTATAACCTTTCTTTCTTTCTTACAGATACCAGTGGAAAAGTTGTGTAC
The DNA here is from genome assembly GCA_024734555.1 of Trochalopteron elliotii. NCBI lineage: Eukaryota > Metazoa > Chordata > Aves > Passeriformes > Leiothrichidae > Trochalopteron > Trochalopteron elliotii. The sequence goes on along the minus strand of JANPWX010000008.1, from coordinate 1,860,394 downwards.
CTTTAATCACTGCTGTAAATTTCAGACAGTGCAAGTCATTTCTCCATGGAGAGTTTAGATCTCTCCTGTAGCAATCCAGCAGCATCATTTGTGTTCTGTGGCAGACAGTAAGTTCTAATAGTGGTGTTCAGCATCAGAGGGACTCTGAGACATGGCTGAGTTGAAAAGTGCACAAACTCCCTTTTCAGTGCTGAAAAATGTTAAATCATGCAGCTGACTCCCAGAATGATTTCCTTTTTTCACGCAGGGAAACTGTGAAATATGGGTACACATACAGATAAACCTTCTGTACTGGGAGTGGAGCCCTTTAAAAACTTGCAGGCCAGTGGGTTTTGGGGGGAGTTAGATAGCTCTGCAGAATTTCCAGCCTCCTTCCTCCCTCTTCCTCCAAGCAAATTCTTGTCTCACTGGTTATACTGGAAGTGGTTTTTCTCTTTACACAACAACTTCCACTTCTTTTGCTTTAAGATTGGTAGCCTTCAGGAAATTCTTAATGTGTGAGGGTATTGATTCCTTTTCAGAGGTGTGGTAAGCACCAAGACACATTCTAGGTGTTAAAAGTCTCTGTGAAGCTCTGAAGCATGTCCCAAGCAAGAAAACCCAAACCCATTCATATCACCACTGGACATATCCTGCCATGAAAGAATCTATTTCCTCATCTTTTAAAATTATTTGATTTTCAAATGGTCCACAGAGAATCTAATGCTGGTAATTTTTCCCAACTATGTGCAAGATCCAAGAAATGGCCAACAGTGCAGTTAGATTATTCTGATAGATTTCCCCAGAGATCTGGGAAGCTTCTGCCCTCTTTGAAACTGCTTGATGAGCCAGTCCGTACTCCATACACACTTTGTGCAGGACCAGTATAACAGAATTTGACATACAAAACCCTAAGCAGAAATTTTTTAGGTCACTCTGCTCCACCCAATTTGAACATAATTCATAGTGCTGAAATACTCTAATCAGAATCTAGACTATCCCTTGGTGAGCATTTTTGTGTCAGCTGGTTCTGGTTCTGCTGGCTCACACTTGGTGAAGTCAACCATCATGATTATTTCATGCAGCGGCTGAACGTGGTCACATTGCTCTTCAGACCCACACAAACTTCAGCAGGTAACAATCTCTTCAGTAATTTTCTTTTAAAATAACTCTGGCTATGAGATTAGTGTGACTTCTGAGCTTTGAGCTCAAGTTCTACCTGTCTGATCAGGTGGAAGCACCACACCCTAACAATCAAAACACCTCCCATGGGTAACCCTGCACATTTAGGAATTGTCCTTCTCCCCATCTATTCTCCATTCTCCAATTATCAACAGCTTTTTCTGCTTCACTTCATTCCAAGCATTTTCATACAGAAACACATGCTGTACTCCTCAGCCCTTTCACAGGTTACTCTCAATTGTGTTTCATTTCTTGTGCTTTAAATACAGTTTTCCTTAATTTCAGTATAAAGATTCTGAGAATCCTTCTGGTTTTAGAGAGAGCATTAGATACTTTTTTTCAAGTTTTAAAAACTACACTGTTCAATAAATTTACCTCTTCATATTCCAAAATGACAAGGGTAAGTGAAGTTACAGCATGTGAATTATGAAGTGATAATGTCTTTAGCTCTGTCCCAATCAGAAGTGTAACTGTTCAAAGCTTGTAATAATCATGTTCAAACATATTCAGATTATAATTACTTTTCTTCTGATAATGATACCCTGTCTGATTGGATGATTACCTATTTGACTTTGATAAGTCTCAAGGTCAAAGAAGATAATTACAGACATCTGTTTTCTAAGAAAAAGAAACTCTTGAAAAATAATATTTAAAGTGACATCTGCAAATAAGCATTTTAGAAGCATGCTGTTAATGCGAAAGTCACAGGCAAGCAAATAAAACAACAAAAGCAAACTTTAAAACTACCAAGTGATTACACTTCATTTGTAATGTGCACATTTTCTTTTGTTACTTACATAAGCATAAGTAACTTCAGTCTGATCAAAACATTTTTCACTAAGTGTTAAGCATAAAAATAAATGAAACTCAAGTAATGGATATTCCGTACATTTTAAATCATTCCTGTAGGCAACATCTGTTTGAAAAAGAAAATCATTTGTTTAACCACTAAGTGAGTAGCAGATTATGTACCCTACCTGTCACTACTTCCGAGGAAAGAAAGGGAATTGTATTCTGCAAAAATAAGCCAAAGTATTTCAGTTCCTAGCATACAGTGATCACAATGGACTCACTTCTCTCCTTTTAGCTGTCACGCTCTCCCCAGTGTCCTGATCCACAGTTAGAACCAAAGCTCTGGAACACTGAAGTATTAATTATTGGCAAACAAACAAATCTGGAGCAAAAGGCACCCGCGTTTGTTTCTGGAGGAGGAAGAGACTTAAATTGTCTGTAAAACAAATGTAGTTCACTTGGCTGCTTTGCCTTTGCCTTGTACCCTCTACAGCAGTTTTCTCTTCAGGCAAGTGAGCACAAAAATGCTGTCAAACCAAGATACTCTGCTCAAATTAATGATAACTTCTCTAGCCCAGTCTTAAACCACTTCTCCTATTTCTTCTGCATCAACAAAATTCTGTAGTTTCAACAGCTCCTCTCCACAGCAGACACTCAAACAGAGACTTTAAAAGAAACGGCTGCACTCCTAGCTCATCTACAAGAAGGTAGATTTAAATTTATTTAAAGGTCAACAATTATACTTGAGAACCTTCTGGATGCTCCCCAGTGATGCAGATCTAATTTATGTAGTCCAACAAAAACCAGAAGTCACCATAACCCACTAAAGCAATCTTCTGACAAAAGAAACATTCTTCTCCTGTTCTTTGTAACACCAAGCTATAATAGGATCAGCTTTAATATAATTACTTAAAATACTCTGTTAGATCAGTACACACAACCACCCATTTATGTTGATCTGTAACCTTTTCAGTTTTGTGCAACGTCACCTTGCAGCAAATTCCTAAATTCTTATGCTTAAAATATGACTAGTGAAAAGAAATCAAGATACCATAACTTATCTTAGGGAAGTCATTGACAACATTAGATTCAGGATGCAATCAGCTAGCCCATGTACTTGGAAAAGCAGCTAGATGGGTTTATATTTGTGTACTGAAATATTAAGTAAAAATATCAGTGGCCTGAAAACTTAGAATCTATTCCCCAAAAGAATAACCACACAGCTTAACTTAATTTTCAAGTCCAAAAAAAGGTCCTGATGTAAAGTTATGCAAATGGAAAATATGGAGAGGTAGGTGGGTTTTTCTACATTCCCTGGAAATCTCAAAATCCTGAAAGCCACACAGTAGTGGCTAGATCCTTCTGAGGTAAAGTCTTGATTTACAGGATTGTGCTATAGCCCTAATTATTATAGTAAACACCTCTCTTTTGAAAAAAAGTCTGCTTTCAATTGCCAAGGAAATGAGATACTGAAGACAACTGCATTCAAACTTTGCTAATCAAAAATTTAAATCTTCACTAGAAAACTGAAAGTTTTTTAAACAGCTGCAAGTATTTGACAAGTACTAGAACAGGAAGAGCAACTGAACATCAAATGAGAACATAGATGACTAAAGGGATAAATTAACCCCAACTAAAACTGGTATTGTTCAAATATAAAACAACAAACAGTTCTCCAGAGTAGGGCAAACAGTCTAAACAGATGAGCCAGAGAGATCAGAGAAGAGATATTCCCAAATGAGAAAAAGGGAGAGGAGCACCAGACTGTGCCCAAACTTGTCCTAGACATTTCTATCAGTGATACAGTTTGAATTTCCGTCTTCTGATTTCCTAGTGTCTCACTCTCTGGAAAGCATTCCTCTTCCTCTGCTTCCACAGTAGCACAAACTAAAAGAAAATGCAGGACCACTTACAAACTTAGGGATCATTTCAAAAAAAAAAGCACACTGATGTTTTTGTTTCTTATATGTGCTAGCTCTTAAGGGCTTGAACATGCACTTTGGAGTACATGTAAAATGTCATCTTTCCAGCCAATGACACCCAAAGAAGAAGGGTATAATAATTGCAGAAATCCAGGTTGTGGGTATAATAATAACTGGACTGGTATTGCTAATAAACCAACACATGTTTACAAAATATAGTTAGGTAAGTTTTGAACTTTAAGCAAAAAAACCCAACAAATCTCTGGCAATGAAAAACAAATGGCAAATTCTTGTTCCTGTTGCAGTAATTTCACAAAAGGGAAGCTGTAATTCAGGTACATTTAATTGTACTTGCAATTCCTATTGATATTTTTATTGAAATAGGAGACCCTGGTATAAAATGACCCCAAGATAACATAAGAGTTAAATGTTCCTCAATTCTCTTAAGCGGCATTGAACTTAGGGGTGAAGTTAAGGTGCCAGTCAAGAAGCAAGGATTATATTAGCCAAGCAAACATTATTTCACCTCATGAATGTTCAAATTTTTTTCTTCCATAAGCAATCTAAGCAAAGAATAGGTTTCTGGGATGCTCAAAGATAATTCAGGAGAACACGTTCTTCTGCTGCACCACAATTATCAGGAAAAGAATTATCATTTCTCTAATTATTGCAGAAGACCTTGTCTGCCTCCTTGGATTGTGAAATCTTAACAAGACAGTGTTAGCAGAAAAGAGGTATCATGTCATCTACAACCTTGCATGACAAGTTACATGATTTTTGAGCTCTCTTTGTATTCCTTCTTCTTCTTACACCACCTACTGCTCTTCAGGAACAGAAGGAGCCACACATTTATTCAGAAATGTAAATCTTGCTTCACCTTGTAATAAATGTGTTGTGCTTTGTGGGGTTTTTCTCCTTAAGTAGCAAAGTCACTCTGCCTAACAGGTTTCCAGGTCTCAGCACTGTTCTCTTGTATTTCAAAAATCTCACAACATGCGACTGCAGCTTTTGTGAATTCAGGACTTATCTTCATCGCCTAACCAAGTAAAAGGAGTAGCTATCAAAACCTTTGCCTGTCTGGAGCAATCCTTCGCTCACATTCTCAACAAGATTTCACAGGAAAATACTCCAAGGAAGTTCTCTGAGCTACAAGCTATCTTCCACATGAACTCAAATTTATTATGTAGAAAAGATTGTTTGGGGACCATACGAGAAAGATCCCTGATAACGGAATATAGTAATGACTCACTAGGACTCAATGGTTTATATCTGTGAAGTGTAATACTGAGACAGAATTATCTATCTTTTTAACCACATAAATCAATTGACATTAAAGCTTTATTCCATGGATTGAATGTCAGAAGAAGAAAAGGCCCAATTATCACTAGATATTCCAGAGAGCAGCAAATTCTGCAATCACTTGTTTGCCAGATTCTGCCTGTAGTCTTAAATGACAAATAAACTGGTTTACTTGTACATGAACTGGGAGAAATGATGTACTTGTTACTCCAGCCAACAGCATTTTCAGTAAATAACACTTAAAAGAGCCCAAACGTTGTTATGAAGGAGAATCAAGTCAAACTTCATTAGGAAAGTGGTTACTGCCAACAAAACACAGGGCTGGTGGAAACTCATGAATCAGGGCTTGGTTAATAATTTAAGCCCAGTCAGCTGGTCTGCTGGAGTTTGAGGCAGAGGTATCCTGCAGGCCCTGATTGAGGTTCATCACCTCTAAGGGTGGATGCACAACACTCCTTCAATGTTATAGAACCAAGGCTGCTGATTTGAGAAACACTGAAATAATGAAGAAGACGACCAACTTTCACATTATGATCAGATATGTGCCCATCAGCCTCTGGCTGTGGTATGGTGACATATGAAAGCAGTGCTAAAAACCTTCTTACAGTTTATTCTTTACCTCTTTCATCTGTCTTTTCACCCTTCCCCCCACTTCCTCTGAAATTAACAGTTTGACAACTGTTTTAATAAACACCTGCTTGAGGCAGATGACCTGTACTTTCCATCAGAAGTTAATCTGTTCAGCACAAGCAGACGACCTGTGTGTCTTGTATGTTCTTACTGGGTAACAAATCTAAGCCATGACTTTTCTTACCCATCCACACAGCTGAAACTCTGATTCTCATCTTGATTACCACAACATCCTTCTCCTTGGCCTTGACAGCTGCAATCTTGTCTGTTCTTATTTCATTCAAAATACCACTGCAAAGATAACCTCTCTTGGTGCATTTTTTTTTTTTTTGACTGGGCCATCTCTCTCCTTGTAGTTTTCAAATAGCAGCTGCTTCTCTGCTACAAACTCAACTCATTTTGACTGCTCAGACTTGTCAGTTCTCTTCCTCCCTCACTTTCTTGTGCTTTACACTGAGATGCTCCACTCTGATCACACTGCCATGCAAGCTTGGATGCTTAATTGTTACATTCCCAAACTGCTGATTCCCTAGAGATAGCTGCAACATATCAACAATACTGCCCAATTACCTTTCTCCACAGTTTTCCTTTGATGCCCTAAAGAAAACTTGGACAACAGTCAGATTGGGAGCATGCTAAAAATACTGCCTGGCATATAGCCAACATTATCCCACTGCATGTTGCCACCTCTTCTTAGTTTCTCTTAATTGCAGCCTCTTTGGAGCAGTGATCCTTTGGTTCTGCATTCGTACGGCATCAAACACAGTGAAACTCTCCATCTGTGGCTGAGTATCAGGTACACAACATAAAATATAAACAATAAAGAAATTGAAGTGGTTCACAGTTTCTTTGAGAAAATACTGCAGGGCAGAGCCTGAGGAGCTGCCAGTAAAGCTCAAGTCATATTTGTTGCAGAGGACTACACTTAGGTAAATTTTCCTGGCACACTTTTTCATTTCTGTAGGAAACTGCTATATTTCTAGGTGGCATTTCTGGCAAAATGTTATTTAAAAATATATTTTGTCAGAAATCAAAAACACTTCAGAGCTAAAAAAACTGAAAAAAAGCTCTCTTGCAGGGCTGTTGGCACAGCTGTAAGCAAGAGTTTCACAAATTACTGCACTCTACATTAAATCCTGAGATAAGTCTTACTGTGAAGGCAACTGTGGGTACAGGGAAACTCAGCATTAAAAATGTTCCTATGCTTATTGAGCCACCAAAAGACCTTGAATTCCTAATATATATATATATCCAAAGGCCAAACTTTTTAAATCTGTGTGCACAGATGACAACTGCATCCCTTAATTGAGCCTCATCACACAAAACTGACTTAACTTAGGGATATGTGCTGTGGATATTAAATTCACAGCATAAAAGTGCTAAAATTAGGGATGAACAACAACAAAAAGCAGAACTGGAAATGCTGAGGTTTGATTTCCTTGCTCTATGTGTGTAAGAATTCGTTGCGGAGTTCTGTTACTCTGGTACTCCAAAAATCAACCAAACCTTCCCACCAAAACCTTTATAGATTTAGCTCCAATTTCTAGTCTGCTCAGAAATACATTCTGTAAAAAAACCCAAGCAAACAGAAAAGAATTAAAAACTTACAAGAACTGCACATAAATGTTGGAAATATTTAGCAGAATGAAATGCAAACTAACTACCCTTGGACTTCCCAAATTATTCCGTAGTAACTGATGATAGAAGCATTCCTAGTATGTCACAAGCACTATGTTAGTCTGGCTCACCTTGGTGAACTGCTTTGTGAGCATATGAGAACACTCATTGCCTCATCCATAATTTAAAATCAATGACACTATATCAAGGCAATGATTTAGGAAAATGTATTTCTCCATTAGTTACTGGTAATTGGAAGCTGACTGTGCACTCTGCTGACCCAAGTAACAACTGTCACGGCAACTTCAATTAAAAAAAAATGTAAAGTCTCTCAGTCAGACTTTTTCAAACAAACTGAAAGAAACTCCTCCTTTCAAGAAAAAAAAGGAAGAAAACACTGCCCTCCTTTGGATCAGATATCAACGCTCTTCAGTTCAGAATACATCAAGAAAATCCCTTCTGGAGGAATCAAGTCTGGTATTGCATTCTTCAGCTGATTCCCATGGGTCTATCTTTGGAATTTACTCAAACAAATTATGATTTAAAATCTCATGTGAAAGATACCACCCTGAAACCCCACACAGCTCATGCCATGCTTGCCATAGACCTGGAGAGGGGAATGTCTATTAAATTTAATACTTTACGCAACAGCCCTTCAAACCAGTTTCAATCTAAATGACAAGGGCCCACTTCCAGACATTTATTTAGGGACATTACAAAATGGCTTGGAAATATCTTCTCCACTTTCATTAGAGAGGAAAATTTGCATACAAAGCAATGGATTTTAGAAAACTCTCAGATAATCAAACAAAATAGCTATAGAGACCTGAGGTCCATACACATGCAAAGCATACAATACACAGAGCATGAATAATTAGCATTAATGAATGTCAAACTCATCACTGAAGCCTGGCTGTTGACTCACAACGCTGCTGGAGTGTGGAACTACTGCTCCACTGGGAACTAATACAAGGAAAGGGACTGAGGTCTGTTGGGAAAGTCAAAGATGAAGGGGACCTCCTGTGGAAAAGATTACCAGGAAAAAAGATGGCTCCTTTTCCCTTTGTATGGCAAATACATCCTCTTACACTTTGGTCTGACTAATGAGAACGGGACTGTAAAGAGTCACATCCTGAGAGGATGCTTAGATGGGTTTGTTTGTTTGCTTCCCAACCACAGTTTTCCTCAGAGTTTGTCAAAGGAAAAACCACACGTGTATCTTCGGATCTGGCTCTTCAGACACTAGATGAGGAGAACTAATAAGTCCTTTTTTTGTTTTTTTCTTTTACAGAGAACCCATGGAACTTGGGAAAGCTCTTCACCCATTAATTTCTTGTATGTGCAGACATCTGCAGTTTCTGTCTGAAACTGTTCCAGTAACCACTAAAGTTACTGCATTTCATTCCCAAAGGACAAAACCCATGATAATTACAAAGCAATCTTAACTTTACCCTATGAAAGTATCATCTCATGTTAAGTTGTTCACAAAGGTATCATCCCATGTTAAGTTGTTCAATGTAGTTTTCCTAAAAATAAGGGCAGATTTCCCACCCATCCCTCTCTCCAGGTACTAGGACCTTGCCTTATATTTCTGATCAAAGCCTATGAAGCTGTGAACCACACCGAGTGAGTGAAGGGCTTTCAGCTGCTCCCCATGTTTACAGAAATTTCAGCTGAGGGACAGACACAAGAAAGTTTCTTGCTGCTCCTTCACCTACTCCATTTTTTGGCCCATGCCAGGTAATTCCATCATTAGACTTGCAACTCCTGAGGGTAATTTTTCTGCTTGTTAGCGTTTGGTGAGGTTTTTTTGGTAGCAAACATTCACATAGAATGTGTACTGTTACTATTGCACGGGCCTTGCAGCTGGTTCTTACTATGTGAGGCATCATTACAACTCTTACAATTTTATCCTGGACTGTTTTTGACTAATGGTGCATTTCCTCCTGCATCTTGAACTGATACACTTTCATAACATCTTAGCTTTGATGCCCTATTAAAAAAATATTTTTAAAAAAATTGTTTGGGCCCAAAGAGGTGTTAGAAGAATTAATGCCCATGGCGAAAGAGCACAAAGGTTAAAACAATCCAAATGTTATTCTTTCAGGTCAAACCACTTCCAGAGTAGCATTTTTGAATCTTGAAGTTTGCCATTTCAGCCACAGGTTCATTCTTTCCTTCTTGAATAGTTTACTTGATTTGGAAACTGAGCTTCATTTTGTTCTTAGTGTTTTCTCTTTTCCCTTAGATTATCCAGTAAGATGTAACCAAAAGTCTGTATTCTATCACCATCTTCATAAGCTGTTAAAACCACATGGGGCCGTGTTCTTTATCTCATCTGATCATCTTTATCTCATCCCTGATAACTCTGGGGAATATCTTCTGCTAATGGGCCATCAAAGTCTGACTGCATGACTGATAAAATTACACCATCCCATTGTGAGATGTTCCACCCAGGGGGAGGAATCAAACATTCCTACCTGGATATAATCTGAGGCTTGGAACACCACAAGCAGCCTTATCTCTTGGATTTCCAGATGACAAAAGCTACATAATCACCACTGAACCTTCAGAGGAAGACCAAGCGCTTCTACAGGATCACTGCTTCAACAAAACCACATCCATCACTTCAAGAGGACTGGAGCCACCATTTAATTGGACTGCTACCACCAGCCTGGCCAACAGGGTGTCAGGTTGTATCCTGACTCTGTCAGTTTAAACTTCTGTTTCTGTATTATTGCCTTTATCCTAATTTTCCTATTAAATTGTAATTCTGACTTGGGATCTCCCACTGGTTTGCTTTCAAACTAGTACACCCATCTACTTTCAGCTTTCCCAAACCAAAACTGAAAACCTTTTCTTTAAGATGATGCAACTCCCATCCAGAAAATTCAGCAAGAAAAGCCACTCAAACAAAAATACAAGAGATAACCACTTGTAACCACCTTGTAACCACTTCCACAGTCTTGAAAGAAGAAAAAAAAAATCAACTTCTGAAAAAAAAAAACAAACCTTGCCTTGATAAAATATTTTTAGAGTGAAAGATGGGAACAAAGTGAGTACTCCACCATTTAAATACTGTGACTCATGGATACCAGAATTTCTCCTTAGTACATTCAGATACTTCACATTTGTGTTCATTTTCTACCATGGTTCACAGGTATCCTTTTAATTTCCATTCCTTATCACAAGTCATGCATTTAAAAATAAAATCTATGAAGATTCTCACATAATTTTAGTTTGTTTTTTTAAGGAAACACCAACTATTTTAAGACTCATGATAAAACTAAGACCTACACACAATTCTGCTAAAGTCACTGGGAAATAGCCCATTTTGTAGGAGAAAAAATATGTTCAAAAACCACTTCCTTCTCCAGAAATCGTTTTTATCATACATGAAAACATCTCTCGCTCTCAACTGAGATTTCCCTTCTATTGTATTGTTATAAGTACTATTGATCAGCAAGTCCATTAAATGCATTAGTCACATTAAATAATTCATCTCTCCAGACCAGCTTTGGCTGCAGATGCCATCAGCAATAACCCTCCAGGAGACCTGTACTAAAGAAAAGCCAGCATATCTGCAGCTCAAATAGACAACATCCAAAAATAAGCAAGAAATAAATGATTGAGCAAATGTGTTACATGATTGCATTCCACTGCAGATTGCTCCAGAAACCACATGTGTGACAACAGGAAACTTGAGACCTTCAAGTGGGGTATCTGCATGCAAGCAACGATAATATTTATTTAAGTATGGGGCTTTGAAAACATAGGTGTACATGCATGGACTTCATTGTTCTTCAACACACACCTATTCTGCAGACTGCTCCATGTGAGGAGAAGCAGCCTGTTTATACGCTTTGGTCACTGCTTGGGCAGAGAAAATGACAAATGCCGTATTTGTTTCCGCTAATAAGTCATCAAGGACTTGGAATTCTGCCTGGTACTCTGGACCCAGTCCTGTTCACCAGTTGCACATTACAGGGCTATGAACAAGCCAAAACTCTCCCTTGGGTACAAAGCACCCAAGACCAGCATATGCAGTTCCCACATGACCCTCTCCTTCAAAGCCTGCAGCGACAGCAGGCAGCCTGGTAAGAGCAGCCAATGAAGTTCATCAAGCCCAGAACAGGTGATGTTGCAGCAGCCCGCTTGTCAGAGGGTAAAAATGAGCCCAGACACAGACTTCTTGTTCATCACAGCATAAAAAGGGTCCTGGTTTATTCCCCTCTACAGCTCAGCCATCCTGACTTCAACCATTCACTGACTCTGCCTGCAGCAAGCTCCTGCTGGAGGTTTCCCTTGCAGCCTCTGACTGCTGGTTATTTCCAGCTAAAACCTGACTGTAGGGATCAGTTTGCAGACTCTGACTGCAGCTTTTACCTGGCTAGACTGTGACTGCAGGTTCCAACAACTGGCTCTAACTGCAGACCCAGACTGACCCCACAGCAGTAACTGTCTCTCCTGTTTAGCCCAGTCCTTCTGTTCATTCCTTCAGTATCTCATTCCTCTTCCTCAAGGTCCTCTCAGTCCCTTTTCCTCCAGGTCCTCCCCTGACCAGCCAGGGCACTCCCTTTTATCACATTTATCTTTATTGGATATACCTGTGACTCACCATGGTCTAGGTTGCCTGTAATCCCTTCTCCTACAGGTAGGATTCAGGCCATGAAGAGATTGCATCTGATTTTGCAAATGGTAAAATGGTTTATGTACCTCCCCTATTTTTCCCCTGGTAAGGGGGAAAGTTCTGAGAAAAGATGCAGGAGAGCTGGTAGGCTGACACCCTGTTGGACTGTGTACCAATGTCTGCCTTGCTGCTGCAGCACAAGGCACTCACTCTGCTCCTGAAACCAGCTCTAATTCTGAGGCCAGCACTGAAATCTGTACTTAAATTACATTGCTTAAGTACTCAACTAGAGATCTCAGCACTTGAACTGTTGTACAGAAAGTTTCTATGGCTGCATTGAGATCCACCCACTTCTGCAATCCTCTTACAAAGTTAAATCTCGTAGTATTATATGCATTTAATTGTTGGTTAATCAACAAACTTTCTTTGGATTAAGCCTCCCCCATCCATTGACAATGACAATTTCAATGGCTACACATTTAAAATCTGGAATTTTTTCCATTTATCTGCACTATGGACCCAAGCAACAAATAGGTCAGCTGGTTACAGACCTGGAGGGGCCTAGGGAGGGCCAAGAAGAAGGAAGAGTTCCTGTGTTCTGGGTCACAATCACTTCAGAAGGATGCTAGTGGTCAGATATATTGCCTGAAGCAGAAGGAACACACAGCCCTGGGATAGGGTAGGCACTGCCAAATGCCCTTCATCTCAGTATTCCAAAGACATGGAGGAGATATTTAGTATGACTATAGAGCAATGAAAGAAAAAAGTGTCTCATCATTTTCTACACTGGTACCCCCTGGTGAGCCAACCAACAATTTCCTAGTGCCTTTAATGAACACTGTGAAATATTATCAGAGATGCAGAAATTACTTGAGGCCTGTTCCTGAATTACTGCCATCTCTAGAATCATAGATCAACGGACTGAAGCAGAAAGGGCTTTCATTCAAAGAGAAGAGCAGACTGATCATTCCAAAGTCCTGGGAAAAGTCCTGTTCTGCTGCACATATGCTGAGGCACCTAGTTAAGAATGATGATGTATCAGATGAAAGAAAAAGGAACAGAAAAGCACACACTAGTGAAATATAGACAGGCTCACCCATTGCCTGGTCACTGTCTGGTTTACACAGGAATCATAAAAGACTTAAACTTTAAGGAGTATATGAAGCAGTGAAGCAGTGTGAAGCAGTAGATTTTTTAATTTTCTTTTTCTGGTTGTTTTTTTTTTTTTTAATTTAAAAGACAGATGTTCTCCAAGTCTAGAAAGACCCATGACAGGAAATCTGAGAGGGTAGAAAGTACAAGTGTGAAGGAAAGTGGATCTATTTTAAGACATACCTACCAGATGTTATAAACAAGTCACTCATTTTGAGAGAGCGAATCCAAATCTTTTTTAAAAAATTACTCATGCAGAAAAGAACTATATGTATGCATTCACAAAAATCAGATGTAATAAAGCAGAGACAAGTACAAGAGTACAAGTGGGCAGTCGTGGATGGTTCCTAGGTAGCAATTTTGGATGCAGTTTCAGAAGCAGCATTTGCAAATGATGATGGGCATCTGCATAGCATGAGCATCTTGAAATCTATCTCAAAATTTGGAAGACAATCTCAGCCACAACATGGCTTGTAGTCCCTTAAACTGGTAAAGGGTGAGTGAGAAAGGAAGAAGAAAATAAACACCTAGGACACTTACTAACAAGTATAAACATACCTCAGCCTACAGATTAAATCTGCGAATAACACATTTAATACACTTCTGTCACCACCTTAGGAAACTGTTGTTTTGCAAGTAGGTTACTGTCCCACAGTGTCAGCCTAGCACTGAACAGCCTGTGAATTCACTGGGATGATTAATGCTTTATTAACATGCACTAAACACACACCACAACTCCTTCTGTCAAAGTTCATTAAAAGAGAAATGGACTGGCAGCTGCCATTTCCTAACAAGGCATGTAGTTTTAAAATGCTGTGGTTTATATACAGTGGGAAACTGATATGTTGGATGCATTTTAGAATGTTTTATGTAAGAGAAATAATTCCAAGTACTGCTCTTTGCACAGAGCTTATTGTCTTACTTAGAAAAAAAATAAGTATCAAAAGGAGTATTTTTGGGCTTGTTTTTAAATGTGGTGACTAAAAGCAGAAGAATACATTTCCTAAGAATCCAAAACATAGTTTTCTTAGTTCAGAATCTTTTAGTGGCTTATTTACTACACTGCATTTCTTACATCATACACATCCACATTTGCAAAACTCCTGTTCAAGTTAGACTCTTGATCAAACCACCGTGTAACAAAAGCAGAACACTTCAGGACTGCACAGTGCAACCTGATGGAAGATCAGCCTCTCCAAATGCATTGCATCAAGGATCTCACCTGCCAACAGGGCTCTGACTCTGTCCCAGTGTTCCCTGAAAGCAACAGCAATCTTCTTTTACCTGAGTGTTTTTCTGACTTTAAAAAAATCCCCAAACTTTTCTATTATTGATACACAGAAAATACCAGAGCAACAGCAGGCACATCTAGAGGATTACACATTTGGGACAAGGAGTCAGTGAGGTTTTGCCAAGTGATGCAGACAACAAAAATGTCTCTCAACTGACTAAACTCTTCCCTCTTTGAAACAGAGTCAATGAGAATTGTTTCCAAAAAGCACTGCATGTGCACACTCAGAGAGATAAGAAATTAGCACTGTAATAGGAAACAAATGAAGCAGGTGAAGGGGGCTGTTGAATGTTTTGATGTTGTAGCTCAGTTTGTAAGTGCAAGATGAACCCTAAATAAAGGGGTGGTATTGAAGTCTGCCTCACCCATGCTGCCATAAGCATTGTTACACTGTTGGTATAAATAGCAGTCATAGCACATGCTGTGGTTTCACTAAAATACTCCATAAATCCATACTTAACTCAGAGCCAACTTCCTTTTCAGGTCACTATTAAATCACTTTAATTAGAAAACAGTTACACAGTACTCACAGCAATAAAAATGCAAACCTACTACCAGGGAGGTTTAGCTACAGTGTTTTAAATCTAAGGACCTACACCCTTCTGCAATTGTGTCCTTGGCACAGACCAACTACAAAATCCTGGCCTTCATTTCAGTACCAAGTCTGAAGGCATTCTTGGGCATTTCTCTATTGCTTTCATGGCCATTATAACCAGACAGTGATCTGCTGATGCTTTCAAAAGCAGGCCAGCACATGGCTACATGAACTGATGATACTGCTATAAAATCAAACAAAAGGCTTAGGAGCAGCTGTAGAAGATGCTGTCCCCATACTTCCCCTACCCTCAAACCTCCTCTGACAGTTCCTGACACTCATTTTAAAAGGCAGCCAGACAGCTGCTCAGCATTCCACAACCTCTGCTCAACTTGGTAATGAAGCCCTCAGAAAGATGAACTGATATTTTATAACCAAATTAACTTTTACATTAACGTCCATTACTCCAGTGAAAATAATTCACTCGTGGAAATAACTAAACTCCTTGTGCTCTGACAGTTAATTCCATTACACAGCTTTCTTTTAAGCTTTTTTCCTCCTCTGTCTGCTGCTGTTCCTTTATGCTCCTCCTTTTAAAAGAAACATGGTGACAGCAAGAAATGGGTACTTGTACTTTAACATGGCATCTCCTGTCCAAAGTTGTTTTTTCACTAGTAAAATACAAGGACACCACCAAAGAAAATGTTTCTTACCACAGCACTCATAGAAACAAGCAAGCCACAGATAATTCTACAATGCTTTAAAGTTACAGAACACTGGTGCATGTTGAAATATGGAGGCTTTTGGGGCAAGGAAGAAACAAGATCACACTGTAGACTCCTTTTAACCCCCATCTCTATGTTGGTAAATGAGTGTCCTACAAACCTGATCCCATACCCTCACGGGAAGCAAAGGGCTGCTGTAAAACCATGTGAGTGCCATGTTGTCTCATACATGTGCACACAGGCAGACACAAGCACCCAAAGACATGGATTTATCTATACCTTCCCTCTCTCATTCAGAGGCACTGACTAAGGAAATGAATCAAACAAGCCATCTGTCTAAAGGCCCTTCTTTCACAGGGAGTGTTAATAAGCTCTGAAACACTTGTAGAGAGCTTTTACTTTTGAGCCTTGGAGTCTTGACTCTGTAGGGCAGGAGAAAGAACTCCTCAGGTAAGCTGCTCTTTGGTGCTATATGGAGTGGAATGCACCTGGCACAAACACAAGAGCTTGACTCCATAAATGGCAGGGATTGCTGTATCTCAGGAGACAGCCCAACTCCTCCCTGAATCATATGATCCTTCACCTGGAGGAGTCTTTCTAACTGACTCTTATTAAAATACAGCCTTTGCTCTGCAACACTTCTGCTAATGGCTTTGATCTAGACGTGGATAACAACATCCATATTCACTTGGCTGCTGTGACAAGCTGTCTAAAACCAGCCAATAATTTACATGGAAACTGTATCTACCTGAGGGTACCTGCATGGCCAATGGAACAGAACAATATTGATATAGGCTGGAGAAGTTAATTAAACTGGTCAGAGAGGGGCTTCACAGCTCAGACAAGATACAGCCCTTAGGTTCCACAAGCACACAATTTTTAAAAATTCAGAGGTAACAGATGAACAGATTATATAATTGCGTATGTTCAGACAAACTGACCTTCCAAATCAATTTGCTGAAATGCTTTTACCATACACAACATGTCTGAGAACAATAAAAGATGCAATGAAGACAAAAGATCGAAATGTTTTTTAGCTTTATCTTCATCCTGAGAGCTTTGAACCATGTTGCTGCATCCTGGAAAGAATTTTAAAAAAAACTCCAACTGATCCAGAACCCCTTTGTGATACTCAAAGATCTGGAATGAAATCAGTAAGTCTCTTTTCAGAGTATCAATAATCATAGAATATGCTGAGTTGAAAGGGACCTATCAAGATTGTTTAGTCCAATCCCCAGCCTTGGGCAGGAGAATGCCAAGACCAGTAAGGTAAATTTTGAGCTGGTTCTGATCTGTATGAAACAAAAAATGAGCAACTCAACACAGTTTTGAAAATGCAAGATGTGCTTGGCTTTCAATAATGTCTGAAAGCAGCTCTCAATAACTTCACTGACACCAACAGAAAAGCCTAAATAAAACAAAGCAATTAAAAGATTAGAAGAAAAACCTAAAAACTAACATGACATTTATAATTTCTGTAAGCTGCACCAATTCCCATGCTTGGTGTCATTAGAGTGGTGAATAGAACCACATCTACTTGATGGCCTAGTAGTGGTGTCCCCCAGGACTTGCTGTTGGCTCCAGTCCAGTTTAATATCTTTATCAATGATCTGGATGAGGGGTTCAAGTGCACCCTCAGTAAGTTCACAAATGACACCAAACTGGTTGGGAATGTTGATCTACAGGAGGGCAGGAAGGCTCTGCAGAGGGATCTGGACAGGCTGGATCAACGGGATGAGGCCAGTTGTGTGAGGTTCAACAAGGCCAAGTGCCGGGTCCTGCCCTTGGGCTGCAACAACCCCAGGCAGCAACACAGGCTGGGGCAGTGGCTGGAAAACTGCCCAGAGGAAAAGGACCTGGGGATGCTGGTCAACAGCAGCTGAACATGAGCCAGCTGTGCCCAGGGGACCCAGAAGGCCAGTGGCATCCGGGCCTGGATCAGCAATGGTGTGGCCAGCAGGAGCAGGGCAGGCATTGTCCCCCTGTGCTCAGCACTGCTGAGGCTGCACCCCAAATCCTGTGTCCAGTTCTGGGCCCCTCACTACAAGAAAGACATTGAGGTGATGGGAGAGTGTCCAGAGAAGGGCAATGGAGCTGGGAAGGGTCTGAGGGAGCACAAATCCTGTGAGAGGCAGCTGAGGGAGCTGGGGGTGTTTCCCTTGGAGAAAAGGACGCTCAGGGGGGACCTTGCCACTCTCTAAAATGCCCTGATAGGAGGTTGTGGCCAGATGGGGGTCAGCCTCTTCTCCTGGACAAAAAGCAACAGGACAAGATGAACTGGCCTTAAGCTGCACCAGGGAAGGTTCAAGCTGGACATCAGGAAGAATTTCTTCACAGAAAGGGTTTTTTAACATTGAAATGGACTGCCCAGGGAGGTGATGGAGTCACCATCCCTGGAGGTGTTCAAGAAACAACTGGATGTGGCACTCAGTGCCATGGTCTGATTAACACAGTGATGATGAGTCAAAGGTTGGACTTGATGATCTCAGAGGTCTTTTCCAGCCTAATTAACTCTGTGATTCTGTGCCTTAAGTCCTTTGTCCTGCAAAGTTATATGCATTTTCTTTGTACACAGAGGCTGTCTCAGAAGTCCAAGATTACATCCAAAAGTGTGAAAGGCAGACTGTAAATTCAGAGAATTCTCATTTGATAGTTGGTCAGTGCTTCACAAAACTAAGATCTGATTTTTAGTGAGACTTTAGAGAGGTTCTGAATTACAATTAAGAAAAAAACCTATTTGTCAACACCCTTAATTTATAGTCTTTTTCTGAATACAAAATTTAAAAAATAAAGGACAGGTAGACACTGAACATGCAACACCCTCAAAATAGTGATTCCACTATTCACTATTCTGTCTTCAATCAAGGCCATTTTATATTTTCAAATTAATTGCAAGAAAACAATGTATTCCAGGACTACAAACAAAAGATATTCTTAAAGTAAGTAGTTTGAGGTGAATTTTTAATTTGTATGCTCAAACTATGTCCAGGATTCTTAAAGAAGCAAAGCAAGATGACTAAAGTGAGGCTTTCTTTGAACTTGATTTCTCTTCCTTCCTCCCTCCTGTCTTCTACCACAGAATGTCAGACACTCACTTATAAACCTTCACTTTTTCACATTACCTGATTGGTTTTGATGCAGCTATTTCATGTAAATAAAAACACTCACATTCCTAATTATTTGAAGGTTGTATTTTAAAATTGCTGCTCCCAGGTCTGTCCATTGCATTTTTGTGGACCATAAGCAACATTTCCTGAACACTAAGTCACTTTTGCTCTTTTCTCTACCAAAAACTCCTCCAAGAAAACCCCACGTGCAGCCCTGGAGAAAATAAAAAACAATGATAACAAAAGGCCAGCCAGGATGGATACAATCCTGTTACAGAAAGAACTTGTAATAGCAGTGTTTGTTCAGCACTTGTTTGACAAAGCAGTGAGAAGTCAGAACCCTTCCAGCTCAACAGTTTCCGCAAAGAGCTCAAGGTTCAGAGGAGACGGCGCACGGAGCAAGACGTGTGCAGCTGCCAACAGCACCTGTGCTGGACTCATTAAAGATTTAACCACAGGAGTCACGTGTGCCCTTAAAGATGGCTGACAACTGCCATGCTTAACATTCACCTCAAAAACTTTGGGAAAGGGCAGCAAAATGGAGTTACCTCTGGACGAGGAGGATGGCACGTTCACCAACATTTCTTTGGCAGATGACTCAGGTAAGAGACTGCAGCACCCTACTGATACAATGCAAATTCCACAGGCTGAACAACAGCACTGTGAGAGCAGACAAGTTTGTCTTGATTACCAGGTATAAGGTATTTTTAGCAAATACCCTCGAGCAAACTTTTTTCAGTTGAGTGGTTTGAATAAGCCTTGTGATGAGCTAGGAATTGAGGGTTTGGGGGTAAGGAGGCTACCACAGTTTTCATATATTAGCATATGGTAATATACCCTCTTCATCTGAGCACACGGAGCCTTTCACTGGTAAGAGAGACACTGTTACAGAAATATTTACTCAGTGGTTACTACTGTTAAATAAAATATGGATAATGCTGTATACAGAATAATAATCCTCTGACATACTCTAGTAAGAACTCACAAGAAGTGATGCAAGTTAATTAGTAATGGAAATAAGGTGATATTTTAAATCCCCACTATTAAGCATTTAATTCTTTTAAAGGAAACTACAAAAGCAAAGACTGCCTACCCCTCCACCCTTCTCCTCCACACTTACGGAATAAAAAATACTTGGAAGGGGAAGCAGAAGAGTCCTACATAGTGGACAAATTAAGTGAGTTAATATGAGTTGATAATAAATTATTTAGAAAGGTGAGGCCAGAGTATCAACTTGATTATGTCAGTATGGCTGCCAAAGAGCATGGCTGCTAATTCACACTGCTAGGGATCTGGAGGGTTGATTTTTGAGCAACACACATTTCCTTCCCCTCACCCCGCCTTTTTTTTTTTTTTTTTTGTAAAAAGAATTGCAAGCTTTGTTCATGCTGTATTTACCTCTTACATTTTTTTAAAAAAAATCAATTTCACTAAGTTAATCTTATTTCTAGAACACAATTTTCTATTAGCAATTCCATATTAGTGTGATGGGGCTGAGCTGGATGCTTGAATGCACTTTGTCCATCACACAGGGCTGCTGACACCCAGATGTGGTTGGCAAGAAGACAATCTGTCAGAGCTTGGTCCAAGCTGTACAATAACAAGGGGTTCTCCTGACAATGAATCTCACTTATTTTCTGTAGCAGGGTATAGAAGAGTAAAGGTATCCCACAGGACACTGTTTTGTGACCTACTGCACAGCTGGTAACATGTCCAGAACAGATGGGGGGGTGGCATTCAGGGGCAGGATCATCTTCTCCGTGCAAAGCATCCAGAGGAAGCTGAGTCAGGGATGACTCCGTTATACTGGCTGGGTTTCACTCTGCTCTGTCTCACAGAGGGGTGTTTTTGCCATATGGCTTTCTCAGTCTTTCAGGAGATGTCAAATCCCTTTTTTCAGAAGGCAAACACCCACCAGCCTCCTCTCCTGCTCGAACCTCAGCACCCTGCAGCTTGGAATATGCTAATACCCACGAGAAAATAGAGCAAGGTTAAAAACTCTCTTATCCAAGCACCAACTGCCAGTGGGTTTCCAAGTCAATCTTGGCATTTGGGGCTTGATACTCAAAGCTAAGCCTTGACAGATGTCACTGCTATAAAAGATATCTCCTCAGCAACACAGCACATAGGACTGCACTGCACCTCAGCAACTGAGCACTTAGGATCTGCGGGACTCTTGACTGAAGCAGAACACCCAGGGTCAGAGAAAGCTCATGTTCACAATACAGAGACTTCTTTACTAAAGATCTGCTACCTGTATTTACAGCATTTCCCCTGGTAGCAAAGAAATGGGGACCACCAGTCAGAAAGCAGAAGTAAAATCAGAATAACTGAAAATAAGTAACATTTTCAGGCAAGCTTATAGCTTGAAGGCACAGAGGGTAAATATAGTAAGATTCATGGTGAACATGATAACCCTGGTCCGTTTCTTCTGGCAACACCTGGAGGTTAGAAAGTGTAAGAAAATTCCTAACCTACAACAGGAAGAGACAATGATATACTTTGTAGGAAACAGTCTTCTTTAACTCTCCCAGATGAAGGTAAGACTAATTACAGTAACTCTGGGGCATCTCCAGTAAGACTGGAGAATAACATCAATTCCAGAAGAGCAGGGAAACTAAAAGTCCACACAGTGAGAGAGAGAAAAAGATTCCTTAGGACAGACAAGAACAAGTTCGAGCAAGGAGTAAGGAAACAAGGTTTGCAATATGTAGATCCTAAGTGGACTTTGTCTGAGAATGACAATGTTTCATATGCAAGTGTTCCTTCATTAATTATTAAAAAGGTTCACAAAGGTGCACTGGTTTTAGTGAACTTGAGCACATTTGTAACTGCATAAGGTTTTGCCCCCATTTCTTAAAACATACATAACAGGAAAGTAGATCAACATGTTATACATGTACAATCTGAATGACAATCAGAATACAGCCTTCATATCAAAGTTCCAAGGTACAGTGAAAAGCCATTGTGTCAAAGCAACAGGGGTTACTGAGCCTCCTTAACCAAGCACAAGCCATAAATACTTAATAGCTATTGCTCTTTCAAAACAGCAGTGTCTTTCCATTTGTTAAGTATGCAGGTAATAAAAATAAAATACTTCCGTGTAAATTAAGACAAACACAAAATGGTAGCAAGGTAGAAACTTTCTGGAAAGTATTTGAATAGTAATATTAACATCACATGAAATAAAGGAAAACACATGCGAAAATATTTTTGCCTTTAATGAAAGAAATATCTTTCAATTTAGAAACTCACAGCACTAGATGAAGTTCCCTCAAAAAATGACCTACCCAAACAAAAGCACAGAGGAAACCAAACCAAAAGTAAAACAAAACAGTGAAATGTTGTCTAACATCTGCAAAAATGTCTTTACTGTACTTCCATTCATTGTTGAATAAGCCCTCTTTCCTCACTGAAGAGTACCCAGAAATTATCTTACTTTTTTCAAATATGCTTTTTAGAAAGCCAGCCTTAGTGACTACATTTCTCATGTAAACCCATCCTTTTAAAAGCAGATGCAAACCCTTAACTTACAGAAAGACAAAGCAGTTCTTTATCTAATTAAGTTACCAGTAAAGCTTTATGGAACCTTGCTAAATACCCTTCCAAAAAACCTGGTGGCAAACTTATAGCTGATGATTACAAGCAGGATCAAACAGTTAAGAGGATAATGTTATGTAATATATGTTGGTATCCACAGTCCAAAGCTGTAAAGAATCTATTTAAAAATGCATTTTTGTGGAGTCAGTAGAAAGGAGCATTTTTGCACTCATGCTCAATCTTGCAAATGATAGGATGCAGCCATATATTGACTGCATAGATGTATGTAGCTATATGAAGGCAGGTCTCTTCAGGGATAAAGAGAAATTACTACTTTCTGAGGTTTGCTTTTTGTAGACTTTCTAAGGAGACTGCATTTTTTCATTCCAATTGTATGCTCACAGGTTATATCATCTGATGAGGTCCCATTCTCACTCTGGACTTAAGGCAAAACCAAGGCATGCACAATAAGCAAGGACACAGATGAGTTAGAACAATGTAAGCCAAAGTATTTGCTCATTTTGTATGAATTGATTTTGTTGGGAAAAGCACAATCTAAAAAGTACTCAAATTCTGCATTTAACAGAAGACCCCAGCTGTCAATATGCACAAGAATATGCACTAGGCAGCAAAAGCTTTTTGAGGTTACTCTGAAAGAGTAATAAGAATTCCAGAGAATTTGATATAGAGCAACATTACACGAAAAAATAAACCAACACCTCCTCAGAGTCTGTTATTTCTGCAGAGAAACAAAAGGATGAAGATTTGATGGAAAGAGTCTTGCAAGTCAGCACTGCAAGGAAAAAGACTTAAGCCACTTGTGTTCCTTTCTGTCTTTTTCTTTGTGGCAATAATTAGTCAAAGGAGCAAACAGTACAGTTCAAACAGTAGAGTCATCTCGGCAACACGTACAATGCCTTCCCCTGTCAGTGAGAGAAAGGACACATTTCTATTGTCGTGGTGAACAGTAAAGCCTCTGTCACCGCGGGGCGTACGCAGGCGCCTCTGCAGCCTGGAACGTGGCCAGAAGGGAAGTCAGAGGCTTGCTGGTCTGCACTGTGTGCCATGGGAAAAACAGGATGTAAAACGGACTTCTAGAAATAAAACCTCTGAAAATGTTTGTCATTAGCAGCAATGGCTGAGGGAGAGTCTGAGTGCAGAGCAATAAAATCCTCTCCTCTCAATTTGTAACTGTGCCTGTATATGAATTCAGGTAAACTATTAATGATACTTAATATTCTAGGGAAGTTGATTTCTATTAAGCAAAAATCCCTCTTTCAGTGAAACCGAATAAATTGATTCCCTTTGCCGGTGATATCAGCTACTTTTAGAAAATCTAACTAGAACTTAGGATACAAGTAAGTATAGTTAGCTGCATTTGTAAACTGAAACTTATTCCTGTAAATTTAATATAATGACAATATCATTATTGCCTCCTCTGACTTAACCAAATGCCTTAGAAAATAGTCTGTAGCACTGCCTGGGGTTGTTGTGACCCAAGTGTAGGACCCATCAGATCAATGCTCCCACCTACCTTTGTGTCATAATGTGCACAGGTGCCTTCCCTGGCACACGGTCTGTGTTATAAAAGGAATCTGATTATTTGGGATATATCCTAAGTCCCTAAAGCTTTACATTTAAATACGCAAAAATTTTGATTGATAATACACAATGCAAGACAGGTGAGGTAAGGAATTTAAAAAGCCAGTAGGAAAATCATGTGACACATTAAGCTCCTGGTTCCTTGGTTGATTTATCATACAAGAACATTTTGGGCTGTGGACCTCTATTCTGTGATATGTTTGGTTTGGGCATTTCTGCATTTGTGTTTTAGGTTTTTTGAGCGTGTGCGTGTTTTTTGGTGTTTGTTTAAAAGTAGTGCTGCACTGGATATTTAGAATTCTGGAGTTGCCTTTTTTGCACTGGAAAATAGAGGAAGGGTTAGGAATGCAAGCTTTTTTAAGGGAACACAGGATGATCTAGGCATTGTCTCTGGGGAATTTACACCCAGCAGTACCAATCCAAACCTTTTGGTTTTAGCATTCAGTGCTAACCTCATAACACACAGCACTCTGTAGACTAGAAATGTCATCTGCTCTCTGCTGATAACCCCTCTGCAATGCCAACAGTGGAAGCTCAGAACAATAGCTTTTTCTAAAGGAAAAACAAAAATACCTCTCACAGAGGTTGACTTCTGAAAAGGAGTTCATCTTGGTGCTCATGCTCAGAGTTCAGAATCAAAAGAAAGTACTACAGTGAGAAACCACAACCAGGCAAAGTAGAATGAACCCCAACGGTACACATCCCAAAAAGGAAACAGTGGGTAAACCAGCAGCTCTTGAAATTACTACTACTTTGGCTACAACAGCACAGGAGCCAGTATGTCTGGTTTCCATTCTATCCCATAATTTAACTTCAAGGATTTCCCCCATTTCCCCCAAGGATTGCCCCCATTTTTGGGACAGTTTTGACAATAATCTCCAATTGTAATGCAGCAAGAAAAATGGAATTTCTGTAGCAGAGAGGTGGATTTCCTCAATATCAGCCCACAATAATTTCCCCCCTCCCACAGTGTAAAAACACAGCACGTTCCTCACCAGGTAAGCAAGGTCTCCTCCATCTGCACACACCTGGAGAATCTGGCCAGAATTTTTTCCCCTGTTAAAGCAAGTGCTGGAGATTGTCTCATTAGAAAGAATTAGGAGAACCTGTTGATTGCCAGGTTTGCCAGTGCAGCAAGCAAGATCAAAACAATTCAAGCAGCTGGCATTTTAAAAACAGCAATCAAG
The DNA here is from genome assembly GCA_024734555.1 of Trochalopteron elliotii. NCBI lineage: Eukaryota > Metazoa > Chordata > Aves > Passeriformes > Leiothrichidae > Trochalopteron > Trochalopteron elliotii. The sequence goes on along the minus strand of JANPWX010000008.1, from coordinate 1,835,204 downwards.
GAAATTTTCCAACAAGCTCCTAAAGCCCAGCCACCACCTGAGAGGACTGTTTGCAAGAAATAAGGAGGATTGCTGTATTGAAAATGCCCTTTGTAGAGACGGTGATATGCTTTTAAGTAAACTAGCTAATGGAACTGGAAACAGATTCATTTTCCGGTACAAATGGATAGCAAGACTCTAATTGCAGTACATTTTCAGACCTTGAATACCATGCAGTCTAATCTGAATTTGTCTGATTGTAAGGTTAAAAGAAGTCATTGACACAATAATAACACTGTGGAGGCAGCCAGAAGATGAAGATGTTAGAAATATACACTTTCTGAAGTGTATTTAAAAA
>JANPWX010000008.1:1805863-1834526 GCA_024734555.1 Trochalopteron elliotii | reverse complement strand
TTGCGGGGACGCACCTCTGCGGTGCTGCCACCCCCCCGGCCCGCGGGCGCTGCTGCTACCGCACCTGCCTTTGCCCCGGTCCGCGGTTCGAGGCGGGGATGGGAACGGGCGGGGCGGGGGGATGAGGGCCCCGAGGCCAACACCCCCCGTCTCCCAACACGCCCCGTCTCGCAGGCCAGGAGTGGCCGGGGGACAATGCAGGGCCATTCCGCTTCGGCGTTCAGGAATAGCCAGTTCTGGAATAACCCATTCCAGAATGATCGGAGATGCTGAGAAGGCGGCGATTACATCACTGAAACAGCGATATTTCATGCTTTGCAGTAATCTAGATCAGTTATTTTTGTAAACAGAGACATAGTTACTCACCGAACCATGGGTACGTACGGCATGAGGCCTAGGAAAAACAATTAAAGAATGGTGAGAAAGGTTGCTCTGCCTTAGGCTAAAGCACGGACCCTTCAGAATTAGAAAAATACATCCAAAAGTCAAATATAATGGAAGTTCCAATAATTGCTGCCTTTTTTTTTTTCCTTTAAGCAGAGTATCGCTCAAGAAAACGGTTTTCAAAAGTGGAAAGAGCCCCTGCTACAATGATGAACGCTGATATGGATGGTATAAATTCTTAATGTTCTTGTTCTTTGTTGTTATTCTAATGAGTATAATTTTGAACTGTTAACAGAGGTTGCACTAAAACTCTCATGATTTATTGCAGCTGTTGAGGCTGAGAATCAGGTGGAATTAGAAGAGAAAACACGGCTTATTAATCAAGTTTTGGAACTGCAGCACACACTTGAAGGTTAGCAGCTTGACACATCAGATGTTTTACAAGTACACAGTAATAAGCAAAAGAAAAGAAGACTGGTCTGCCCTTAGTCACAGTGTCCAGAAGCATGTCACTTAAAGCAGTTGAAGGTACAAAACCAAGGTCTTGGAAATAGTTTTTTTTCTTCCTCTTTATGCAACATTGCGTTTGCTCAACCTTGGTAATACACAGCGGGTGATACAGCTAATATGTCGATGCCTATTAGAAAACACACATCTGAGGCTGCTCATCTCTGAACTCTTGTTTCCAAGTAATTTAGTTTGCAATAACATAATTCAAAATTCCAGAAAGTAATAAACTTACAGACTAGCAATGTAGTTTAACATGTTGGTCCAAATACCGTACTACAAAATAATATCGGAAAAATGGCCTTTAGGTAAAACATGGCCAGGAGAATGTTTGGTAACACAACACCCTATGGTAATGTTTTCTGGATTAAAGGTGTGACTAGTCTGATGTAGGCCCATAGAACATATTCGTTATTGTATGTAACAGTGTCTAATGTTTTTCTTATAATATCACCTTCACAGATCTCTCAGCACGAGTAGATGCTGTTAAGGAAGAAAACTTGAAACTGAAATCAGAAAACCAAGTTCTTGGACAGTATATAGAAAATCTGATGTCAGCATCTAGTGTTTTCCAGACAACTGACACAAAAAGCAAAAGGAAGTAAGGGCTGACTCACAGATTATGTCATTGTATTGCTGCTGGTTTGTTTTGGTTTTTTTCTTTTAACTGGCATAGGCTACATAAGCTAAAATACTTTAGTTTGTGGTTTACTGGACTCAAAGATTATAAACTTTGGTAATAAACAGAATTAAGAGCATTATCATGAACAGGAGACAGAAGTTTGTGTATTAAGATAAGGCAATGTGCAAATGTAGTGTAGGTAATTACAAAATTTTTGTATTTGTTTTAAAAATGACCATATCTTGTTAAAAAGCAGTTAAAAAGTTAGTTTGTCAGGTTAAAAAAGGTCTGTTGGCACTCTAAGGTCTTATGGTAGATTTCTTGACTAGCCAAGTAATAGTTACAATAATGTGTTGAAATCTCATTTGATAAAAATATTCAGAGTTTAACTGCCTCAATTTTTTTCACCTGAGATGCGTTTACTGTGGTAGTACTGTTCATAGCTCTGCAAAACAAAACAAAACCCTATAAACCAGTGAAGCATTTCTGTGAAGTAGGAACAGTATGACATTGTTTGCAGGGCTTGCATACAGAAAAACACCTCAGGTTTTTTGGGAAGCGGGAGGGTAAGAGGAGGAACGAGGGTAAGCAACTTCATCAGGGAAATACCAAACTGATGCAGTATCAGATGTAATATGTACACTTGAAACTATTGCTTCTTTCCCATTTCCCTGAAGAATGATCAGGCACATCATCACAATGTAAGATCTTCCTGAAGTTCTTCTGTTTTGTGATGAAAAGTTAAGTAAAAACCTCAGTAATAACCTTTCCAGAATGAGGTTAAGAGCTCCTTATGCTCATGAACAATCTGCATTGAGGAGCTGAGAACAAGTCTTTCCTTCCTACCTTTTTCTTTCCTCCTGAAGTGCCAAACTTATCTTTGCTTCAGGCCTCAGAGCAGCTGTTTTCCTGCCTCACAGCCTAAGCTTGTGAAGTGCTTCTGGAGGCACTGCAGAAAAACATCTAAGGCAGAAGGATGCAGTGGAACAAAGGTGGATTTTGCCTCTCAAAACTGTTGCTCTGAGCAATGCCTGGTGTGCTGTTTTTTCCTGGCTTGGATGCTAGGTTTTGTAGGGGAGCTCAGCCCAGATTATGTGTCTGAGCACTTCCCACAGATGCAGCATGTCCAGCATAATCAGTATTAGGGGAGAGCAGAAGCTGAAATACAAACAAGTATGTAAATTTTAGCACTACTTAGTAGCATCTGTTTCATGTTGCCCTACAGCAGCACTGCAGACTTATTTATGGACGTTAGGATGTAGCTAGGACTGAGTTCTCACTTCAGTAATGAAGCCATTTTACTCGACCTTTTAAAAGGAAACCACTAGTTCAAGGATCTCTCTCAAGCATGGTGTGAATGAGTCAGTGTAATAGCAGAATAAATCCCTCTCAAATCCCAAGTTTCTTAGCAGCTAGGTACTGCTGTGTCTTAAGTCTAAGTTGACATTGTGAGGTTCCCCCTTCCCAAAGGTGAGATTTCCCATTTCTCCCCATTTAAAATGGTTGCACAATGCTTACTGGAATCAAAAGACTCTAAGTGAAGTCAAAAGACTGCAAAGAAAGCACTAACAATACAGTCTTGAGGGCTGCTTACAAGTCTGGGTCAAGAAACCCAACGACGAAAAATGGACTATACCATTTGTGTCGTGGGGTCCTTGTCAACATCTAAAATTAATTTTAATCTTCTGTGGACTACTTTCTCACATTACTGGAACTCTAAATTAATCCAAGGATTGCTAGCAGGTAGAGCAGATCACATGGCTAGTCCAGAGTTTGAGCATGAAAGGAAGAACAATCACAGCAGGCACTTGTAAAGATTGCATTGCATTAGAGCCACTGTAGCTTTAAAGCCACGTCACTGCCGTCTCCATCTGCACTGTACATCACCTGCTAACACAGCATGTGCTTGTTAGGCTTCAGCAATTCCCAGCACAAAGTAATTTTAAAATCATGGTTTTGTATTGTAGATTGGATAGTGGTATTTTATCCATCAGTGTGTATACAGCAGTTATTGCATCTCCATGCCATTTTACATCCCACTACTGTGGCCTTCATTTAACTTAAGAACGTTTTAAAGATGTTGTATTTCTGACTTTACACCAAATAAAAACTTTTGTTTGTCTCAATTTGTTTGGTTTTAACATTTGTAGACCTTAAAACTTCTCATAACTATCTGTAGTCAAAAGGTGAAAAAGCAGTAGGGTTAGTAATCATCTTAATGGTTTTGATGTCACTGAACTGTCTGAAAAACTAGATGTAATTGAGATTAAACCTAGATTAATGAATCTAGTTTTAGCAAAGCTTCAGTTCCTGACTCACTTGCTATTTTCAGCCATCAATTGTACATTTCTGTCTACTTTTCTGTTCTTGCTAAAGTAGAAAGGAAAAGGATTAGAAGGAAAAGCATCCACTGTTGTCAAAAAGTTGAAACTTGCACTTCTTCACGTGGGAGACCGTTAAGCCAAGTCAGAAATGTTACTTTATCCTACACACTTTAGACAGAAAATAGAATTATTACCTGATCATGCCTTCAATGAATGTAGATGCCAACTGAAGAGTAGCTTCAGCTTCACCTGCAGCTGAAGAAAAGGGCCTCAATACTACTTGGCCTTCCCTGCATATAAAAAGTGTTCAGTCTGGGATCTGGCATCCTCAGTAAGAGCTGTTTTACCAAGCTACAACATAGCCAGAGGAAGTGCAGGCTGTGGAGGTCTTGAAAATTACACAGTTCCCAAGATGACTGACAGTTTTAATAGCAAGACATACTGGAACTGAAGTCATTATTTTGTTAATTTTAAAGCTCTTTCAAGCACCCATGATAGCAAGATGATGTTTCCTGAAAATACCTGTTCAGAAAAAACTGGACAGTGCACAGGAAGTGTGGGTGAAATCTCACTGTTACACTGTATCAATGAACAGGGGTTGCCCTTTTGCCTGGATTTCTACCTCTAGAGCCTCAAATCCTCAACATCTTTGGTATTTCTCCTCTAATTACCAGCATAAATCTAGATCCAAGTAAGGTGATGTGCAGAAGGATGTATGCTATCTCTAGGTGATCAAAGCTGATGGGGCATCAATGAATACTTCATGGGAACTTTAAGTTCAAAACCCTAAGGGAAAAGGAGCATCCCCCACGGGGTGACCAATCCCTGGAGTAACTGAATTACATCAAGGAAACTATAGTAACTAGAGTAACTATCACATACCAGAGAAAAAAACCCCTCCAAAACCCCTCAGCAAACAAACAAACAAACCAGACCCCCAGGAAACCCAAATGCTGTAACAGTTCCAAAGGACTTCTATCAGACTGGGTCATAACTCATTGGAAGGTGAGCTGAAATGCTCCCAGACAGCTCACAGGAATTGTTGCCAGCAGGATACTACACTGCTAACAGATTCTGTTCCATTGCTGAGGAGTAATCTGGAGTCTTCACTTCTTACCTTTTGCCTGGAGATCCTAAATAAAGAGGTGGGAACTTGCAGTTAACTTTAAAAAAGACACAAAAAGCCCCAAATTAAACAAAAACCTGGAAACATTTCCATGTAATTCACACCAAGTAAAAGTCAAATAAAATTAACTTTTGAACACTGCAAAACAAGCACTTGAGGACACTGGCTTCTCCATTAAGGTGAAGCATTCATTTCTAGAGACTTCCATGGAATCTGCTGCGAAAATACTTCTTTTTAAAGCGGACAAATTTTATGTCAGGCACAAAAAAACCTGTTAAGATTCCTTATGAGTTAATGTATTTCTACTTGTTTGTAATGTGTGACTATTTTGCTAGCATCTACACATTCTACTACTACTACAGGCAGCTGCCAAGCAGCAAGAGGTTTCTGGTGACTGAAATTTTATTGTTTAATACACAGCTAGACTTCAACAAAACAGTTTCTTTACAATAAGCAGTTTATTTAAACTATATTATGAGAATGCCCAAGTTACTCACATAGTAAAAAACTTAATCCATCAAAAATTCTTATCTATATTAATAAATTTCATATTAAGCAAGAATTAATAAATATTTTTAGGTGACAATATACACTTAGCAAGTATTCTATAAACAGGTTATACCACTGTTTTAGAACATGAGAACTATAAAAGTTTGAAAAAATCACCTGTATATGACTTCTGCAGATTTGATACCTGCATTCAAGAGTAAAACAAGTCACATCAATTACCACTTGTATTCTACTTTAAAATATATCTTGAAAATAAATTACTGTAACCAATGCCTAAAGTGAACAGGTGACCACCCATGTAACAAGATCAACTAAAATAAATAATTTACAATAAAAATTGTTGCTAGCACAAAATCATCATACAAAAACAATTATTGCATTTAGCTCTGCACAGAAAAAAAGTACCTTTTTTCATAGCAGTATGAGCTGCTATAGATGCTACATCTATACTACCATCTTCTTTTAGCTGAAAACTGTAAACAGCTTATTTTGTGCTAGAGCTACAAAAGTATTAGAATGCATTCATTTAAAAAAAATATTTAGAGTAGGTTTATCTCCAACTAATACTAATTTCTAAGAAACTTCAAATCTTAAGAATCTTCACCTAAAAATCAGTTGGTCAACTTGTAATTTCCCTTTTATTTTGAATGTGAAATACCAGCTAACTCTTCACAGACAGCATTTATCCTTAAAAAAAGGGAATTGAGGAAGTTTGGGATGGTTAAAGAGGTCAGAGAATTGAAACAGGAGGTTAAATAGCCATGAGCCCCCCCTTTTCCTGTCAAAGCTCAGGAATTTGCCAGGCCCACTGAAGTGGCACACCAAAAGTTACTGTCACTGTCTCACAGCTGGAAATAAGTCAGTCCTTTCGAACTCTTCTTTTGCGCACTGATTTCAGTGGTCGATCTCCCATTCCTTCATCAGCTTCTTTCTTCTGGAAAAAAAAATAAATTCAGCATTAACCTTTTAAACCTCTTTTAATTATTGAAACTGGCATGCTACATTATTCCTCTTCCTGAACTCCCCAGTCATTTTATCACTAAATGCAGCATTTAAGTGATAGGACATACTTCTAATCTGATGATTAACAAAGTGGGTAGAAGACTTTTCATTTCTATATTCAGAAGGAAGAGAATAGTATGTCTAAACTGATATCAGAAATTTGGTTTTGCCCATGTCTTTGCTGGTTTTAAAGCAGTGACTTTTAAGTTAATTTAGCAACTTCCTTAAAGTGCACCTTTTGCTAATTTTATTTCCACTTCTGAAATAAGACACATTTAAAACATTTGAACTGTTCCCTTTGGAGAGCTATAAACAGAGCAAACTGTCTTTAAATCAGATGTGGTGTTCCCAGTTTCAAAGCAATGGGCTTACAGAGGCACAGGGAAAGCCTTTCCAATGTGAAATCCATTCTAGCCCATGCATTGCTTCCTCACTTTCCTGCATCACCTACTGGCAGGCATCTCCTTTAGGAGGAACAGTTGACAGAATGTGGCTCAGCCTGAGTGAGGACATGGGGTACATGAAGTGTTCCAGACAGCTCACAAAGAAACGCCCACACACTGAGTGTTCTCTCTGTTCTCTGAGAACACTCAGAGAAAAGGGAGCCATGGCCTCAACTGTGACACTGTGTAATGCCACAGACACAGTCAGAGCTTGCTATTACTTTCACAAGGAGTGACCTGAATCTTAGTAGGGTTCAGTAGATACTGTATTCCTGGGTAAATGTACAAGGAAAAGAAAACTTCTTACAGGAACAAGAGAAGGGGTAATTAACAAAGACTTTCAGTGCTGAAACAATGCAACCTCATGCAAGGTACAGTTCCCTAGAAGAGTTTTACATGAAAAGGAGTTAACATTACATTGAACAACTCCCTTAACCTGGAAAGTGACTCATTTAGGGAGTGACAAGCACAAGATCATCATTGGGTGCATCTAAACTGTTTCATACACTACCAGTTTCTAAATGAAAGAATAATGAGTAGCTGACAAACAAGAAAAGCACAAATTCCATTCTACAATGATAATTTATGAAAATAATTTTGTGGAATATCTTCTGGCTGACTGGATTAATCTGCACAAGAAAAATGAAGCTGCAGATGCTGTGTTCAGAAACAGTATTGTTATTTTGCTCAAAACCTTATCTTGGAATAAAAAACCCCAATATGTAACTGAAAAACTTAAGGCTTTTCTAGGTCTTGGGAAAAAGCTATTCAGCTGGAAGCACAAGTTCTATCAATTAAGAAGCACAATGAAAACTGACTAATCTGCTGCAGCATCCAATTTTTCAAGACTTGCAATTCATTTAATAATCTGTTAAAAATTATACTCCTGTAAAAACATTTCATGTTTAGGGAGCTGCCCAATCACTTCTATATTATCACTGTATTTATGCAGAGCATTTGAGGTGTCAGACTCAAAGGAAAGCATATTTCTGCCTCAGGATTTGTTTTATGCCTCAACAGAAGAAAAACACTTGTAGGTAACTGGGCTTTGTTAGAAGTATGATATCAGACAAATGGCAAGGAGAAAGTAGGGGAAAATGCACACTTACCTCATCTTCTGAATCAGATTTATTTAACCTATCAACTTCTTGACTTCCATCTGGAACTTGATTTTCTTCTTCATGTAGAACTTCATTTTCTTCTTCATCATCATAAATATCTTCACCATATTCACTTTCATCTTCTGCAGAAGAAGTTAATTTTACTTGGTAAACAGAACATATTACAAATACACTATATCCAGATATACTAGTAAGGAAAATAAGCCGATTTCAGTCCTAGAATGAACTGCTTGTTTAGAATACCCCATAAAAACATCTCTGTGATACAGAGAGTACAATTCTCATGAATTTGTAGAAAGTAGTAACTGCCAGATTTAATACCCAATTTTAATAGCTCCAACTTTGCCTCTTTTCATAAGAACCCATACTGTCTTCAGTTACTGACTTAAAGGACTTGATTTACTTTACTTTAAAACTAGCTATTGCATTGAACAGTTTTTAGAGCAGAGTCCAAAACAGGACAACTCAGGCATCCCAAATCTGACTAAATCCTTATTCAGATGGGGAAGTACAATATTGCAGAGATCAGTAATCCAGCATGGGAGACACCTACATCCCAAGGGTGCTCCCCTTTTCAGCAGGGAATTCTTCTGACATACTGTTTTGATTGAGGGATAAGGAGCTCTCTACTTCCCCCCTTGGGTATTTTTACAATGCAGAAACTAGTCAGAAAAGCACTGTACACCCCTCAGCTCACTCAAAGTATGCCCAGCTTGCACTACTACTGCACTGCCAGTACCCTTTACAATACTTTCTATCAAGAGTAAACAAGAAATCTTAGACATGACAGAAAGGATATTCATCAGCATTTTGCAACTTAACAGTCTGCCAGTGGCTTATTTTAAAACAGCAGTGAAGCAGTGCTCAATTCTGTCCTTGTCAGGTCATACCATACATCTCATAAGAACCACTTAGGTGTGAAAAAAACAGGAAGAAAGCCAAAAACAAATACCAAAAATCTGTACCCACACCAAATTCTTACTGTCGCATGTCACTTAAACTGAAACAAAAGTATCCATACAAATTTAGAATGTAGTCACCTATCAGACCAGACTCCTGATTCTTAGCAATGAAAATCTAGAAATACCTAATTTGTTAAAATATTTGAGACTTCTGTAGAAGTACCAAGGACTTTGGCTGCAATATAGCTATAAATTGAGCCAAACAGAGCTTCACTAATTGTTATGAAGTAAGAAGTTAGTTTTGCCATCTGTCAATATACCTGGTTCATATCTACTGTGTCTCTATTTCTATTATCAAAAGGAGAAATATGACCAAATAATAAAGACGGTTTACGAAAGATGTAGGCAAAGATCTCTCTCCTAAAAATAAGCCCTTAATAGAAGAGTCTGGCAGAAATTCACAAAGCTTTTGCTCATATTCTAATAAAGAGATTGGAAACTATCAATGATGCAGATGCAGCTCCTCCCATAAGTACAAATTTCAATAGAGGGGAAAAAAACCCAAAGAAAAAATACTTCAGACATCAGAAGCAGTAGAACCCAGAACTGGAAAACTACTATTTTAAATTATTATTTTAAAATTAATCAAATAGTAATTTAAGCATTATTTCCTATAAATAAATGTAGAGCTTGACAAATAAGGTTCAGACTGTGCCCCTGAAATTCCATTTTGTGACAACATTCTTTTACTTCCTAAAACATCTTTCTAGAGGTCAAGGAAAGCAAGAAGACAAAGCAGACAAATAGACAATGCCACAAAAATTAACATAGAACAAAATAAAACAGTAAATCCCATGGACAATGCCCTTCAAGCAGTACTCTGCCAGCAACTCATTGTCACTGGTGTGACAAAAAAGAAATCACCAAGTGTTTCTAAAATTTGCTGTTGTTGGACTTTCTTTTTCAAATGGTCCCATGATACAATGTGGATCTCAAGTCACTCAGTATTCCACAGCTCAAAACCCCTTTGCCTTCAACGTCAAAAAACCAAAGGAAGAGGTAATGACTATGAAAGAACTGTAAAAATCATAAAGAGACAAAGACACTAGTAGAAAATATTTATGACTACAGATACCATAGGGAGGAGTCTCAGAGGAAACTTGCATCTGCACATGATGGAAGCTGGCATCCACCAGCCTGAAGTTCTACCATTAACAAGCAAGCAGAGGGAAGAAAACAGATAGGAGAGACCCACTTGCAAGTCCTGGCCCAAACTGCTTCCCTTTTCCAGTACCTGAAACAGGAGCCTCCCTTCCCATCTTCTTTGTATCCTTTAGAAGCTCTCGTTTTATCTCATCCATTTCTCTTCTCTCTGTAGCAAAAAGAACCAGGAAAAGGAGGCAGAAGACAAATTCTCTAACGCTCTCAGATACAAAGAGGCAAAAGAGCAATAGGAAAAAAAGGGAAGATTTCAACCTGCAAGTGGTAGAAGTGGCAGGAAGCTAAGGGAAGCTAAGCAATTCTTCTCAAAGCAAGAAACCATGAAGTCTTATGACAGCAAAGTGTAATCCTTCCCTCTGAAGCCTAGAATTTGAAAACTCTGGAACAGTCATACAAAAGCTAGCTAGGTTAGTTTTACTCTCTGTTCTGTTTAGTAACTAAAAGTAAAGGTCTAAAATAGAACCTATCTCTGCCACACCATGAACAGCTGTTCCAAGTACAATTTAAGACAGCTGTAGGAGCTGAACAATGTTCTTCTGCAATTGGCCGGGCTCTATTTCTAACATCAAAACACACATTTTAACGTATTATTTATTAAGTGATGGGTTGTAATTAAGTTAACTGACTTAACAGAAGAATATTGGAATTGAGGAATGGCAGCCTTGCAACAGCAGCATATTAGGTACAAACTATGATCTGCATCAAGACTGGATAGAATAAAACAGAGTCTGTAATTCAGGAGCAAAGAACAGGTCAAAAGGAAAATGTAGGAAGATACAACACTGAAATCACATACCTACAATTTAAGCTAAAGTAAAGAATGTATGGAGCATAACCAGAATAATTAAGTGCCTTGGTAAGGCTCTCCAACAGCAAGGGAGATGGACTAAGTTTGGTGTGGCAAGCACTGTGCCAAATATGTACTCAATTCTGCCAGGACTGGCATGGGAAATGCTGATGCTGAGTAAACTTTAAGTCACACAGACAGAAGCCACCAACACTCATGGAACACGGTGCAAAGACAGACAAAACCCACCAAGTTTCAGTAATACAAAGTGATGTCAGTAGCAAGACAAAAACCCCAACAAAACATGAATGTCTGCTACGTCTCTTAATTATCCATGCCAGTCCCTTGTCACTTCCTTTGTTCTCACCAAGAAAGAGTGAAATAAGAGGCAGAATCTTGTAGAGTTCTGAAGCTAAAAAATTTCTCATCAAAGTCAAGATAATGCATTGTGAGTTAGGTGCTTTGGTTTTTATTCATTATACAGACACAGGGAAATGCTAACAGCACCTCAAAGCTATAGCTGAGCAGTACCCAGTGATCTTCAATACAGTAACACTGGATGATTTTATTCTTGGATGCTGAAGTACAGCTCAACCTACTGACTTGTTACTGATCATTTTCTCCCCTGGGCAGTAGCATACACCTCTGCAGGCGTGCAATAAGTTGCTAAAAAGCAACATAAAGGAAACTGCAGATTTCAGTATGTCAAGCCTACTGTATTTTCAAACTTTACCAAAAATAACTCAAACCAGTGACCAAGAGAATAGCATAACCCTCCCAGAGAGGTGTAAGTGTATTTCTGTTAGAGACTCAAAGCTATTCTAGTCATATTTTAAAGAATAAAGTGCCTTTAACTGCTTCAGGTACTTATAGCTGAATAATTAAAATGTATTTAATATATGAAATATTTAGAAGGGATAACATATGTATCAATTTTTATGTCTAAAAACATAAAAAATAGTGTTGGAAGCATACTCATTTTTTGAGAGTGAAAAAATGCTGAGTAGAGCCTTACTTTCTGCTTATATTTATCAGAGCCATTAGCCATGGGATACCACCCACTGGAAGTTATCAGAGAGGAAAAAAGGCTTAGAGCAAGGCACATTTCACAAAGTCTATGATAACAGGGTGTAATTATTGGCAATGCAATCCATGAACTAGCTCTATTCATGTCTTTAACCAATCTGCAAGCTGATACACTCATCTTACCATCTTCACCAGTATCTTCATTTTCTTTTTCCTCTTCTAGTTCATCATCTTCAAACTCTTCTGTCTCTTCTTTTAGTTCTCCCTTTGTAATTTGCTTAGATACGTCCGTTTTTTTGAAGTCAATATATTCATCTGATTTCTAGAACAAATTAAAAACCTATTTATATTTCAACTCCAATTAAGAATTAAACAGGCACTGTAAGCTAAGTAATACCAATGGCATATTAAAAGGAGATATTGTTGCACAGATGCTCAGGAGTTTTCAAATACAGTATTAAGAATAAAACCAAATAAAAATATAGTAAATTTCACTAACCTTTCCTGGCCAGCAGAACAACACAGTTAGACCAACAGGAAGTGCTAAAGTAAAGATGTAAAGAACCCAGAGCCATGGGTGTTCTTCTGCAGCAGCCAACAATTGACTAAACATACCAGGCTGTATAAAAAAAAAAAAATAATTGCATTTATATCCCTCTCAGCACTTAAAGAAGTTTATGAAATGTACTGTATACATTTATATTGTCCAAAACCCTTCTTTACCTTTTCTTTTTAATGACTAAAACAATACTGCATTTCAATACTAGTAAAGCAACAACTCTATAAATTGCAAATAAATGGTAAGTGTTGAGTAAGAAGGAACAGATGTACAACTCCAAGCATACCAGACCAGCCACAACTCAACTTTGTAAAGTAACTTTTGGAGTCTTGGCAACCTCACGCTTTACACCCTTCCCAGCTACTCTGGTTTTCCTGCACACTAAGCCAAAACTCAGCTGAATGTTTCCAAAGCATCAAGAGCTTGAGGGCAGCAGTTCCTGAGGAGCAATGCTGGCTCCACCTGTACTACCACCTTCTCTCTTTCGACAGCCAATTATTCTGGGAGTAAATTGTCCTTCCACCACAGCTTTGACTTACACAGTAGAGACACTTAGGCAAGTGCCTGGTGCATCTCTGTAAAAGCTACATCAGGAACTGAAGAAGTTTGAGAGGCACAGTGGAACAAGGGGACTCAAAGGAATTTTTCTGCCATTGTGTGTATGGGTACAGATACAGGTTCAGACATCAGTATTTTGGAAAAGAGCAACGTTGTGTGAAGAGACAGCTTTCCTGCTGGCATGGATGGATATGCTGTTGTTACTTGCTCACTCTGTGACAAGCAGCAGCTGTAAGGAATGGGCCACATTTGCCACCAAATTGTTTCTCCCCCACAAGTGCAGCCTGCTGTTGCCATTTAATGCCAGAGGACCGAGGACTGCGGGACACAAACAGGAGCGCAGGCAGCCACTAGAGGGACCCACGATCCCGTATGGCAGCGCACATCCATCCCCCAGCGCAGGGAAGAGAGGGCAAGGCTGTCAACAAACAAAATGTGGATGCACACATACAAACAGAACAGATGCAGCTCCATAAACACACGTGTCATATTTTCAGAGCTGCATAACACACACCTAAGCAGCCAAAGGACTAAAATTATTAAACAGAAACAAACATTAGACTATTCATTCCTCATGGGATGGAAGCATCTCAGGAATATGTATCATGGATATAGCCACAAGGGAAAACAGGAGGTGAGGGGCAGGAAGGGAAGTCTTTGAGTGTAAGCAACTCAGCCTTCATCTTTTCACTTGCTGTCTGGTACTGAATTTCTAATATCAAGGTGAACAGCAGAAGGCTTCACAGGAAGTAAATTTCTCACCAGGTGTTTAAGTAAAATGCAGTACCCTTTTAACCTCAAGAAAATATTCATCTGGGAAAGGTAAAAAGCCAAACTACAAGACAGAAAACCCATCAGTTACTCAGCAAAATTATGAATTGCAGACAAATTAATACTCTGTCAGCACTGACAGAAAATTCTTCCAACACCACTACTTCCTCACTACCTTCTACTATCAAGAACACAGTAAAGTTTATACCTCATTAGCACTTGCTACTAATTTCTTCAAGCCCCAGCTATCTGCTGCCCAGCGATCTGCTACTTCTTTTTCTGAACATACAATGAAGTTATCAAAGTAGATATCAGATGTCATGGACCAGAGTTCTAAACCAACAGCACTGACAGGGGTCATCTTGAATGGGTGAAGATCTTCAAAATAGTCTGGGTTTGGTATTTTCCGAGGGCTCCAGATTCCCTGTTAATGGAAACAAACATAATCACATCACCTAGAGCTCACCAAAAGAACAACTTGTGAAAGAGATTTCAAAATTATAAGAACTTTCATTTAAAAAGACAAGCAGAAGCGTTTAACTCATCTAAAACAGAACTGGAAATAGCCTGTAGGATTTTGGCAGATGGGTCTCAATTTTATGGCTTAGGGCAGACCTCCTAAGTATTTTTTTCTTTTTTACTGTAGAGGTTACAATAATAACTGACTCTTACCAGAAGTGCTAGAGAAAATTTTAGGGAAGGAAAATTCAGCCTTATGATACCTGTGCAAAACTAGAGCCAAATTTTGTTTGCAAACCTGCTTAGGATCTTGCCCTCAGAGACATCAGATTCAAGTACTCCTCAGCCATAACTAATACAAGTAACTCTCTTTAATATCCAGCTGATTACCTCTTGTATTTGGAGGAAAGGAAGGGAGTTTAATTATCCAAAATTGATGGTTCCTCTAAAATTGAACTGGTAAGGCAATCTGCTTACTGAAAGGCTTCATTTGTTAATATTAAAAAATAAACTAGTTCAAAAGACTCCTATCTAAAACCCTAACATAATTCAGAATACAATTCTGAAGACCATACTAAATAAATGGTACCAATGCAAATTGTACAAAAGGCAACTTTAAACACATAAGTTGTTTTAGCACAGGAAACATTATTGTTTCCCAGTATACGTCAAGGAAAAAAATAATTAAAAGCAAAAAAATCTCAAATTAGTGAGGTATTCAGACTCATTCTAAAATACAAGTATACTGCAAAAAAGCCTAAGTAAATATACTACTTTGACTTGCTTCCTCTGCTGAACTCTGTATCTTTTAGCAATGACCAACAGTTTGGCTATTACCTGATAGTTAGGATTATCTATCATAGGTGCTCTCCATTTTCCTTTATACTTTGGGTTATTCTTCATGGGACGCACCCACTCCCCACAACCAGGTGCAGTCTCACATTTTGGATTAGGGATCTGAGGGGCTTCCCACTCCCCATCCATTTCTTCATCCCTAGAGAGAAAAAAAAATCCTAATAACTGCTTTTAGATCAGCCAGGTGTCCAACACAGCAGTCTGAAGTTAAGGTCCATGTGTATTGTTGTAACAACCTCAGAACTCTGACCAGCTCACAGAACTTTACCCAACAGTATAAACACTTGTTTTAAGGAGTGCTACACCTTTTTATTGAAAGGTCACATGTTCATAACTACCACAGCATGACTGACTTCAATTACATTTCTGCCTCTGCAGACAGCTTGAAAGACTTCTACCCAGGATGCTTAGAGATCCCTTTGAGACTTACATTATGATTTTAAGTTATCAACTTAAACTGTAGCAAATTCTTTCCAAGGGGACCTTCATATTCTGGTTTTACTTATTTATCTTCAGAAAACAAAAGGCAAGAACAAGTTCATGTTTTTATAGAAGTAGACCCTCACACCAACAAATATGTGGCCATACCCTACACATTCCAACTTAACTACCTCAAAAGACAATGAGATTTGGACTGATTTCCACAACTAATAATCTGCCACAGAGAACACAAAGCACATTAACCACCTGCACTTACCAGTCCTTTGGTTTCCTTGCATTAGGGTCTGGAACATACTGTGGTTCATCATCAAGCCACCCCTTAGGCTTAACAGCATCAGGATCTTCTATTTTGGCAGGTTCATCTTCATCCCTTCAATTACAGAGGTGTGTTAGAAAATACAGCAGCCTGACTTTGGACCAATGTTCTGTTCAGAGGAATACAACCGGCATGAAAGGGATGATTTTAAAAAATACAACAGAATTAGACTCACTGATCATGAACATTAGACATATAATTAATTATCTGCTTATAAATATCTGGATTATATTTACATTGTTTTATAGTGCTATTTAGTCCAGAAATTGCTGACATCAAGTTGCAGGTGTCAGTCAGGCCTTCCCACTGAGGTTTTCCCTACTTTTCCTGAGTTGCCATAAGAACAGTAGCTCACACAGAAGTACAACTTAATTGTAAATTAAGACTATATGGCAGAAAAACATCTTATTCTCGTGTAGCAACCTTAGTAACTACTTGCAACCATGCAGAGTACAAAATCAGCAAATAATGATTTTATTTGTCTCCTTAGAACATGACCAGATCCCTATACCCACCTCAATTATGTTTTCAAACTTCAGTGCTTTCAGTGAAATGTATTCCAACTGTCATTAGCAAACCCCAAAACAAACCCAGCTGAATCTTTCAAATAAAATAACCTCTATGTAAAAGACACTGTAAAAATTAAAATGTTCTCCTTACCAGTCATCTGGTTTGACAGCATTTGGATCAGGTATTTTTGGTCTCTCATCCCAGTCATCAGGCTTCTGATCAGTAGGATCATCTACTTCTTTGGAAGGATTTACTGGAGGAATCATATTCTCAAGAAGACTTCCTTTACTGACAACTGTTTGGTCGATTAATATCTCAAATGTATCATCTGGTTTGAGCACTAAATTGAAGAAATTTATATTGAAGAAATAAGGGAGACATTTAATTTTACAGATACATTTAACCAAAACTATAGAATAAGCACAGACTTAGTCAAATAACAGCTAACAGGACCCTCCCTAGCAGAGGCGACAGACTTCTCACTCAGGCACTGCCCTTGAGGGGATGTATGACCAGCATCAGGCCCCCAAAGATGAAACTTGAAGCAAATTCAACTGCTGAAAATTCAATTGCTGAAACACATCCAAACACATTCTAAGAGACCTTTCAAAAACCTACCAACTTGGCCAAAAATCTGTGGTTTTACTTCAGAAGCACAGACAGTGAAAAAAAGGATCTCTGTCCCAAAAGGCATCTCTGCTACTAAATTACAACCTCACACTTGCAAGGGTGGGAACAAGAACGGTACCAACAACATCACAGAAGGATCAAAGCAGCATTTTCTATCAGGCTCTAACCTCTAACAGCCATTTCCCTCAAATGCCACACTGCAAATGCTTCAACATTTGAAAAGCATTTCCTGGATGTTAGCAAATGTGAGTAACTGAGAGGCCAAGGTCACAGAACTGAGCAGTGTCAGACTCAGCATCCAGATCTATTTCTAATAAGCACTCACCAATGTGCTCACTGGTTAAATAGCAGATTCCACTGTCCATTTAACATAATGAAGATTACTAAGTAAAAGTAATTACCATTCCACTTTCATGACAGTTTTCTAAAGACAGGTTAAGAAAACCAGAGTAACAGCCTTGTAACAGTATGATAATATCATAATTAATCTAATAATATCTAATGATGGCCTTCCAGCCTGAAATTTTTCAACAGTATTAAAATATCCACAAACGCAAAAATGAATCCCCCATATCACCTTTAGATAAAATACAAAGAACTAATTTTTAAACTCCTGTTATCAGTCACATAAATGCATTGGAATCACACAGCTCTATGGAGTCTGTTTGAACAATTATAATAGAATAAATGCAATCCAAGTTCAAGTACCTTGATTCATAATTTCTAACAAACAATCCAAGTACAGGAATGTATGCATTCCCTCATTATGAGATTCCTATTAACTAAAAGTTTAAGTTTGCTGTGGCATACTAACAGCAATCTATTTTAGAAACCACTAAATCTTCCCATGGCACAGCACCTGATTGTGCTTTCTGTTATTGTTATTATTATTCAGTGGAAGTTCAAAGGTACAGGCAGTTTGGCTGGATTTGCAGCATGCCACAGATTAGCTCATTCTCTGACTGCTATTCTTCCTCAGAAGTTAGAAAAAGGGGGTAAAAATTCACTTGACTTTCATTTCTCTGTACAGTTCACTGGTACAAGAAGAATTAAAACCAGCCCATACTCATCCACTTCAGAGTCTGTGCAGACCTATCTGTTCATGCACTCTGCTTCAGGTGAAGGTGCTGGTGAGAACTGTTAACATGTGGGAAAGAGTGGTGTGTGGCATGCTACAGATTTAACTGCATTCCTCTGAACTCTGACACCTTCCTAGAATATTGGGCTGTTGTATATTTTAGTATCTTTCCCAGTAAAAACAGTTTTATTATAATAATTACTGAAGGCATTTATTAGTAAAGGCTAGACAGGGCTGATATGTTTTTTCCTGTAACTGAATATTAAGCAGCAGCAGCATTTGAAAGCTACTTTTATGTCCTGCAGTTAAACCCAGTCATTATTAAACTATTTAACCCAAATCATTAAGCAACCACCACCCAGTATTAACAGGCTATTACAAACAAACAAAGACTCAATTACAAAGCTTCAGCAGACAAAACCACATTTTTAATCTCTCCTTTCCAATTTAAGAGTTGGAATTCTACTTTAAAGAATTAAACAATACCAAGAGTATACAGATGCGTCTTCTTGTCCAAATAGAATTTTTTTAGGTCGACATCAGGACGTTCAGCATGTTTTTCATCATATTCTCCAGTTTTAGGATTCTTATGTCTGAAGATAAAGTGTAGCTTGTAATCTTCTCCACATTTATCTGGTCCAAACATAATTGTGTAAGGAGTTTTGTCAAAAAAGTATTCCTGTAGAAGCAAGAAAGCTGAGCATGTGTTATACTGGACATTTTATTACATCACTTTTGCTAATTCTTCTTCTTCTTGGCATAGGGCATAGTTATCTATTTCTAAAAGGTAAATGAGAAGTGATAGGGTAAATCATGAAGGGAACTCATCAATCCTCTGGAGTTGATGGGAGCTCTCTGTTCTCAGGGAATGGACTAACTCTCAGTCTCTTCAAGGAAGATGAACACATTTATATCTTTAGATTTTATCCTTATGTTAAACAGGAATGCCTGTCACAAATCAAAACACTCAACAAATCTCTCCCTCTACAAACATTAGACTAAAAGATGGAAAGGAACTAGTTACTGCTCTTCATAACAATTTCATTTTCCAATAAAGATAAACCCCAGGACATTAATATCCAGTATTTTATCAGTACTTTTTTCCCTCTACATTAAATAACAGCAACAAACAACCCTGAAAATATCAGATATAATTATTCTCCTTGAGAGTATGTTGCATTACACAGTTATGTCAGCATCTTTTGACTATTTATGCTTTCTGTATTTGAATACAGAGTAACATCCATGTACTGTTCAGTAAAAAAATTGTTTCACAAGTTACGAGTTAAGATCCTACAGCTTCTATTAATACAGAAAGTCATACCAAACATACACAGAAGTCCTCCATCCTGGATATCAGACATCACCCATGGAGAACCAAGCTGTTCCTCAAATGAACAACTGATAGCAAATATTAAGCAAGAGGACATACCAGATTCAAGTCATTGCTACTGGAGAGAAGTTTAATATATGCACCACCACAGTCAATGCCTTTTTGAAAATTCACTTCATATCTGGGCAAAGAGAAAGTGACAAAAACATTCAGAATATCAGAAAAATATGTATTAACTGCTAATCTGCAGATCTAATTATAAATATATTAAGACTGTGTATTAGTACCTACTGTCAAAACACTTCTATGTAAGCAAAATGTTTTAACTTACTAATGGACATCAAGAAAAAAATCTGAAGTATTTACTTACTGAACAATCAAAGGTTTATCATCAAAAACAAATGCTTTTGTTAGCATTGCTGATATTGCATGATACTTTGCCACTGATTTTAACACTAATCCTTTGTCTCCAGGCACTGCGTTTTCTTTCAGCTCTTCTACTGCCCATCTTCCTAAAACACACACACACAAAGTCTGAAAAAATGCAATCTGAAGTAAAGAAATCACAGCCTTGTTGAAAGCAAAGAGTTAGCAACAAATAAAGACTAAATAAATTCCCAGTTGCCAAAGTAGGGAAGAAATGTTGGCATCAAAGATGTTATTCCTTGCTGTTCTCAAATTTACAAAAATCTCTAAGTAAACTTTAACACTGCAGATCTGTAGATCTTTAGGTTGTGGTATCCTACAATGGCTAGAGGAACAAAACATTTCTCCAGATTTTAGATTTACCTCTACCATCATCACATAAAAAACATTAGACACAAAGCACTGTGTAAAGCTAAAGACCTGCATCATGACTTTTTTTTTCTGCTTACACAGAATTAGCATCTGGAGTCAAATCTAATCACAGCACAGATCAAGTTCCCTCCTCCTCCCCAAAGTCTTTCCAAGAATTATCAGATTTGGTCCAAAACAAGGCTACAGCTTTGAAAGTAGAAGACTTTATATTTATACATTCTCCAAGTCTGGGATAAATACAGTTGAATACACATGTACCCAATATCCAAAGAACAAGATTTCTTCTGAAAGGGCAGTTACATTTTCTCAGATTAACAGGATAAGATTCACTGGGTTCTTTTCCAGGAAAGAACACAGAAAAAAAAAAAAACCTCCTTTTACAATCCACTGTAATCTTGAAGAATGCCTGTGTCAATGTAAAAAGAAAGAAAACATCAGGAGTTCCTCAGCATGTTATTAGAGAGGATTCATAAACTGTGATATGCAAACAAAACAGTGATTTACTTTTATTCAGCTGAAGTGTGATGAGTCAAAGTTGTTAAGGAAGGGCAGATATGCAAGTCAATAACAAATTCCTGGTTTCTTCCAGCTTAATAGACAGAAAGGAGGAAAATTCCATCCTCTTCACTAGTGTTCCTTCCTGGAAACTAAGGCCAAACAACAATGCAAGGCAAAACAAGAAGACTGGAAAAAATAATTGGAAAGCAGTTCAAAAATATGTCTTTATCACAGACTTTATTAAATGCTGAATTTTCTGACTTCAAGCAAATGTGGCTGTTCTGACATTAAAGCCAATTTTTTATCTAATATGATGCCCACTATTCAGAGAGATCTCATTTCTCATAAGCATCTCATCTGTGTGGCTATCTCCTCTGCAACTTCTTCATTTTACCAATTATTTTTTTGTAACCACTAAATCTAAAATCATCAGTTCTACTCTGTTCTGCACAGAGTTCTGCAAGTTATGCTTCCTTACCACTTTCTATTAACATGAACTGATTTCATTTGACATAAGATTAGTAGCAAATACTTCTCTGTTGCAGCAGAAACTTTTTCTCCTCTCCCCAGTCCCTCTTGAATGAAATAAACTCAGGTCACAAAATCACTGCTGCAGATCACACATCTGCCAAAATTTTAAGCAGCCAATTCTAGACTAGGAAATCACAAGTGCAAACTGCAATGATTAAACCATCAGTACAAAGTTTTCATTATTGCTTTCCAAATTTGTTTTTGGCTACTCTAAGACTAAGCTGTACAAGAACTACTGAAGAGCCCTATATTCAAGCACAGGCAATCCAAAAGAGTATTTGAAAAATAAAACATTGTGCAGCTTTTACTTTCTTGTTTCAGAGGCTGTACCAAGAGACCAATCCATGAATCAGTAGCAGGACAGATGGAGCAAAATGGAACACAGTGCTTTAGAAAACTGTTTAACAACTGAAACTGAAGTGGTAATTCTCTGTCACATGATTTCAGGGAAGACAGTTCTAAAGGAACAATACTCATAAACAAACAGTATTAAATATTCAGATGCCAAAGGTTATTCTGGTATCATCCATGGCAATACACTGTTGGAATGACAAAAAAAGCTATCTTCACACTAAGCAACATTTCACATCTCAGTTTCAGGATAACAGTCATTATACAAACTAACATTTTTGACCTATGCCATCTAGATATTCAAAGATAAGTTCTGTGTTATTTCTCAAAGAAATAGTTATTTCTCAAAAAGCAACTGAACATCACAAACTACATAGTGGAGGTAAACATTAAAGCTGCTTACCATCATATTTAGCAACATTATCATCCATGTCTTCTTTCAGAGTTACAGACAACACCCACCTAAAACAAAAATTGTACTGGTCAGTGATCTATCTATGCAAAGCTGTATTATTTAACAAACAAAGGAAAAACAGCTTTTGCTTCTAGGCCATGAACTTGTAATACTGATTTTGAGTCAGCATCATGGAACTGTGTGTAGTTCAAAGAACATGCAAAGAAAAATTAAAGGAGAGAAGTCTAATACAGCATTTCAAAATACTTCCTAAAAATGTAAATGAATAGACACTTATAAGTCTAAAGTAATTAAATTCCTGAATTATTTAATTCTGAATAAGGTTCAGTTTTATATACAAGTTCAGTTTGGCAGAATGAGACATGCATATAACGTAAATAATGCACAGAAAATAGCAAGTTTCAAGTATAATACCTTCAATATGATATGAAAAAGAAATCAGCCAAAGGAATCTTAACTTTACCTGACAGCAACAGTGCACATGCATAGCAGAGGACAAAAGGGAATGGTAAGTGACAAATGCAAGACTCCAAGTGTACTGCACACAGGAGATCCAACAGGGCAAACACTCCTGATCTCCTCCTTGCAGTCACATTTGTCCACTCCTAACAGAGATGCTAAAAAATATAAATAGCAAACTAGATCCTTCACCTACAAGGGAGAGATCGGTGAGGATATAAAACATCTCTACAAGTCACGTGAAGGATTTTCAAGGTCCATTCTCAAAAAAGCTACTCTATTCTTACCTAGTCAATTTATAAGTACTCTTTTCCACACTTTAAGGAAGAAAGGCAGCAGGCTGTTTACATTCTCATAAATCTTTCTTCCATACTCCTGAGTCTTATGTAAATTATGCATAGCTAGACCAAAAAATCCCAAGCACTGCAGCTAAAACTTTGAACATTAGATTTAGTAGAAAGGCAAACTAATTTCTGAAAAGATCTCAAAAAGCTAGAAACTTGGATGAATGATATCATTCAAGTATTTCCATTAAATCTTTGCATCAGTTAATCAAGGTTTTCAGTGGTTTGTTTGTTTGTTTGGGTTTTTTAACAACCATTATCACCTATTTAATATTTTTTTCTGTCATAGGTGCTGCTTTTGCATTCAACATTTAGAAGATCACGTGAAAAGAAAGAGTCTGCTACTGAAAAGTAATTGCACTTCACCTCTCAGCTAGTTAAACCCAACTGGCTAAATCTTTATATTATTTTTCTTAATGTCCACAAATCCAGAGTTTATTAAAAGCTTCCCTAAAACACACACAAAAAAGTAATATATCTGAAATGTTAAGTGTCCAGCTTAACATTATGATGTATTTGGAGCAAGCATTAATAGCCTTTCCAATTCTAATACCCACAAAGATGATTTCTATAAAGATAGTAGCAGAAACATGAAACAAATTAAGTCCTGCCACTGTAAGTTAAACTGTTGAAAGTAAAAGTTTATCATTTTAAGGCATAAGCTTACCTAGACATTCCTTCATCAAAGGTTTCTGCAAAATACACTTCCCCAGTTGGCTTTGGAGTCTGGTACACAACCTAAGAGGTACGTACAGATACACGTCCCAACATAAATTACAATTTTTCATTGGAAATCCAGTCTCATATCTCCAGAAGTAATCCACCCAGGCAGACCAACAGATTTTGTACATTAGGAATACCTAGCAGCATAAAACCCCCACCCACATTTTAATACTTTGTGTGCACCCCTCCATCAGTGAGCAGTTTCACGTCTCTGAATTGTAAAAGTTGCTTCCTCTGTTCAAACCTCATAACTAAACCTTTGTTACATCTTATTTGAAACAAAACCCAAAAATTTTTCTGAACTTGCACCAAATCTGCTTCTTCCCTGTTTCTTTCTTTGTATGTTTTCCCATCTCTTTTGAAGAACAGCATACAGATTTCCTGGTAATAAAGGCAGTGTTAAAAGGCAGCTGTGACTGATGAAGTCAAGAAACTGGTGCAAAGTCCAAGTCTCAGTGAGACCAAGGTGCTTCCCATATACTTCTTTAGAAGGGGCATGTTAGGACTTGCAACAAAAGGTTCTGTATCTAGATTGAAGAAAAACCTTTTTCACGTCTATCAACCACAGGCAGGAGATTTCACTTGGGCATAAAAGATTCATTCATTAAGTTTGCCCTGTATGTCACACAGAGCAACTGAAAAACTCAGATTGCTATACTGGAGACCCACTCAGTTGTCAAATGCAGATTAACTAGCTCTAGTTGTAACTATGCCTCTTGTATTTAACCAGCTTGATCTAAAGACTTGTGTAATCTTACCTCTATAGAAGATTTATCTCTGTCAACATCAGCTTCTTGGGACTGCTTGTCAAAATTCTCCACTTCAACATCTGCATCCAGATTTTCTTCGTTTTCCATTCCTGCAGTCACTGAGCTGATTATCAGGACACCCAAGCACAGCCAGTCCCACTGGAAGTGCATCTTGGTTAGCTGAAGAATTCAAAGTTTTAGATTTTAAATATCATTTCATGGATATTATCAATACTATTTCAATTTCACCCCAGACTTTATCTAAAAGAGGAAAGATAACGCACTAAAATAATGAGAAGTAACTATCAAAAAGTGTTGTCACTGCAATATCCTAATTTGCTTTTTAATTTTTTTTTTATTACTGAGCCCTGACTCAGACTCTTTTCCCTCCTGTTTTCCCTATGGAAGTGCCTGTAGCCTGTTCCTTTACCTTGCCAAATCTAGTAAGAATCTGACTGCAACATATATGCTTTTTTAAGAACTAAGCAAGACTGCTTTTATTCTTCTCATTCATCAACAATCTGAACAAGTAATTAAATTGAATCAGTCTCTACAATGCAACAATAACTGACATCCCTCTCACTAGGAAAAATAAAATTACAGATTTAGAATGTATTATTATCCACTGCCAGAATTGCATTTGTATTTGCCCCTACTTCCAATGACTACATTTAAATAAGTGCAGAATGTATGCTGCTGCAACTGTAAGTGCCAAAAGAAAGTATAAGATGGTTTCAGAAAATATTTTCTGTTTCCAAATTATAATCCAGTAATTTTCAAGTTTAAGTTAGGTAGAGCAAAAGTTTAAGTTCAAATGCAAATACCTTCCTAATTTCAGTGAAACCTGAAAATCTTTAATCTGTATAAATGTCAACAGCAGACAACTGCCCCAGCCTCTCAATTTAATCTTCTGTCAAAAAGATTGTTGCCCAGTACTTTCTGCTTCACATCTGTAAGACATACAAATCCAATTTTATGTTAAGAGTATCCAGTGGTCTGAGGAAGTGCAGTGTCAAAAATGCCTAGGCAAGTTTCCTCAAAGGTCTTGCAAAAAAAGCTTTTTTCTGAAATTATTTTTGTCTGAATTTGGAAACAGAACGAAGACAGATTCTAGACACCTCTGCACAGGTATTTATCACTTGGTCCTTACTAATTTCTATTCACAGTAAGCTTAAATAAATGCTGGTATTTATTTTACTATTGTAAGACATTTTCAAGCCTTGCATTACTTGTAGCCACTACTAGTTATACTAAATACTCTGGTGCTGAGGTGCCTTTTGCACCTGAGAAAGCAGCCACCCTCTCAGTTACATCATCACTCCTTAGAGATTAAACTGTTTACCATTACAATTCTAATATCCCAGCAATTATAGATACTGTCTTACATTGAAAGTGTGACTCTCTTTCTTTCTTCCTGGTTTTATCAAACTTGGTAAGCAATTCAAACATTATAACTGCACCAATAATTATTTCATCATTCATTTTTTAACACATGCAAGTTTTATCAAGCAACACATACAGAGATCAAAGAGTAGCAGGCATTTCTTTGTTTTAAGATCTATTAATTTATTATTAACTGCACTGATTATATTTAGAGCCAAAACACAGGATTATCATAAAGTATTTCACACTATAGTACCAGTCAATACTAGAAAATAATCAAAAGCCTCTTTTTTTGGGACTAACACCTATTTTCCACAAAACTACATTAATCATATTACCATTCTTATTTTCTGCCCCACTGCTATCCACAACCCCTGCCATTCTTTGTGGGACTTTACAACCTTGCCTGAAGATGGCCAGTCTGTGGTCCCCTCTTTTTTCAGATGATACATTTCAATAGTTATCTGCAAATTCTACTAGGGGTTTGTATTTGACTTTTTAAAAGATTTTATTTCATAAACTAGAGATATTGTTAATTCACAGACCTCCTTAGCAGTTCTAGAAATTAAAATAATCTTGCCCTGAAGACTTAAAGTAATTGAGTTTATCACAGGTGAACATTTAATCTTACAGTGTATTTTTGAACACCTTTGCCTGAGGAGTATGAGTATCAGTTTTACCAATCCCATTTTCCATTTCCTTAATCATCCTATCAGGACAAGCAGTCAAAGAATTCCATATCAATACCTTCTGGACTCCTTTGCCCCCAGCTAAAGTGCCATATATTAACTATGCATCAGATTTACATTTTTAGCATACAGCTTGCCTGCCTTCCCTTAGCTAGTTTGTCATGCAGATGCTCTGTGCTTCCCCTGAGGCAGAGGAAGAGCTACAACTTTCTCTTCCAGTACATTTCAGGTGTGTTTGTGTATGATCCAAAATGCTTTTCCCTTATGTAGCTGTAATTTGACTGTAATTAGCCCCATTCACTTTTGTTCCATACACAAACAAGGGCATCCAAGAAGTCACACTAGTACTCACCTTCCCAAACAGCTCCCTGCCAAAACTTCTGATGCTTTCACTTTATTCCCACTGAATCTTATCACTACACCCTGATGCTATCTAGGACTTCCCTAATTTCCTTCAGTCTTCAATTATATCTCTTACTTCTTCCTTCAAGAAGAGAAGGTGCTTTGATCTTTTGATAGACTTTTAAAATAATCCCAGAAATGCTGAAATATGTTATCATGACCAGTTACAGTTATCACTCAAATGCCACACAAAGATGGTTTTAACCAAACCATGACATCTTTTACTTTTGTGAACTCTGCCATACTACAGTTTTAGAATATAAAATAAATCTTTCAACTAAGCCAATGAGTGTCTGGTCTCAAAACAGAACTTCACACTACACATCTAATTATATTTAAAACTTACTGAACTTTCCTAATTAACACACGGAGACCTATGAGGAACTTTTTTTTATTCTATTTTCAAGGTGGCAATGAAAATAAGCCAAAAAGATTCCCACTGTTAAAATTTCCTCAGCAGAACAAAGCAAATTAAAAGTATATGGCTCTCATAAAACCCTGAACACATTTACTAGCAGTCTTGTCAATGTATCTTGTCAAGTTCAGACCCGTAATTTTAACCTTACATTTTGCATAGCTTGGTCCCTTTTCACCCTGGGTAACCACAGCACAGCTACAGATCAGAAGTACACTTCAGCCAGCAGTACTATTGCAAAGCTTGCTCCAGGGACCAGCAACAGGGCTGCAACATCAGCAGAATATTGCACCTGAAGTAACAAGCTGCTTTTTCTGAGACACAGACTAGTATTTATAAAAGACAATGGCACAAGCTGAAAACATTCTGACTGGATATTAGGTTTTTTTTCCCTACGAGGGCAGGTAAGCAGCGGCACAGGCTGCCTAGTCTCAGTCCTTGGGGTTTTCCAAGACAGCCCAGATAAAATCTCTGAGCAATCTCTGGACCAGGCTCAGGGCTGCCCCTGCTTCGAGCAGCAGGTTAGGGACACTCCTGGTGTCCCTCCCCACTTGAATGATTTGATTTGGGTTGCACAGTGAAAACGTGTCAACCCTTGTAACTCTCTTTTGGACTTTGAAAACGGTCACGACTTTTTCATGTAACTCTCAGAGTTCTGAATTCTCAAGCAGAAAGGGAATAAGATAGCCATTCTCACTCCGAAGTCCAAAGCTCCTGCATCCAGCATCAACACATGGGCTTTTCATAGGGCCAAATATCAATTCCATCCAGGGCCACGAAAAGTGCAGGATTTTTTCACACACCCCTTCTTCCATCCATAACCACGAGCTGCAATTGTATTCCACCCCCATTCTGCTACATTGGCTACATCAACCTGACCTAAGACAACATCCAACTGGAACTGCTCCATGAAAAGCACGCAAGAATTCTGACACTTTAAATTTTTCTTTTGCTGCGTGTGAAAACTGTACTTCCCTCCCTCTACCCGAGATGTTAAGCATCCTGTGCTGGAATGGATGCCGAATGTGAAATGCAGCAGCTACTCCAGCCGCAATGCTGCTCTCCTGCAGGTGCCTCGAGATATTCTGCTGCTACAGCGAGCTCGGCTAAAAAACCTTCAAGAACCCCTTATATTCTTACTAAAAAACCAGACGTTTGGGTCAAACGGCCACCCAGTGTTCCGTCAGCACCCAAGACGAACGCGCTGTTTGGGATGCCTCGAAGTGAGAACGAAGGCAGCAGGCGCTGCGCCCATGGTTCACCCCCGAGGCCGCGCTCCTCCTCCCCGGCCCCGGGTAAGGGGCCGAGCTCCCAGACGCTCCCTGGCAGCCCTTCACCCTATTCCCCCCATCCCACCTTCGGGACCCGCCGCCGTCCGTGAGGCGCGGGCGGGCCGGGGGCGCCACCGCCCCCCGAGGGCT
>JANPWX010000008.1:1768312-1800863 GCA_024734555.1 Trochalopteron elliotii | reverse complement strand
TTTGTAGGTCTGTCCTGGAGCTGGCTGCCACTGGCTCCACTGGATATAAGAGAAACTTCTGGCAGCTTTTCACTGAAGCCACTCCTGTAGTTTCCCCCCACCTCAACTACCAAAACCTTGCCATCTGAACTCTTTAGAGGGACAGTAATTAGTTTTTCTTCTAATTAGATGTCTTGGCTTTTGCCATGGATAGTATTTAAACCAAAATAGGAGACTCATTGGTCAAACACCATACACTACAATATGCAGTAATGCAAAGGGTTTCTTTTCCTTACAGTTCACTTTAGAATGTTGAATTTATCACAGAGTTAATGAAATCCTTAAGAGCAGAAACATTTTATATGTAGGAACAAAATTTCTGGTTTTGAAGTGACAATAAACAATTTACCTATTTTTAAATATCCATCTTTGGTTGCTGAGTAGTTAAATTTACTTCTCTCATCAGCTAATTCTTTTCTTAGCATTTCCTGCAAAAAAATAAAACAGTAACACTTGAAGAAGTATTTTCTAGGGTATGACATTTTATGCTGAATATAATTCTGAAAATCGAGTATGGTTCTAAACGAGAGACTTACATCAGCTGGCAACACCTCCACAGTAGTATTAAACAGCTTATCACCAGGGTGCTCCATGTTTCCACTTCTGAACAAGTACCTGGTGATAAAGATGTATTATTTCTAGGTATTTTATACTTTAGAAGACTTCTAGGGAAGTAATTCTTTCCAGTTTGGAAGGAAAGTTTCAGATACCTTTTCTTTATATGTTTTTGAGCTATAGAGAACAAAAATAGGCCTTGAAACTATAAACCAAACCATAATATAGTATTTTTATTTTAAATAGAACAAATATTTAAACCATTTTTCTCTGGTACCACAAATGCAAGTGTTCCCACTTTTTAGTGCTCAAGTTCCAAATAAATTAACTTCCCATGTTTAAATGGCCAAGGAAGATCTGCCCTCTGATCTGTTCCTATAATTGTAAGACTGAAATGGAATGGGCTACTGGAAGGTGAGTGGCAGCAAAAATTTCTGTTTCTATTTGGCCATATACTACATGCCACAAGAATTCCCCTCTTTTATCAGTACTGGTCAACTCAGGTGCTTCTAAACAATTTCCTTTAGAGCCAATAAGCAAGAGCATTGACCCAACAAGAATCCAAGCAAAATCATGTAAGAATAAAAATCCCTGTTTGGTTTTAAGTTTCTAGAATTAGGAGTTCTTAGGGTTTTAGATGCAGAAAAACTAAGATAGTTTACATCATTAAACTCTCTCCTCTGATATCAAATATACAAGGCTTAAAACTACCAAATACCATAGGATTAACCATACATTTTCACAGCCTAGCAATGTAATGGGGCTGGAACCAGCCACTGGACAATACCATAGGTAAGTTAGCTTCATCCAGCGCAGCTTCTCAGTAACAGGAAAACTATAGCCTACCCAAGTTTCAGAAAGCATGAATCAGTTAATTACTACAGAACACCAGTGTTTATTGTTTATTCACTAGGTGGAGATACAGACTCAACATCACACAAACAGCTTTTCTGTTGGCAACAACACAAAGCTTTCACTGATATCATTGATGAAATTCATCCGTTAAATACAAATTCCTTTGAGAATTATCATAAGAGAGCCTAGAATATTTACCTGAAGAAATAAAAGGAAAAAAATTAAGACGCTTTCTAACTA
This sequence comes from Trochalopteron elliotii, assembly GCA_024734555.1. Classification (NCBI taxonomy): domain Eukaryota; kingdom Metazoa; phylum Chordata; class Aves; order Passeriformes; family Leiothrichidae; genus Trochalopteron; species Trochalopteron elliotii. The sequence continues at coordinate 1,799,174 of JANPWX010000008.1, read as the reverse complement.
CCAATGAAGAAATGTATTTCAAGAAAGCAGTTCAAGAAGAGCAGATAAAGAGCAAATCATGGAATTTTTTTTCAGCAATAAGGTTTATGCAAACAGTTGAGCATTGGTAATTTGAAACAGACTCATGCATTTCCAAACTGGATATATGTAGGCTTCCATGTTCCATATCATGTAATACTCACTTTTTGACTTCTAGTGGATTTAAAAATGTGAACCTGATGTAGTCACCTGCCACTGGAGCTGAAGCCCAAAAGAAGTTTTGTCCTTTATAAACTTTTTCCAAGGTATGTTGCTGGTATATTCTTAGGCTTGTATCCACTTTTGCAGGTGGATTATTGTGTGCTTTATGTAGCAGATTTTTTCCAAAATCTTTATCCTGTTGATATAAAGAAATATAGTTTCACCCATACAATGAAAAAAATGTGCATTGATATCTGTAATTGCTACAGGAAGCTACTCCAGAAAATAATCAACTCCATGTCAAAAAACACACAACCTATTTTTAATTGATATAGAATATTAATTTCAGTGTAATCACTGGGACTCAATGTTACAATTTGCAGACAGAGCTGTACTGATTGTTTCTTAGTTGCCAAGATTTAAAAATAAAAATCTTCACAGGAGGTTATTTCATAGTTGTCTAGTACTGCAGCAGCCCTCTAGAGGGTAGAAACGAGCCCAGGCACAGACTTGTTGTTCATCACAGCATAAAAAGGGTCCTGGTTTATTCCTTTCTACAGCTCAGCCACCCTGACTCCAACCATTCACTGACTCTGCCTGCAGCAAGCTCCTGCTGGAGGTTTCCCCTGCAGCCTCTCACTGCTGGTGATTTCCTGCTGAACTCTGACTGCAGGGATCAGTTTGCAGACTCTGACTGGAGCTTTTACCTGGCTAGACTGTGACTGCAGGTTCCAACAACAGGCTCTGACTGCAGACCCAGACTGACCCCATAGCAGGGATTCTCTCTCCCCAGGATCCTGTTTCATGATTCTCTCCTTCCTCATGGTTCCTCCTACATTATGATCCTCCCCTCCCCAGCTCACCCCCTCTTTTATCTCCCTCATCCTTATTGGATATGGCTGTGACCCATCAGGGGTGAGGCTGTATTGGGTAATTAACACAGCTGTTACTTAGCAGGGATGAGGTCACCTGTATTCCCTTCTCCTAGTCTAGGATGCCTTCTGCCAGAACATGTGATTGCTGGCCTCTGCTAAGGGCTACATGAATCTCTAGTCTGATCCAATTGAAAAGTCTTGTCACTAGTCTAGATGGCACCATCAGGAGATTTCTAAAGTCTGTTTCATCATTGCTCATATCCTTATCAGGTATGTGGTTTGCCCTCCAAACTCTTCCTAAAAATCTGTGGCCATCACATTAGGCACACCTTGTCCTTCCAATATACCTTCTTAATTGTCCCTCATATTGGGAATGTGAACTGCTCAGCCAAAACAAACCATCATGGCTTTGTTTGCATGGAGCAGAGCATCTGAAACCTTGTGTTGTGAAGAGGGTTCCTACGTGCCATGAAAAGCTGCTGTTCAGATGAGAGATTCAATGGTGTCTGTGCAGGAGCAGTGCTCCACCTGCACCTTAGATGCCAGATCAAAATTCTCTACCAAATCTGCAAAACAACATAATTTGATATGGAAATGCCATATAATGCCAAAGATGTGATCCTTGAAACTCATTTGAGAACTAAGTCAGAACACGAGCACATAATGTAAAAATATGGCATTAGTTTCTTATTCTTACTTTCAAATTCTGTATCTTCCCTGCCAATGATGAATGAATTCCCATATGCTGAAAGAGAGATGGTTTAGCACGGATACGTAACTTTGACTTTTCAGTTTCACAGTGTGTCTGGAAAGAAAGTAAAAGGAGTGAAGGATTATTTAACCAAAGAGAGACAAACTATGTTCCATAAGGCAATTTCATTATGTAGTTAAGGCTATGGGTCCAGATTTTTTATCCATATTTAAATGAGTAATCCTTAAATTAACAGTCACCTTATGTCAAACACACTGTTTTCTAGACAAAAATTCCTAATTCCATTCATGCTGTTATTTAGACTGAAAGGCTCAACCACCAGTAATTCAGGGATTTCTGCACAGTATGTGATGAATCACATCTCAGGGTGACCAAAATGGACTCCAATTTGAAATTGATTGATTTCTTAACTGTTTCTGGCAAATTTTATTTCAACTCTTAGCCTTACCATATCATTCTAATTAAACTATTTTGACCAAAACTGTCCTTCTTAAGATAGATTCTGATTGCATTTCAATCTTCATAATTTTGTCTCTTTCTTTTGTGCTTAGGAGGCTTTTAATGTATTGTAAGTTATGGATCTTTTATCCCATCATTAGATGAAGCCCTTAAATACTGTGTTTCAACCATAATTTTCTGGCTTACTACACCTGAGACATTACATATATCAAAGAATTAAATAACTGTAATTGGTACTAATTTTGGAATTTCTTGATCTTTGAATGATAGCAAACTACTTCTTTAAATGTAATTTTTTTCTCTGTATATATAGAGCATCATGGTTTGATACAATGACACAAACATGCCACAGTAATTAATACAACAATGAAGCATAATGGCAAGGAACAAAGCAGAGCTAAAATGAGACTCCCTGGGTGGTACTCTTGGTGCTGCCACCGAATTATTATATGAGTTTGAAAGATCATTTAACTTTTCTGTATCCCAGGTCTCATACCTTAAAATCTGAGAGGATAATGTGCTTATTTCTTCCATCAAGTGCTTTCAGTTTTATAAAAGAAAAATGTTACATTAACTATATCAATGCCTTCTAAAGCCAGGAGTGATTGAGTCTTCTCTCAGCTGGCTTAAAACCATCAAAACTCATGAAGGATTTATGATTTCCACAGGAGTACTAATTAAAAGTTCAAAACACCCTGGGGAAAGCTATTAAAAAAACTAAGTATTTTTATTTTTGTCCACAGCAGGTGTTTAGCAAAACAATGTAAAACCACAACACATTGTGTGCAAATTGATTTACTGACAGCTGTTTCTCTGAAAGGCACACTATACTTCAGTAAAGAAGAAATAATTTTAAGAAAATAAACTTGTGATCTTTCTACTGATAGGGTTTGCAATTCCTTCCCTGCAATAATGCAGGCTCTAGAATGTCTTATTTTGTGCTATGGCAGCAGCTGAGAATAATCAGTGGCATGAGGCAGGCGTGGTCACTTCTGCAGAAGCTGAGATAAGGCTGCTTATCTCAGCCCTGTTGAGTCAGGGCTTCCATGCTTGCAGTCTGTAGTTCCCACTGCATGTGATAGACACAGGTCACTGCATATGATCACAAAACCATAGAAAGGTTGTGTTCAAAGCAACCTGTGAAGGTCATCTCGTTCTGACTCCCCTGCAATGGACAGGCTTCCACTAAAGCAGGTTGCTCAGAGCCCCATATAGCCTGGTCAGAAACACTGGATGTGACATCTACACCTATTCTGGGCAACCTGTGCCAGTGACTCACCACCCCAACCACAAAAAATGTTTTCCTTATATCCAATCTAAACATCTTTCAGTTTAGGACTGTTGCCTCTTGTCTTGTCACAACACATAAAAGACTTTCTCCCTCTTTCCTACAAGCTCCCGTTAGGTACTGGAAGGTGCTAAATGATCTCCCCTGAAGCCTTCTCTTCTTCACTCTGAAGAGCTCAGACTCTTTCAGCCTCTCTCCAGCCCTCTGACCATTTCTGTGGCCTCTCCACTTGCTCTAACAGGTCCATGGCTTTTTTTTGTACTGGGGACATCAGCAGTGAATGATGGTTCACAGGAGATAAACGTGACAAAGTTTCTGAACCATGCAGAGATCTGATGGCTCTGATCATCACAAAACTGTCTTTTCCAACTTGGTGAGCAGATGGAGATGAACCTTGATGTTAATAGTCCAGGCTGAAAACTTGGACAAGGTTGAGAAGTGGGCCCATGGAAATATCATGAGGTTTACAAGACCAAGTGCGAGGTGCTGCATCAGGGTTGGAGCAACCTCTGGTGTCAATCCAGGCTGGGGATGAGCAGACTGAGGGCAGCCCTGCCCAGAAGGCCTCGGGGGTGCTGGTGGAAGACAGGCTGGACATGCCCCAGCAATGTGCACTCCCAGCCCAGAGAGCCAAACATTTCCTGGGCTGCATCCAAAGCCCCGTGGGCAGCAGGGGAGGGAGGGGATTCTGCCCCTCTGCTCTGCTGAGAGCACCCCTGCAGTGCTGCATCCAGCTCTGGGATCCCAGCACAGGAAAGACATGGACTTGTCTTGCTGAATCCAGAGGAGGTCACCAAGGTGATCAGAGGGCTGGAGCACCTCTCCTGTGAGGAAGGGCTGAGAGAATTGAGATTGTTCAGCCTGGAGAAAAGGCTTTGGGAATTGCAGCCTTCCAGTACCTGAAGGGATCCTGCAAGGAACACAGAGCAAAGGCTTTTTACAAGAGCCTGGAGTGACAGGACAGGAAGGAATGGATTCCAGCTAAAAGACAGTAAGTTTGGATTAGCTGTGAGATGGAAGTTCTTTCCTGTGAGGATGGTGAGGCACAGAAACAGGTTGTCCAGGGAAGCTGTGGATGCCCCACCCCTGGAGATGTTCAAGGCCAGGTTGGATGGGGCTCTGAGCAATCTGCTCTAGTGGAAGGGGTCCCTGCCCATGGCAGGGGGTTGGGACAAGATGATCTTTAAGATCTTTTCTAACCCAAACAATTCTATGATTCTACGTAAACACATGCCAAACATCCATCACCACAGGATGACACACAGAAACCACAAATAAGTGCCCTGCTGACCCTCCTGTGTAGCACAGTATGTCATCACTTTGTGACACTCTTAGTTGGTTGGAAAGGAGAAAGTGTGAGGAGTTGCCAGCTTGCCTTCTCTGGTGCCTATAGGAAAGTTCACTGCTTTAACCTGTCAAACAGAGAAGGTATCACAGCTGGGATCCCCAGTCTTCTTCCAGCCTCCATTTTCTGTATTCTCATGAATAGTCCCAGCAGGTCATGCCACTGGTCCTTCCCCGCCAAGGGCCTTGTGAGACTGATTTGTCTCTGTAGGCTTTCTATACCCACAGCAATTGAAATTGCAAATGCAGAAGTGAAACTCAGTAGAGAGCTGTGAACACCACTCTGCTTTGGCTTGGTCAGAGCAGACTTCCATGAGTTGCCTTCCTGTGTGGCTTCTGGGAACACAGCCTCATTTTAGATAGAAATTAGGTCTCAGAAGATGGAGCAGCCATAAATAAAAGTAAAGTATTTCATCTATTGGATGGAGATTGGCACATGTTTGATCTGGAATAGGTGATGTCAACATAATAGCATCTGGTTTTTAATCTGTTTTCACAGGCAGGAAAAAACTTAAATTAGTTAGGCTCACTCTAACTCCCATGAGCTGGCCTAACCCACAAAGCAGGATTTAAAAGCTTGCTCCTGTCTGTATGAAGTGGGTCTGGAGACCCTACAAAACCAGAGACCTTCTGCTATCCCCAGAAGTCACTTATGTTATAGAGTAGAACTTGCAGCTTGCTTGTTTCACTCCCCTTAATCTCCTGCTCTGCACAACTCCTGTTTCTTCTTGCTCCTTTATCAACGCAAAAGTAACATCTGCAAATCCTGGAGCAGGAACTGGCTGCACCAGTTAAAACTCTTGAACCCTAAAACCCAAGAAGGAGCAGAAAGTCTGGTCAGTCCAAAGTAAACCCAGTTTGAGATATTTATATTCCACTTTTTGAAAATAAATTTTGTCACTGAGAGTGCTTGAATGTTATTTATGTTCATAAATTCACAGTAATACTTACTGCATCCTGTTCTGGATTGCACACTTTAACCCAGAGCAGGTGGTCTATAAGCCAGTCTATGGGCTTATCCTTGTAGAACATGAGAAAAAATTCCACTATGAGTGGTAAGTCTTCTGATTTAAACAATTTTCCTGAAAGCAAGACAAGAAGTTATATTTTTATTGCTATGCAAGAATCACCAGCTTTATGTTTAAATGTAATTTTATTTAAATAAACAGTTAAGTATCACATCAGCCTTGCACACATGAATGTAATTATGATATTTAATGAAAAATTTCACATAGAATCTGCCTTTGAAGAGTTGCTGATCATCCAGCCCTAAGGTATGGGATGCATATTCTCCTTCACAAAGGAAAGGAGGAAGCTTTTTTTTTTTCTTTAAATATCTTGTTCAAATTCCATTCTTGATAAGAGAGCTACACATTACAGGAGCACATAATTCCCTGAGGTGGAACAATTTCTTCCTTATGGGAACTCAATTATAGATTCTATGCTGAAGAGATTCTGTATTAAAAACCCAGTTTTAAAGAAAACATAAAGTAAACTACTTTCAGTGGGAGTTTTCCTAAAGAACCAAGGAAGTTTTGATATGCAAGTCTTTCCATGCTTTGAGATGTAATTCTGTATCAGACCTTTTTGATCTACAAAGCTCCAGATCCAACTGATCCTACTGAGGTCTTAATACTTACCAATAAATCCAAGTTGTGAGAACTCGAGAACCATCCAATCTTGGGACTGTTGAGCAGCAAAGCTTTTTATACTTTCAATATAATCAGGTTTGGCTATAATATCATCTTCCAGCTGGGGGAAAAAACGCAACAGAAAAAGAGAAGGCAAGCAGTGATTTTCTTGCCTGCAGAGGAGGTGGTGACATTGCCACATGCAAATGAAAACTGTTGCGTTTAACTGCTGTACTGAATGTACTGAAACTGTTCCAAATAGTGGACTGCTATTTAGCTTCTACATTTAACTCTGGTTTAGTATCACTCATTAAGTAATTATCTACAGGAGTGACCATAACACCATGGGTACTTTTCCTTTTTTTGATGAAGGAGAACTCCCTGCCTTAAAGAGATCTCACTTAGAAGAAAACATTAACCAAAAAGACAAGGTTAAGGAAGACAACAAAATAAACAGTTTGTTCTTAGGTTGTATAAGCAGTGATAAGCAGCAGCAGGAGCAAACTGTCTGAAAGGAAAGGTGTCTAAAAGCTCTGGTAGCCTGGGCAAACTTTGCCATTCATACAAGGTGACTGAGAAGGACTGTGTATGATTACTGAGATGCCAGCAGAAAGCAAGTTGTCCCAGAGAATACCGGTGATGAAGGGTTGTGCTCGGTGAATCATACTGAAGGACAAGAATGCATGGAGCTTTCAAGGTGTTGTAAAGGCTGGCACAGAGTACAGCAGCAGAGCCAGCTAAAGGGTACTTGGGAGAGGAGACTGATCTCCATCAAGGAAATGGGAAAGGTATTGGCTTCATTTTTTGCCTGGCATCTGAAAAGCCAGAAGCTGTTCCTGCTGCTGAAGGCTTTCAGACAAGATCTGGGCATCTGAAAAGATAGAAGCTGTTCCTGCCACTAAAGCTGAGCATGATGAATCCAGAGAAGGAGGTTGGAGGCAACGACACAAAGGAATAAATGTATTCCAGAAATAATTAAGGAGCAAGTAATTCATGGTTTGAATTCAGTATGAGTGTGAAAACACAGGAAGAGGAGACCAAGATTTCAGGAAAATATTCCTGGGGTGCAGTGTAATCATACACTAATTTATTCTAACTGCTGTACTTCACTGCCCTGCTGCATGTCTGGTTGTGCTGGAACCAGCTCCAGAAAGCTACACAGCTAGAAAATTAATCCTTTGAGAAAAAAACAAACCATGATTTCCTGCTGGTTTTGTGTCCTCAACTGATGCAGCACAGAGTCGTCATCATCAAGAGTTTGAGAGATCAGGGCCACAGGTTTTAGCTGAATTTAGGCATCACCTCAAGTGTAGGGCTGGCTGACAAGAAGTATGTTGGCAACAGTGAACCCAGGAGTACGTAGAATGAGGTTAGAAAGAGGAGATTAAGAGATCTGTTTCAACCCTGTCAGCTTTGGCTGATGGCAAGATAAAAAATAGACAGAGACAAACTGATCAAGATGAACGCTTCTTAACAGACTCTGAGGTCTGGGGATTGAGCTGAGTTGACAGTTATGCAAAAGAGAACAACAGGAAAAAAACCCCCAAACATCAAGAAATTTGCCATAAAATTAAATGAGCTTAGAGGATTTGCCAGGAGCAAAATGTAAAGGGAGAAGAGCAAAGAATCAAAGAAGGTTTTAGAGAATCCTTGAAGAGAAATTGAGGGGCACTAAAGAAGGGTGAAAAGCAGACTGGAGTATCTCAAACACCTAGGGAGGCCAACCTATCAAGGAACACCATAGAAAATATGCAAAACCAGTGAAGATTAAAAGCACAGAGGCTGTGATGCTAAGTGACTGTGAATGTGGTTATGAACAGAAAGTCATTTTGATGTCTGAGATGGCCTTTCCTGAAGCTGACAGTGTTTATTAGACGATGTAGTTTGATCCCATGTAGCACAAGCCATTAAAGTAATTTATTTAACTCTGTAATTTGTGTTCAACTAAAACACATCTTCTTGGAGAACATCTCCCATTGCTTAGAGATTCCAGTATCAGTTTTTTTCCAGTATGTTATACAACATTTTATTATCCTGAGTGTTTAATACTTCGCACCCAAATTCTAATTTGATTTTTTTTTCTGCCTTCAGCCACTTGTTTTCTCATATGCTCTTATCTACCAAAGGAAGTTGTGCAGTGGCTGCACACAGCTGGGTCAGGAAGTTTAAGATATGAACTGCCTAGTCCACTTGCCCCATTGCCATGGGAAGGCCAGCAAAACACATAATCACAGCTAACTTCCCTTCACTCATCAGTGCTTTAAATGAAAAAATACACATCCACTACAGCAAGACTATGAAAATTTCCTACATGATAGGTAACAAATGGGTTTCCATTCATTTTTCTTATGCAGGTTGTCTGTCTGAGAGAACTACAAATTAAGTAGTGACAAAAAAGTGGAAGAATACAAGGAAAGTTTAGGCATCAGACAGGAAGGTTCTTCCTTTCTAAATTTAATAAGAGTATTTTTACATTTTGTCTCACTGACCATAAATATGTGGAAACCATGGAACTCCTTTTAGGAGTTCTACCAAATAGCAGGCCTAACCTAGAGTCTAGTGATGGGAAGAAAAAAAAATCCATATAAAGGGTCTTAGTGAACTCACTGAGGTATTCCTCAAGTTTTAAACCCATTAGAGAAGTGCTGCTGGCAATGTATATTACTAGTGTGTGTATATATATATGATATATAAATACACAAAGCTTTCCCAGCCTTCATATGAGGTGATAAAAAAAACCATAGCAGTAGTTCAGGTAACTACTACAAGTTAAGTTAGAACTTGATAACAGATTTTAACTGAAGAAACAAAGATTTATTTAATGGTTTATTTTCCCTTCATCTCGTTGCTAACAGAAAACACTTAAAAACTGCTGTATCTGTGTTTCTTTCAGATTTGAAATGTTTGATTCCTCAGTGAACTAAGACTACATGGACAGAAATAACAAATGCATGTCCTCACTATTAGGCTGGGATTGGATTGCCTGCTTTTATGGCTGTGTTATGATCCCATTATTCTAAGTGCTTCAAGGGTCTCTGGTGAATGCCAGGAGGTTTAGTGAAAGTGGAAACAAGGACCTCAAAGTTCTCTCAGGGAAAAAAAAAAGAAAAGAAAAACTAGATGCTTTAAGTAGAAAAGTTGATCAGTGAGCAATCAGTGGGTAAGGTTCATCCCCAGTGTAAGCCTGTTAGCTTCAGTGGACTTCACAAAACTACTTACTTAAATCCTGGTTCAGCAGTATCCTGGAACAACTGTTTATTCAACAAGGATCTTGTTTGACTCATGACATCAATTGTTATGTAGACATCAAGACTAATTATGTGTGCTTATCTTCTTTCAAGGTTTGGGAGTTAGTATCAGCCACTCAATCAATACTATTCCTGACTAAACTAAATTAAAAATTTAACCTAGCTCAAGTTTTGTTTAAGATTACTGAAGTAAACCTTGTACCAGACTAGGAAAATGTTGTTTTAAGTTGTTTGCTTTCCTTTAATACAAGACTTCTAAATAAAGGGAGGACATAACTAAATTTATGGCAGCAAGTGTTCACTCTTTTCACCTGCACCCTACAGAGTAGTTTTTGGGCAGAGGAGCATCTGTGCTACAGGAGCAGCTGCAGGCTGGACATATAAACAAAGAATAGGATATAGTAGAACAGTGTGAGGAATGATATGAGGAAAGTATAGTTTCTTTTTGAGAAATTTCTGAAAGCAGACATAACCCCCAGCAGACCACCACCATCCAGCCTTTGCTCTGAATAACACAGTTCAGTCGTTATATAATGTCTCAGATAAGAAAACACATGTTCTCAAATTCCTTCAGAAATACAAAAACATAACTAAGTCACTGAGATGCAAACATGAATGCTTGGAGAACTTGGTAACAGGAAGGGACATCAAATGTCTGGCAGCATCTTAACATCTCACTTTGCTGGGTTTCCTACACCTTAATGCTCTAGTGCACTCAGTAAACTTGGGGTTTATATTGTTCTTAAAAACATACAAAAGCCACAGGAAAATAATCCATTTTCCATTAAACCACAGAACACAGCATTTCTTTGGTCCACCTACATCCTGAGCACCTATGCTATATTTGAGAACAGAGCATGGGGACTCTTAAGTATCCCAGCTCAAATGTGTTTGTGTTGAGTCCTGAGAAAAGCTGTAGGAGATGCCAGGTCCTGCAGCCTTCTGCTTCCAAGAATCTGCTGATGTCCTTATGGAATACAGACTCTGAGGCAAAATGCTCTTCTGAGTTTTTTAAAAAAACCTTTGACATTATTAAGCTTCATGAAATTTTATAGACCTGTTCCATGATTGACCAGCTCTTAGAAATCTTGGAATCTCTGGTGGTGATTAAGATCTGTATGGAGTGCAAATTAGCACAAATCTACAATGATGGTTAAAGCTAAGCTTAAATGCATGGGGATCTTCTTAAAGTGTAGCACAAAATCTTCTGGAGAATTAAGGATCTGTGCCAACTTGTAGTTGACCTTATCTCAAGTATCACTCTACTGGTGTTTCCCTGTCCGAAATATTTCACTTCACAACACTCAATACTTCACTTCATTCAGGGCTATAACCTGGACCTATCACCACTGTTTTTCCTGGCTGCAGTAAGTAAAAAGATATTAAACCCTGACTTACTGAACCTAATCAAATCAGGGTTTCATGCTACAGTTACCTTGCTCTTCAACCTCACAAATGACAAGAAGGTAGAGATGGTTTTAATCAAATAGTACCTGGCTGCAAGATGTATATAAATACAGAAATATGTGGATGCTTGTAAAGAGCACAGGCAAAACACACAGAAAATGACAGAGTGCTGGCTTTATTGAGGCCTTTGAAACAAATTAAAATTGCCAAAGCTAATCATCAGTACAGAGGTATTGCTGCTACTTAATGATAATATGGACATACCTGTAAATAAAATGTTCCCTTAGGTTGAGCATATAGCATTAAAAAGCTATAATCCAAATTCTGTTTAGTTCTCCACCTAAACATAAGCAGCAAATTCTGATAAGTTTTTGAGGCATTGCAAGGGTTATTTCTATAATAAGAGAACTTCTAATGCTCTGCATTTTTTTCTCTCCAATAAAATTGTAAGGTTGAGTATTCTAACCCACTGCAAAGTGCAAAAGCATTCCTCTACAATCAGTGTAAACATTTGTAAATAATTTTATTTTCCTATAAAAGTTAACATTAAATAAACAAAAAAATTTGATCTCTGTCAATGGAGCTTGAAACAAAACGTCTAACAAGTTATTCATGTCAAATTACTTAAAAGATTCTACTAATTATTTTATGAAAAGTAGAAATAAACACCCATGGATTATTTAAAGATTAAAAAGTAAGTGGGTTTACATATGAACAGCACAAGAGCAGGTTGGTAACCCTTATTTTCAGGTTTAAATATAAACACATATTTTGTACAATCTCTCATTTTACCAGAGGATAACGTTGATGTTTGATAACCAACACTGAAAGACTATAGAGTAATTTATCAGTATTTAATTAACATAAAAGTATAACTGATCCAAATCTAATAATATCCAAAATTAAATTATAAGTATGTAAACTTGTTTATGGTCTATGGTGTGAACACATAAGGTTTACCTATAAAGCCAATATACATACACACATATATATAAATATACTGATTTCCTCCAGCCTAATCTCTCAGTACTGCAACTCTCTTGCTGCATTGTTGCAGTGGCTTCTGATAAATTAGTTATTGTTGATTGAAAGAAAATTACTTTCCTCCAATAAATAAATATATTTTTTAGGTTATAATCTCTGTCTTAGTGAATTTAGGGCATGTGACTGAATGAAATCACCATTAAGGATGTATTAACAGTAGATAAAAAGTCAATGATCACCAGAAGTTAGGTCAATTACACCCACAGTAGCTGTCAGTAGTTAGCTAGAGGGCCACATGGGGTTTCCTGTGTGTTCACAAAGACTCTCCCTCATCAGTTACACTAAAGGTTTTTCTATTTTTTCCTTTATGACCAGATCATATAGCCTATTGCTTGTTGGCATTATCCATCTGGTTTAAAACCTGTTGGATGCCTAGAGTCAAGACCCCAAGGAGACGCCTTGGCTCTCACCCTGAAGCTGATCTGCAGCATAGCTTTTCTCAAGATCCCCTGGTAAATTTGTTTTACAAGTACAATTGAGGTCCTTTAGCTCTGAAACACAGAAACATCATCAGCTCAAACAATGCTGACTTTATCTGGATTTTCCATTTTACACTCTTAGCAAAAGTTCTTAGGTTTTATATAGCAATCTTACCTTACTCGGTCCTCTGAATCTCCAAGTGTTTTCTTCAGGTTGGAAAGATCTGGGTAATAAGAAGCAGGAGGAGAAATAACCTCTAGGACTCCAGACTGGACTTCTGTGGGGAAGCTGGGAAGAATCTTAGTAAGACCCCATTCCTTAGAAAGACTTTTGAGGGCAACCAGAGACAGCAGCTCCCCAAAGTTAGGTCTGCTCCTCCAGAAGTGGAATTCACAACTCTGGCAAAGAAGCTGACTGCAAATTTGGAACCAAGAAGGGGTCTTTAACAACCATCAGAACAGAGAGGTCAGGAACTCATCCAAGTCTCAGAAAACACAGGAGAGAAGTGTGTCCCAGAAATCCTGCCCCTCCTGCATCTGTAGATGCTTACTAACAATCCTGAGATGATTGCCAAAATGCAGCAGTGATTCACAACCAAACCCACTATCTAGAACAACACATAACTGTTCCCCCTTCCATGAGAGCTCCAAGTTTCCTTACCCTTGCTCTAACTCTAATTCTACTTTCTAAGCAAAATTATACTTGTCCCAGAGCAGGAGTTCAAAATGGGGAGTCTGGCTCTAGTCTCTGCTCCAAGAATTAAATTTTCCATTTAAAGAGACATTGAAAAAAATGTGTAACCTGCTTTGGGAGCCAAACCTAGAAGGTAAATTTCCCCCTTCCTCCAAAAAAACCACAAAACAACCAACCAAAAAATCCAACCAAAAAACCACCAAACAAACAAAAAACCCAACAAAAACAAACAAGCAAACACATTTTAAAACTCCAACACAGAACAGGTAGAGCTTTCAAAACTGAGTTTCCCATTTCCTGTGATAAGTAAACAAAAGATAACACTAAAAATTAAACACATCATAGTACCAGCATAATGGGAAAAAAATATCAATCTTACTGTGTAACCCTGACAAAGCAAATACTCTGCAGGAATTTTTTCAAAAGCCATAAAGCAGTAATTAAAATTATCTGAGTGCTTAAATTGCTGTAGGTATTCTACCTTAACAGTGCCAAGGAGTGCCTCTTCTCCTTGTCCTTGCCACAGCACTCCCACTGAAGGCAGGAAATGATGAACATTACTTAGCTAACAGCTTCAGTATGAGGAGCCTTCTGGGGGAAACCCACACACAGAATATAGTCTGGGAAACCCTTGAATGAAGGAGGATGTGCAGAAACCCTCAAATGAGGAGGAAAAGGTCAACTCCTCCAGGGATCTTGTTCATAAAAGATAAGAACAAGCAGAACTGCAGTGGGAACCAAGCTTCCATTTGACACCTCTGAGGTTAATTTGGCAGGGCAAAGACTACCCATCTCATGCTGCCCATCATGTAGTAGCATTTAACATTGTAAATGTAATTATAATATCCTGTCCCAAGTCTATTGCCTTCCTGAAAAATAGTTTAAAAAAAGAAACAAAGACTGGGAAAACATGGATGGGTTCTGACACCTGGGGACGTAGTTTAGTGGTGGCAGTGCTGGGCTAATGGTTGAACTCTCTTGGTCTTACAGGTCTTTTCCAACCTAAGGAATTCTGATTCTATGACAGATGCCAGATTACACTGCAGGGTTGTGTGGGGACCTCATACATGTAGCCTCAGGTGCATGAATTGCATCGTTAATTTCATGGGGAAAAGACTTAGGCTCAAGTAGAGATTTATCAGATTTAAGGTGAGACCTTGACTGGTTAGTCAAAGCATATTTATCAAAAAAGAAATGAAAAATAAATTGATATACATATTTCTGCTCTCAATTTCACAGTATGTTACGGCACACATACTGAGAGTGCATCTTTGCCTCAGTTCCATTTCAATATTGTAATGCTCTAATTCTTTCCATAAAAGCTCCAAATACGTTCACACTGGTGGTTGAGTGCTACACTCTGTAGGACTTACCTGGTTTTAACACTTTCTGCAACATTCTTAACATACTCTGCATCCACCTAAAGAAAAGAAGGGAGGGATTCATTAAAAGTCCCCCATTTTTGTATTAAACAACATTTTGTAGGGAATATGTATATACGAATGTTTTAATTTTTAATTTTTTTCTTTCCAAACAAACATGGTATGTTACAGCAGCATTTCTACTCTACTAAGGAACAGTATGGGCTTTTCAAGCCAACCAAACTTTCAATGTAGTTCACTTTTGCTTCCAACTATCTCCAGCTGCCACTTCTGCACTTTGTTTTTCACTGCTTTTGCAGAAGGTCAGGCTATTTTCTGGCTAAAATTCTGTTCAGCTGTGCCAGTAAAGCACAGCCACATAACTATCAGTAAAAAGAGCTGTTTTGGGTTAATCGTCCAAAAATCACAAAAGAGGCCTAAGGCTGATGAGAAAAATAAGCAACATATTCTAAAGCCAGTGATACTTAAAATATTTATTTAGCTTCTTCCTAATATAACAAACTTACGGCTCTTCGTTTGGAAATTTTGAGGACATTCATTACTGCTGTTTCATAAAAGTAACAGTTTTAGTGTGCCAAACATATCTCAACTATATTAAGAGTGCAAAGTTTTATGAATGTGATTTCTAAAGCAACACAATAACTGTCGTAGGGTTCAGATTTTTCTTTAAATAAACAAATTGTTTAACATATACTTGTCTGCCAATTATATATTAAATTTGTAGTAAGTTAAAAAAAAAAAGTGATGTAAAGAACTTTGATAAGAAAAAAATACCCAGAACTTAAAACTCCCTCTCAGTCAATAAGCTGCTAAAGGTTAACCCATCATGTAAACATTTACTTTGATCTTTTAAAATTTTGTGGGAAAAGCAAGGTGTGGATTCATGAGCAGTGAACACACCTGCCCTGCTCTCATAACAAAATGTTCTTATCACCTCTCAGATCAGCATGGTTATCTGCTCCAATTTACTGCAAAAAATGGCAGCTGTGAGAACATAACTTTTGGATTGGTAGAAAAGGGACAGTAATTCTTACAATGGCAGTTTAATCCTAAATTGGCTGATAGGGACTTTTACTACAACCACAACTCCTGTTTGTTGCAAGTGTCACATTAGGACTCTCCACACTGGGAAGCTATTCAAAAGTTAACCCTTAAAAACTGACAGGATCCTCTGAAGCCCTGTAATAAGAAGTTTACCTGAGCAGCAGCCAGGCAAAGCTCATCACTGCCAGGGCTCTTCATTGGGAAATACCAACTGCAAAGTAAGTTCAGCCCCTAAAAGCTATGCTGAAGAGGAACTACAGCCAATAAAACTGGTCCTCCATACTCATCACTGTGATCCAAACAGAAAAGTAGAAGTCATGGCCAAACTTACTGAAGTGAACTAGACTGTGTTTGACACTTCTACACCTGCAAAAGTGATGACTAAATAATAAAAAATAACAAACTATAACTGTTAATGAATACATGCATGAATTTAATGTTGTCTACAGAAGGACAAAGAAATATGAAGAATAAATATGAAGTCTGAATAACTGCAGTCATTTTACCTGCTAGAAGCTATTACTAGCTAATTCCCTTCTGCACCTTTTTTTTCCTGATGTAATCAAGGTAGTTTTGAATAAGAGGGGAAAAAAAGCATTTATCCCTTATATATTACTTTGAGCACTGTTTACTTTCTCAAACATATTCAAGGCTCTGAACAGTTTTCTTTTGCATAGGAAATGCCCAAACACATGCAGAAGGCTCCAATAAGTCAAGATGCTTTCCAAATATGTGTTATCAAACCAGAAGACAAATAATGTGAACATTTGTAAGACTAAGTTTACTTTCTTCAGGTTCTATGGCACTTTTCTGTGGAGGACTTATTTCATTCTGGAAGCAGAAAACCTTACTTTCAGACATAAATAATGAGTTCATATGGTTTTGTTGGAAAATCTGACCCAACAACTGTGTTG
Source organism: Trochalopteron elliotii (assembly GCA_024734555.1). Lineage (NCBI taxonomy): Eukaryota > Metazoa > Chordata > Aves > Passeriformes > Leiothrichidae > Trochalopteron > Trochalopteron elliotii. Next base: position 1,782,533 of record JANPWX010000008.1, on the reverse strand, counting down.
GTAAATGTAATACGACTTTTTTTCCTTTGATCATCTGCATTACAGGGGTTTTTCCACATATGAACCCTGAGGCACTAACTCACCATCTCCTCCAGCCCTGAAGAAATCCCTCCCAAAGGTCAAGCTGACAGTATTTTGCACTATTACATTTAGACATAAATCTCCATATTGTCTATCAGCATTCTGTACCTTTCCATGCAAACTTACCTCTGCTATAAAGACGATTATTATGTAGTCCTTCTTTTGCTCTTCAGATAGTTGGTACAGAAGGGAATGCAATGTATCAATCAGGTAACTTTGTTTTTCCCTTTTCACAGTAGGAATACCCATCACCAGGGAGACTGCAAAGAGAGAATGCCTCAAGCTGTGTAATTTTAAGAGAAATTGAAATTACATTTTACTTTTGATTTGATGTGACCATGAAACTTGGTGACAGCTAATATTTCCTTAGCACTGTGACAGCATTTGCTCTGCTACCTGGAAGGAGAGATACCTCCAGCTATGTTTAGTTTAGAGACACCTGTGTCTGTGTTATAAACACCAGGTCTACACTTGAGAACTTGGAGACACTGACAAACCTGTGTTTGGTACAGAGAATCAAAAGTGAGTATTGCAAAATAAGTGCTTGCTCTTGCTTTGGAGATCCAAGTAGGCAGGGTTAAACCAACACTGCTCTAGTGAGCAGGTTCTCAGGAAGTGAATGCTGTGTATTTCAGAAAGGAATCCAATTCAAAAATCCTTCTGAGCAGATTAATTGATATGCATTAATGGTTTTCATAGCATCAGTAAGAATAAAAGAACTAAGATGCTACTGTTATTAAAAATAAAGGAACTGAAATTGTCTCTGGCTAAGACTCCACCAGCAGCAAACCTGTGCTGTATTACATTGTTAAACCATAAGCAGGATGTCTCTTTTCTCATTACTACGGGCATGACTTAAATCAGCAGCCAAACATGGCTCAGCAAACCTGGGGAATCTTAGTCCTTGCAGATTTCTATTCACCAAAATCCCAGAAGGGTGGTGAGGAAGCAACAGTTTGAAATAAAACAGTAGGTGCAATTAGTGACTTGTTTCTGACTGACTTCAATGCCCGTGTCAGCTCAAAAACACCCAAGTGCCAATGCTTCTTCCCAGCACATATCCTGATAAACCACTGGGGTTTGTTTCATTTTCTACACTGAAGGTCAACCTGTACTTCTTAAACTACAGCCTTGCTATTGTGATTTTCCTGTACAAATAAAAGAAGCTTAAACACAGAGTATTTGTTTATTAGTGACACTGATCTATGGGCACTCCAGTGAGAACTACAACACTAGATCACATTGTACAACTACACCTCCTAACAAGGGGTCTGTAGAAAGTTATCCATTGTCATGAGCATGGCCCAGGCTTTGGGGTTTTTTTAGTTAAATCACAAACATTGCCAATGTTTTTTCATATAAAATCACCCTAGAGAAAAGTAAAATTTTCAAAAAAATATAAAACTGAGTTTTATAATGGTTGACTGGTTTCATCTTTGGTTATTATTTTTGCATGTTCCTTTTACCTGTCCCATGACAGTTAGGACAATGCATTTAAAATTTGTATTATAGTTCACTGGAATTTATTATGATTTCTACAGGTGTCAGATTTCTCACATGGATGAAAAAGCTACATTGAAGATATATTAATATCCTTTAAATGATCACATCACCTTTCTCTTTGCTTCTCACATTGGCAAACTGAATGCATTACAAATTCGCCTTGGCTTCCTCATCCATACTAATTTTGTGGGGAAAATATGTCAGCTACTGCATCTTAGATACATGAATATATGATTAAAACAAAAAATAATCTTGTTTTCCAATTAAGATTATTTTTAATTCACATTTCAAATGGTTTTCAGAATAGTTTGAGATAAAGACTTGAAATACAGGGGGGCATTTTAAAAGTACTTTAGCTATTGCCATTCAAATTCATTCAGCTTAGCAACATTAGAAAGTTAAGGGAGAAAATCCATTCCAGACTTTTGAGTATGCTTCATTGCTAGAAATTAATAAAAAATACCAACATACAGAAAATAGAATCCAAACTTTATTTCCTACCTCCAGTTCTCTGTTGCCCAAAAATAACATTTGGGAAAACTGCATCTTCATATTCTTGAAGGTGAGGGAGGTAGTAGTACATATTTGTAAGATGCACGGGGAGCTTTCTGGGGAGGTTTAACTCTTTCCACTTCATATCATCTTAAAGACACAACAAACACAGAGATACACATCAAATAAACAGCAAGCAGAGAAGCCTATTTCTTCACCTGTTTTGCACAGCTGAACCCTGGCAGACACACAAGGTTATTCAATCAGAACTATTCCTCAGAAATGATTGTATGTCATATATATTACATTATAAGAAATTGAAAATTTCCCAGTACAACTCCTTCCCACTCAGGTGGTGGTGTAGAGCTCCAAGCTTGAACATCCTGGGAATACCATCTGTATTTCCTTGTGTCTGCACACTTGCAGGATTGAGTCATCTTAAAACACAGTAAGCAGTTATTTTAAAGGCAGCAGTAAAAAACTCTTTTGTTTTGGGGTTGTTTAACATGGTTGACAAAAAAAAATTAAATTAAAAGAAACACAGATTCTGATTAATTACCTTCTTAACTACTTAATAAACTTAAATGCTTTCCCCAAAAAGTAACACATGGTGGTTTTCACAGCTCAAGCAAAAGTTCTCAGTTTATAAAAAGTCCATGGTAAAAAGAATGACCATATACAGGCCTTTAAAAACCTATTCAAGAAACAAAAGGCTATAGCAGTGAAGAGAAAAGCAGGGATTTTATTTTTCTTTATTACTTTAAAATAAAGATGAAAGCATCAGAACTTTCATTGATTGGGATGGAAAGTTACTTTTCTCAAGAAATGCATCTAAGATAACTCCCAAATTTACCACCCTTCAAATTTACATACAAGTATCACAAAAACCATCATCAGCTTTATTCACTCAGCTTAGATTTAAAAAGGCAGAAGCTTACTGATTGGGCAATATTTTAAGTTTTTCAACTTCCAAAAGATACTCCCACTGAAAATTAGGACTAAAAAAATATTTCCTACCTTACAGAAAACAGTTAAAGAAAACCCCAACCAACCATATACATCTGCCCAGAAATTTGTGTATGAGACAGAGACCCACAACTCCTTCCACACTGTTAAGCCATTAAATATACTGGAATTTTGCAGCATAGAGACCACCTTCACAATTTTCAAGGACTTTCCTTCTTTATTTGGAAGTAGTACCTATCAAGTATTGGGTAAGGGAGTTTAGTTCCACTGACTACAATAAACCTTTCAATTTTGGTTGTATAATAGAACATGGCTGGAATGGGAAGCAGAAGGGTAAGTAAAACTAAAAGGAAAATTATTCAGCCATTTGAAGAAATTTCTGCCTTAAATCCTGTAAACTGACAGATTTAATACTTTCTGAAATTTAGCTAGCTCCAATAAGAGTCAAAAGCAGGGGGAAGGGGAACTTGCACTCTCCTTTACTGTTGTTTTGAGCATTAGGCAGTAATTCTTTGCCCACAGTGTGTCGGGCTACTGGGGGCTGACACCATGACTCTATTCTAAAGCTCCTAAGGCCACCACCCTGCCAGTGCTCAGCCCTTGGTTTATGCACATCTGAACAGTCCCAGGGAATTAATATCAGATAAACAGACAAGAACTGGCAGGGGAGAACAGGAGAACAACTCTGACTATACAAAGGAGAAATGCACCTTATTCTTTCTTCCCCTGTAACGGTCCTGGTTAATTCCCTATTTTAGTCTCATTATCAGCCTGCTGTACTGAATGGAAATAAGGACTGTTAAATGGTAGTTTTCAGTCACACCCAGACTCTTTCTGAAGTCGAGGTATAGTGTGAGATGCCTCCAGCACAGAGATATCTCTTCTAGTTTCCCTTCTCTCCCCAGGGAAGAAGCTCTGCCAGTCTCAACAAGGAGGAAGACAGAACCTACACAGCTACATAATTTATTTGAGGTGACCAAATCAAACTGTCAATCTATTGCATGTAACTATAGTGTGCAGATGGATAGAGCAAGGTAACTAAAAAGTTCAATTAAACAATGGGAAGAAGCCAGATCACTAAACTTTACATGTTGGTGCCCTAAAAATAACCCCAAAAAACAACAAAACAAAAACCAGAGAAAACCCCTACAAACCTGTGTGATTTTTTGTCATGTTCATTCTTCTTGCAACTATATGTTTAATTTCATCTAAGGCAGTGCTCAGTTCATGTGATCTTTTTTTACTTTCCTTTTCAGCATACAGTAGTCTTTGCTGAAGTTCCAGCAACTGGTCTTGGTACATATCTAAGTAATTTCCTGCAATAAGAACATAATTTCTTTTCTAAAAGGTGATTTATATGATGGAATGAAGTTAAAGAATAGGAGATGGTCCAGAAGGTCACATCACCAAAGTGCATAAACAATAATAAAGTTTATTCAGGAGAAGAAGTAGTCTGGAAGAGTATTAAGAAGGTAGAGCTTAGGGAGAACAGCTGGGTAAAGGTAAATTGAAGACAAAACCAAGAATAAGAAATCCATAATCAGGAAATAGTCAGTGAACAGGGGAAGGTGCTACATTTTTCACCAAATAACAAATTGTGATGACCCTTTTCATACTGAAAAGTATAATTATGTAATGATTTGTCTTGTGTATCAAACACTATTAAGAATAAAACAGAGATGAAGACTGAATGCTTTTAATATCTATGAGTTACAAGGTGTCTGGAGAATGTTAAGAGCATTTACTAAAGATGGTTAATATAAAGCAATACTTCAATAACATCACCCCTTTGCAACAGAGAGTAAAGAAAGTAGAAGGGGACTTCTCCCTCATCTTAAAATGTTTTATAATGCTTCTCCTTTTATTGGTCTTGTTGTGGTTTAGTTGTTTGGTTGTTTTTTTTTTCTAGTTAAATGCTGTTATTTAGAGATTTCTCCCATTCTATTTGTGGGCTGTGCTAAGTTTTATCTGTGGCAGCTCTCATTTTCTAGGACCCACCATTATCTCTCTGGAAAAGTGAATTCCCAGGGATTCTAACCTGTAAAAGACACTAGAGCAAAATGCGGAGGTAATGCAAATTTGTGAGGATTTGCAGAGGTGTTTCAAACTGGAATTAATTTGCATTTTGGATAAACAGGGTGGAGTTTTTTGCATTAAGCAGAAATCCTTAATTTAATCAATAAATGCGTGATTAGAAGAATCAGTTGAAAACATCTAGGAAGAAAGTGGTTAAAAAAAAGAAGTAAACATGTGATGTGTATTATCATTATTTACCTCATGAAAATTGTAAAGGATGTTTAATAAAATTCCATGAAATGAATGCTTCCTAAAATTTTTGACACTCTTAAAAATGTTTTGGCTTGCAAGAAAGCCATTTGTATCTATGAGTATCTATGTTATACTATGGAGCTACGAACATAAATCTAGCATTGCTGAAGGGAGGGAAAATCTGGATTATTGAAGCTTCATGCAACAAGACGCTTCTACTTGATTGAAGTAGGCTTCCATAAGAAAATAGGAAAAGAAATTTTTAAAAAAGCCAAAAAACAAATGAAAGGTGAAAACAGATGAAGAATCTATCTTTAAACAATATAAAATAGATAAAATAGATTAAAACAGATTTCAAATTTAAAAGTCTGTCACAAGGCATCAGGCTGCAGAGCTAGAACCCAAAACAAGCTCGATTTTTTGGCATACCTAAGGAAGATCCCTTTCATCAGCTACCATGTAGGAATACACTTTCCCATTTATGCTTTTCTTTTGTAGCTGTGTTTCCAATGCTATAATCCAATCTTTAGGGTATTTTCCTTTAGAATGTATAGGAATAAAATTAAAACAAAAGGTTTAAGCTGATTCAGGTGACTGACAGATATTTATCACACAATTCTCACAGCAAGAGAGTGATTCCAGATACAACATCAATACACACGGTGAAGATTTACCTTACAACTCCTAGACAAATTCAGAAGTATAAGCTAAAGATACAGTAATGGATGTGAATTTTTCTTTAAATACCAATTTATAGAAGGAATTAGTAAAGAAATTGCAGACATCATAGTCCCTCTCTTCATAATTCTCTCAGCTATGCAGTGTCAGTGTAACTCAGAATGATCAGTGTCACCCCGGGCTGATATTTTGGCAAGCACCAAGTAATGGCTGTTGTATTTGCTTACTTACAGGTGAGCCTACCAAAATGTCACAGGTGCCTCTTGGAAATAAAATGTCAACACTCAACTATCACTGAGTGCAGCCAAAGAAGCAGGCATTTGTGATTGGCCTTATCTATTTCTTCAGGCCAGAAGAGGGAAACTACGTTTTTAAGTCTTTCAGAATTGAACTCTCTGTTCAGTTAGCAGAAGATGATTCTTAGAAATCACTTGTCTCGCTCGATTTCGGTGGCTCAGGAAGCAAGGGTTTGACACAAGGAACATAATATTCACTCACCCTTGGTGAAGAATGAATTTATTATAAAAATATATCATTTGAAATAGAACATGAAAAGATCTAAATTTTACTAGAGCACATGTAAATAAGCAACATTAACTACTACTAAACCTTTGGCAAAAAATGTGTGTTTAGAAAGCAATATAAAGCTAAACACCCTAAATATTTCAACAGTATTTGAGTTTAAATGGATTTGTGTGGGCAGGCATGTGTAGAAAATGTTCTTTCAGCATCTAATGATCCACAGAGAACTAAAACAGCTGCTTGCAATAGATTGCTTAGAAAGACACGGGGTATTTTTATAAATACAGTGCTTTCTGACAAGGAGGGTCAGGGAAATGGAGCTTTAGGTAGAGCATGAAACACCCTCTGTGCCCAGAAACAGCCTGACTTGGCAATGCCTTGTTAACAATGGTTCCATCAGCAGAGAGGCGTGTCAGAATAAAACCAGCAAAGAGCAAGATGAGGACCTATGGCAAAACTACAAAAAGCAAATGAAGGTAAAGGAGGCTTTGCAGAGGCCTAAACAAAGCAGAGCTGGGCAATCACCCACTGGAGGAAATTCAACAAGTGAAAGGCCAGATTCTGCACCTGGCATGGGGCAAGCCTGGCTGTATGGACAGACTGGGAATGAGAGGCTGGAGAGCAGTGCTGTGCAAAGGGCCCTGGGGGCCCTGGTCCATGGAAAGCTGAATGTGAGCCAGCAGTGCCCCGACAGCCAGGAGGGCCAACCCTGTCCTGGGGACATCAGGCCCAGCATGGCCAGCCAGGCACGGGAGGGGATTGTCCCCTCTGCTCTGCACTGGGGCGGCCTCACCTCCAGTGCTGGGGGCAGGTTTGGGTGCTACAGTGTAATAAAAAAAACATGAAACCATTAGAGAGGGTCCAAAGGAAGGGTCTGAAGGGAAAGCCTTATGAGGAGCAGCTTAAGCCTCTTGGTCTGTTTGGCCTGAGGAGAGAAGACTGAGGAGAGACCTCATTGTGGTCTACAGGTTCCTCGTGAGGGGAAGTGGAGGAGCAGTGGAGGGGCAGGCACTGATCTCTTCTCTATGGTCACCAGTGACAGAACCCAAGGAAATGGCAAGAAGCTGTGTCAGGGGAGGTTTAGGTTGGATATCAGGAAGATTCTTCACCCAAAGGGTGTTTTGTTTGGGCACTGGAACAAGCTTCCCAGTGCAGTGGTCACATCACCAAACCTGACAGAGTTCAATACGCTTTTGAACAACACTCTCAGGCACATGGTGTGACTCTGCAAGGCCGGAGTTGGACTCAATTATCCTTGAGGGTACCTTCCATCTAAGCATATTCTGGGATTCTGTGTAAAGGCTTCTTCCCATGGTGAGCTGAAGATGAATCACTCTGATGGGCTAAGAGTGGTTCACTGAATTTCCCTTCTAGGAAAAGTCAATGGGGCTACACTACCTACAAGCCATGGGAACAAACAAAAGACCCTGCCACCTCCCAGACACAGTGACAGCACTCAAAAGCTTTTGCAGTGAATTTTCAGCTCTAGAGCAGCTTTCCTCTGACTGTTACCTACACATTAGCATATGTATAGCTATGGCTACTGTAATTCAAAGATAGCAACATTTAAAATGGTTTTAAATGTGCTCTTGTGTTATCTCCTAATAGATACATTATATGTATATATAAAACTTTTTGCACTGCAAATTGAAACTGTTTAGAAACAATACCAATCTCTACAGTAAATATTCTAAAAGCCAACTGATTATTTCTCTTAGCTCCACACATATATACTTCCTATATGATCATAAATGCTTCCAATCTCACTAATGATTTCTGGCAATATCTAAGAGTTGTGGAACAATTCATCATTATCTCCTCCTAGAATTCAAACAGAAAAGAAAATAAAAGGAGAATTGGGAGTGGCAGAAAGGAGGGAAAACACTTCCAAGTCTAGCAGTGAAGCTTGTTCCTATCTCTTGTTTACAAGCTACACTGCTTATCATACCCAAGGACTGTTTCTTTGAGAAACTGATATTTGGTTAATGGCCTCCTTAAAGGAAAAGTATACAAGCACACTAACTGCAAAAGATCTTGTCACACTCTGTGCTTGGAACCACTGCACATTAAACCACTGAGGCATGCATTGCACTAATACTGCAGTTGATTACCTCTCCATAACTGATCTAACATGAGATACCTTTCTGAATCTTGTTACATGCTTTGCACGCTCAGGTTTTGTGCCCTATGAATAAGGAAAGAAAAAAAAATCCCCAAACAATGCCTCTATCTCAGGTCAGAACAACAAGTTCTTAGGCAAACACTTAAATTCAAGAGTATGCATTACCTTTAACTTTTTTGTTTAGAGTCTTACAGCACAGTATTGTGTCTTCCAAAATGTTGGAGATGTCTACTTGCCTTTGACAGTGTCCACATCAGCAGCTACAAGGCAGTGGAGGGATTTTGCATTAACCCAGGGACATCAAAGAAAAGCACTGTGCCAGCAATTTGGGGCAGGGGAGATAGGGTTCCTCTATTCCCATACTGGGAGGAGAATCAGAATACTTTCAGTATTAAAACAAACAAACACCTTACAGAGTTAAAGGCAGATTAAAGTTAATAACTGGATTTTAAAAAACTCACAATACTGTCTAGTGAACATGGACTCAGTCTTGAGTTTGGCACAGAATATTTTTACTGAACAATTTACATACTGTATCTAACAAAAAACAAATAAGCAAACTTGTTTCAAAGAAAATACAACCTAAGCTCTAATAATATTTTCTTAAATGTTGGCAAACAATCCTCATTTTAGACTGGAGTCTTTTTCTATATTAGAATGTAGTGAAAAGTGATCTTAAAACATTTGGTCAGAATATCACCATATACGAAAGAAATATTATTAAAATAAGTGCAAAAACATAGTAATTGAATGGCTATTGTATGGTGTTAGCCCATAATTGGTACACTTTGGTTTTAAGGTAGTACTCATTCACTTCAAGTGATTGCTATTGCTTTGTTCTGGTTGGTATTTTAAATATTTTACTTCTCTTCCTGAGTTAGCAACAACTACTAAATTACACACATTTAGTTAAATGCTTAGCCACTAACTAAGGTATTTCTAGACAAAACTCATTTCCTCAAGACTCAGTGCACAACACTAGGAAAGCATGAAGGTCATATGTTTACACTTGTTTAAGTACAGGTTATAAGGAGACACTGTACAGCAAACAAAGAGAGGTCTGAAATGCTCCTTTATTCCTTTCTCTACAAAACCCAACAATAACTGGCCTTTTGTACCACAGGATTTATGGCTAAGTTCCTCTACTCTTCAGGTACAGTCCTGCCTGAAGTAAAAGTAAGCAGCAGCAGAAGCTTCATTTAGTAAATTATACACTTTGAAGCCAGTAAAACTACACAGCTTTTCTAAGTCTTGGATATGAATTTTTATATAAAATTTTTGGACCAGTAAATGCTAAGCTTTAAGTTGACCATTTGAGGCTGTTGTATGTTAGAGGGCTTTTTTAATGCCAAAATGCAGAACTACACAAAGAAACTGAGTAAGCAATTGATGGACTGAAAAACTCTTTCCTTATCACACCATGCATTTCAGCCACATCCCAACTGCATGTTGAGGCAAAACCTTTATGTGCAATAACCTCTGTTTGCTCTCAGTGTCACGGGAAGGAAATGTACACATGAAGGGGAGATGCAGCCTACCAGTCAGCTGGGACAAGCAGGGTTAAACACAGCCCAGCAGCCCTGGAGAAGACAAGAAGATTGGCTTCTGCATGTTGAGAAATCTGGATAAGATGTCTTGGCTGAAGTGACAGCAGTGTAACTCAAGACTTCCTTATCAAATCTGCCAATTTGCCACTATTTAATTGAAGCTTTGAGCCAGAGTATGCCAGTTGGGACTGGACAGGAAACCTGCAAAGAACTCCCACCACAAATGACAGAACCTCCTGAGGACCTGCACTCGGCTGCACAGCTGAAACAAAGCATAACACCACAGGCAGAAGATGACTGAAAATACAAGAAATGTGTAATCATGGTGTCTGGACTAGCATGTACATTACTGTATTTCAACTGAGGAAAAAAATACTTTCATCAGAAACACCTCTTTAACCCTTTGTAATGATGAAACTTTTTTTCCCCTGATTTGTGGGGGGAAAATTCAAAATGTAGATGTTAAAAAATTGATGATCCTTACATATACTTCTGTGAATGTAGTCATATGAGCAGCTTCTCTCTTGTTCATCCCACCTCAAAGGAATGACTACAGAAATTCAGGTTTCACAATGTTTGATTCAACATGTGTATATTAACATGCTTACATCCTTGTGACATCATATTTCAGCATCAACTTTTCCTAACTTCCAGACAAAGCTTACTTTTAATTTGCTTAGACAAAGTATCCTACAAATTTAGGTGAAGAGGGCAGCAACATGTCACAAATCAATTCAAAGAGATTTAATCTTGTAACCCTTGAGAGCAACATGAAGAAGCACTGCCAAGAGAGATTATCTGATTTACCTCACTGCTGTGACTGTTATCCAGCAAAGACACCAAAATTTCTTTTTATTCAGGAACACTGTTTCCTCTGAAGAAACTTTATCTAAATTCATGATGAGTTTATAATGTTGGTTTGCCTTCCATTTTTTAAGTGGGGAAAAAAATTGTTCCCTCCTTATATTTACTTAATTGTTTTTATAGATCTGTGATTTTTTTTTATGCATTAGTATTTATGAGGAAAATGATAGCTACAACTGTGTGAGAAAATCACTACATATATTGTAAGCCATATACTATTTCTCAGAACTCCAAACCTATATGAAGAGTGTTTTTGTGAGAACAAACAATTTTGGTCATGTGAATTCACAAGTGAGCTGTAACTCAGTTTCACAAGCAGAAAACTCTGCATCATCCTAAAAACAGCCTTTCCTATGCTCAGATACAAACTCTTTGCTTGGGACCTGGGGAGGGACCAAAAAGCTCACAGCAAAAGCATGCAGGACATGGAACAGGAATTGCTGCAGCAGCCCAGCTGATAGCAGCCTGTGTTCACAAGCACTCCAGTGGATGCTGAAGGAATCACCACACAACTTTACAGACAGCTTTCACTGAAGATCTGATCATTACCAGATGTCTCCACAATTACTTTTATCTGTTTTTTTTTCTCCTGGACACAAAAATATCATCATGTTTAGTATGAAACCTTTGCTTATGTTTATAAAGCAATGGGAAAAGTGACTATGAAAACATCTTCCTAACCATAGTTAAAATCCACACAGTATTATCCACAATAATTACAGTCTAGTGACTGTGGTAGATTCTGATGTTTTAGGTGAATGAGCAAGTAGCATCTTCCCTGTTATGCCAGTTTGAGTTACCTGTACTTGATTTTAGTCTCACAACTCCAAGTCAATACTCAGACTGCACATTATAATCAGAAGCAGCACCAAAGAACCAATTATTTACTCCTGTCATTGACAGCAAATACATTTCAACTCAAATCTCTCAAGGTACCTTTATTGTAAGGTGTTTAAAGGTCACTGATTAAGCTACTGATTTCTGTTTGTACATAAATTGGGATAAAGGCAGTATCTGATTTAAACTTCTAATATTCAGTGTCTGAAAGGCTCTGAGACTGTGGACAAACTGAACAATATTTTCCAGGACTATTATGTGTTTTTTATATTATAGAACTACCTAAGACCACTAGCCTTGAGCTTGGGTGCCCTGCCCTAGTTTAACAAAGCTTATTTACCATCCCAAAATCACTGCTGTCCAAGGAACAATTAACTAGACAGAAACCTGAGGGAATACTACATACTAATGCTGTTAGTGTGATAAAATGGAGTCAAAAATCAAGAGCAGCCTAAACATTTCAATGGGCAGAGCAGAGAAGTAACAAAAGTTAGAGAAGATTTTCCAAATGCATGAAAGAAAATGAGCCAGAAAACATTTGACAAATGAAGGAAAAAGATGGGAGCTGACAAGCTGCAACAGTACTCACAGTAACTGGTGGGCTAAGTGAAAAAGGTATTAGAATAGAAAACACACATCATAGTTTGAGAGGCACCAAAAGTGGAAATTCCTGTAGTGCTCCAAGCATGACAATGGAGAGCAAATTCAGCAGTGCAGAAGGAAAAACCAGAGGTTTAACAACGTCTAAGCAGAGATATCTGGTTGTTTTCAGAGCAAAAAATTAATTTCAAACCACTTTCTTAAACAAATACCCTGTGACAACAACAGAGCATCAGTGGGTTTACTCCCAATGCTTCTCTCTCTGTACAAAAAGGCAACAACCTTTGTTGTTGTTACCTATGGCTGGCTGTTCTTAAAGTTTTCTGGATGGGTAGAAGCTTGTCTTCTAACACCCCTTGGGAGCAAAGACTGCATGTACAGTAAAATAAACATAATACAAAGTCATTCACCATGTATTGCTACTTTCTCCTTTAGTTACTAATATTAACTATTTTATTTATACATTTGTGAGATTTACCAAGCTTAAGAGAGTCTTTTAGACTTTAGACTATATATTCACATATGCAATGGTCAAAAGTTTGCTGAAAAAACAGGTGCTAATAATAATAATAGCAATTAGGAAAATTATAGCATCTGAGAGGAATTAGTTACTGTGGAGGAGGAGCCAACTGTGGAAAGAGAAGTTAAGACAACACATATATACCACAACACACATTATCCCTCTTGTCCAAAACAAACAAACAAAACACAAACAAATAAAATCCCCAAGCAAGACAGCCCAGTGTCATCAGAGAAACATCAAAAAGAAAGTGAAATGAAAATGTAATGTCAGTAATGAGGAGTCTCAAAACATGAGCCACAAGACAACACAATGATAGGTGCAGATTGGACAAACACTTCCATTCTGACAAGTCTTGGATCTTAGTCTCCTAAGATACGCCCTTCATTTTTCCTTCCCACTCCTAGCAGGAGTGCCGCTGCAGAAAACACAAAATGTTGCAAGGTAAACAACCATATAGTTGACATAAAAGGCAGGAGGATCAACACTGCCTTGACTCTATTTATTATGCCATTGTGGGGCCAAGATCTCTACCACCACGTCCAGTTGCTACAGGAATAATTAATATAGACAAATAATCTGCTAGCTGGAGTTGTGTTCATCCCAGAAATTACTAACTGGCTTATACTAATTCTTCTGCACCTATAAAACAAAACCTATTACAAAGGTGTATGTAGGAAGCACTCAGAGATCCACTCTCTTTCACTCACCCCAAACCAACCACCACCTCACCCATAACAAGACATGCCTGCAAGTCTCACAGCTACCATTTGGAAAGACCTTCTCACTTCTTTTTGAAAAATACCATCAGTTTTATCTTTCCCATATTGGCTCAGAGAATCTTACACATGGCTTTATGTAGATCTATCCAGCATGTGCCTACATAACTACTAAAAAGACAGTGTATCATTTTAAAGTTTAGAAATAAAATATAAAAATTCAGGTTTTTTTCTCTGTACTCTGGTCCTGGAAATATGCACAGGGAAAAGTGACTGTAGTGAGGCACAAAAACAATTGCAGGATGGATAATGCTACTTTATCCTCCCCAACAATAAAATCAAAACCACTTTAAAAGTCAGACACAGCAATGACGTTTAGCTTTTTCTTTCCATCTTAATGCAAGATGCTAGTTAGAGAAAGAGTTGAAAAAAAATATAAAAAGAGTTAGGGAAAAAGAAGTTTAAAAGAAACTTTTATTGTTTCTTAAACTTAGGGTTGTAT
>JANPWX010000008.1:1696522-1758351 GCA_024734555.1 Trochalopteron elliotii | reverse complement strand
GCAGAATTTTGATCTAAAATAGCAATTCAAGAAACTACTGAACATCTTTGTGGTTTTACAATGACTTGCGGAAGTGACCCTACTTCCTTATTCTTCAGTAATAAACATGCAATAATGTCTGAGGACAGGAAAATATCAATTGACGACGTAGTTCTCTCCTGACACCTTTTCACATTTATCTTTGTACATGTAATTGATGCTTTAAAAGAATACAAATCTACTTTCAGCATTGTACTGAAGAGTTATAAAAAATGTGTAAATTAAGACATTCTGTTACCTGTTAACATGTTAATTTTAAGATCGATTAATTTTTTATTGCATGTATAAAAGGGATGTAAAATTTTATAATACTTACGTACTGCAAGAACACTTATTGTCAATTATTTAAAACAGTTCATTTTAACTGTGACATCTGCTTTTTTTCCATATCGCAGAACATGCACTGGAATCATCAAAAAATAAGGTAAGAGATGAAGATGAAACTGTAATAAAATATTTTTTCAGAGACAGATCCCAGAAAAATAACAGATGCATTTACTTTATGAGAGGGGAAAACTGAAGAGGAGTAAAGGACAAAGAGAAGAAAACTTGGAACTGTGTGTTCTGTATGCTAAGTTTATTTGAGGTTTCTCAAAAATAATCCCATGTCCCTTCAGATGTTTGTTTCATTGAAATCTCAGCTTTGTTAGCTGTCTCCTAATTCTGAAGCATTGTTTTCTTGGCTACACTTGTTTCAGTTGGATTAGAAAGAACAATTTGAATTCAGCAGCTGAAAGCAAATAAGAACCTAGACCAGGCAACTCTCCAGCTTTGTATTTATTCTTTATGCAACTCCTATGTAAACATTGTTGTTTACAGCCTGACAAGGTTACAAATCATGCTTTCATGTCATTATTGCAGAGCTTTTATAGGCAGTTTGCATTGTAAGCAACTGTCTTAAACTGACCCTTTTGCTCTTATGTTAAATAATACACAGAACAGATGTACAGAAGCTGAGCAATAAAAATAAAGTAGATTATGTCTTCATTCCTCATGAAGTCATTTACTGTTTAAATTTCCTAGGTTTTAAGAAATGCTGTACATGTTGAAGAAGCTGAAGTGGAGAAGTGTGTCAGAGATGTGATGAAAGAAAAGAAGATTGAACAGAAGGATACAGGGTGTGTTGGGAAACCTCTCTCTGTTCTCACTTGTTTGCATGTTCTTACAGTTGCTTAACCTAATGCAACATTCAGGCCATTCCACACAAGGATTCAGAATGCAATCTGAAAATAAGGTCTGGTTATGTCCTCATCAGTTCTAGAAAACAATTCGCAAAGTTTTATTTCACATGAATTTGGCATTACTGTATCTCTCTTTTGCAAGTCCCTTCTGTTACTCCATGTTTCTAACTAGTATGATCATTGCACAGGTTGATTACAAGAACTGTATAATTCCTTGGATATATTTGAGAGAATATAGTGATGCCTGATTAATGTTTGCATTCATCTGCATAAATAATTAATGAGTGACAGGGAATAATCAAAATTTCAAAGTCTAATGAAATTCTTCTTTGAAACTGTAACTATTTCTGACAAAGTTTGACTGTAAGACAAAAAGTGTGGGGGTAGGTGAAAGTACAGTGGTCAGGGTAATACATGGAATTTTCTTGTGTCGTAACAGATTTTAGCTGGGTTTTTTTTGTTTGTTTGTTTGGGTTTTTGGGGTTTCTTTCCCCATAATTTATGGTAATAGAGTCTGACTGCAGCACTGGAATCAGCTAGAGATGTTTAAAGTAAGATCCATGTAGCAGTGTACTTAACAAGTGTGCTGTAGTTTGTAAAGATACACATAAAGCACTTCCTAATTCTGGTGTTTACATTGCACTAGCATAAGAAAGGTCTTATCTGGTAATTCAAGCTAGAATTTATGGCTATTTAAAAACTTCTCTATGGTGTTTTGTTATTGTTTCAGGTTTAAGACAAATTTGCATATATCCTTGCTACAGATATCAGGTTATAAAAAACTGTATTTGAATGTGGAAAACCTAAGGAAGATCCCATATGATTCAGAAAATGAAGACCACGAGGAACAGTTAATTGAGGTGAAATAATTTTTAAAATACATGTGCTGTTTGTTTTTTTTCCCTCCAAGTCCAACACCTTGAAAGAACTTATTGGTAGCATTCTTACCAGCTGGCCTATTTAAAGCTCTTTTCTACTTACAAACTGCAAAGCCATGATAGAAATGACACATTAAAATAAAACCTCAAAGAGAAAAAAACTAAAAAAAAAAAAGAGGAATTATTTTGTGTGAAATCAGACATAACAATATATAAGTAGAAAAATAGATTTGTGATGCCTCACTGAAGAATCACTACTAAAAAGATATATAAACTTATGCACATGTCTAACTTTGTAAACCACTAATTACTACATTAAAAAAAAAAAAAGACACCAAGTTTTTCTTATGACTGCATCCCAGTCAACGTCAAGGAAGATAGTTTGATACTGAAAGATAAAAACTATTTTCTTAGCACTTCATAATTATCTCAGTTTGCTATGGAAGCCCCAACACTAACATGTTAAATACGTATTCATTGAGAATTTGTGTTTCAGTTTAGAGCTATCCAATTACAAAATGATGCATAAATTAATTTCTGAGGTGAAACAAGTCTTTGTTTCTTTGGTATTCATAAAGCATCTTTGTCTGTGAAGGGAAATTACCACATTTAATGTTAAATGTAGTAACTTCCATAATTGCTGAAGGGAGCTGTTGTAGCAGACTCCAGCTTGCCAGCGTCAGAAAAGAGCTGCATGCAGATTGCACCCTGTTCCTTGGTGAATGGCTTCTGGTGTGCAGCAGCCAGTGTTCTGAATGATGTGCCTTGGAATACTTGAGCAGCATAACATGGGAGTGTGTTTGTGCAGCTCTGGAATTTGCTGATGCCTCACGAGACCCTGAAGGCCAGGATCAGCAAGCAGTGGTGTGACATCGGCTTCCAGGGCGATGATCCTAAAACAGACTTCAGAGGAATGGGGCTGCTGGGCTTAGTGAACCTGGTGTAAGTGAAAACAACTATTTCATTCCTTTGGGAACTAGTTTTCAATATCTGTATTTTCTGTTCTTTCTATTTAGTTAATGCTGTTTCTAATGAAAACTGATTAGAAGCAAAGAGAAAGCTGTATGTTCAACATTTCTAGTGGCTGCACATTGTAAACACGTGATGTGGCTGGGTAAGGACCAGAAGTGAGGGAAGGAACAGAAATTTACCCAAGGCACCTTATTTTTTTGTTGCCATGTGATAGAGTTGGTAGGTTGTACCTAACTTGTCAAAAGCTTTTAAAAATCCTGAATGTAAAAATTTCTACTATGATGAAAAATAGACAAGTTTTTAGCTTTGCTAAAAAGTTTTTGGACTAGGTTGAACTTCATATTTGATGTTCAGATCACTATGATTTTTTTACAGTATTTTTTTACATGCTGAATATAATTTAATTTGCTACCTTTTCCTTGGTTTTCATTTTGTGTCATTTTTCCAGTTACAGGCTAGTTTTCACCTTTAGTTTAAAGCTACAGATTTTCATGTTGACATTAACACAGTATTTTTTTTTCAAAGAATTTACAATAATATATTTCACTGCCAGGTATTTTAGTAAGCATTACACCAATGAAGCTCGTCAGATCCTTTCTCGGTCAAATCACCCAAAGCTGGGGTAAGTCACTCTAGAATTTTTTCTGGCTGCTTCTATATAAAAACTTACATGAAGACTGCTAAACATGTGTCCACAAAGTAAAGAGGAAAATATCTGTGGGTTTTTTCCATTGAAGAATTGAAAAAAGGGTCAGAATAAAAATGTTTGAGAAACCAAACAGAGAAAGCAATTTCTAGCTGGGAACTAAGTGCAGCTTTTTATTTTTTTTTTTTTATTTTCCAGAATGGATTTCTCGGGGTAAAAATGTTGCAAAATATCATCTTTATTTAATGCAATAAACACCTTTAACCTTTTAATTAGTTTTATTTGTAATAGACTTTGATTAGATTTAGAAATTCATACTTATTTTTCACCTTACTGATTCTATGTTGGAATAGTATAGATTACCTCTTAAGGTCCTTTCTTTCCCTCTAGGCTTCTGCTCTGTAATAGGTATTTACAAACAGGTGTTTTGTTGTTGTTCAACTTTATTTTTTTTTAAACTTTGCATATTTAAACATATATCTAATTTTACAGGGAAATATACTCTCAAAGCAGTCAGATATAATAATCTGATCCATGTAGTCCCTAGTTAACCTGAGGTCCTACCAAAAAACAGGAGCCTGTCATGACTTTGATTGTAAATAACATTGCCCTGTGCAACTCTGTTATGAACAGGGTATGTGAGAGTTTTTGCTCAATTACATAATATATAATTGGCACAAATTAATTAGTTTTTACTTTTCCTTCCTCCACAAACACTTAAACTGTTGTTTAAGAATTTCTATTAAAATGCTTTTTATACCATGCAACAGAAAACCAGATTCTTTCAGCTTGAACAACAGGTTGAAATAGCCATTCCCTTTACACTGCAGCAATTTTTTTCACATCCAATTTTTAATATTCCAGCAGATCTAAGGATTTCAAAAGAAAGTTGAAGTCAACGTTGATTAGCTTTGCCATCTCAGTAACTTCTACAGGGTTGGATGTACATGGACCAGGGAATGGTCTGTAGGTTGGAATCAGCTCATCAACAACTATTACAGGAAAAATTTTGACTATCACAGCTATCCTAAAGCAGAGTGTGCCAGGGAAGCTCCTAAGTCTTTCAATCCACAACATAAACCCATGATTTGTGTTGCAGATACTCCTATGCCATAGTTGGGATCAATCTGACAGAGATGGCATACAGCTTGCTCAAGAATGGTGCTTTAAAGGCTCATCTCTACAACATGGTCTCTGGGCTGCCACAGATGGAGCACTTCCATCAGTTTTACTGTAAGTAACTATTTTTTGGAGTGCATTTCCACTCTTTTCTCATTAGCCAGAGCAAGCTGTTTGTCTTCTGCATCAGGTATTGGAAATGCACCTGCTGCTTAAACATGGTGCTGCAGAAATGTAGCAGATATTATATATATAGCAGATATAGCAAATGTATTTAAAGATAATTCCTGTGGCTTTCTGTATTTTAGATACTCCCATCTGTAAACTCAATATTTGCAGATTTATTTTTTGATTCATTATTACAGCATCCAAAAACTTGCTATAGACCAGGATGGGACAGTCCTTGTTTGAAGGGGTTGAAGGGAGTCTAAAGGATCACTCTAGGACTAGCTAGATCAAGGCATGAAATTGTGGAGGTCATTTTTGCAGATCTGTCTTTTATTTTCTTGACAGGTTATCTAGTTTATGAGTTCGACAAGTTCTGGTTTGAAGAGGAACCAGAAAGCATTATGCACTTCAACCAGTACAGAGAGAAATTCCATGAGAAGATAAAGGGACTTCTACTGGATTGCAATGTGGTACTGACCTTACAAGATACAAAGAAACCTTAATTTCTCTGCAGTATATGAGGTTCTGTATCAAAAATTGAGTAATGCATTTGGATGGACGTTTTGTATGTTTCACCAAAAACTGTCTATCAATAGAAATTTTTTTTTTTTACATTAAAAAAAAAAAGAAAATTAGCAAAATTCAGTTAAGAAAGCTTGGACAATCAACCTCTGTTTACAGGTATTTTTATGCTATTCTCCAAAGGGCAGCTTTTTGAAAAGGAAGTGAAACAAAACCCAACCAACAAACCAACACAAAAAACAACCCACAAATCTCAAGAACCTCTGGATTGCTTACTTTTACCTTTTCTTTTATACTTCTTGGTGCAGGAACATGAAGCAGGTATTTATGCTGCATCCTATTTTCTATTAATGGGTTTGACTGTTAATGGTCTTTTAAAAGAGAGTTTAAAATAAGTTCAGCTTTTCAAATTTGAATTTAAATTCCAACCTTTTAACATAACAGTTAAGTGAAGCTTTTAGTTGAAATTATTGGGGTTTTAGATTTTTTGAGTTCTTGTTCCTTTACGTGCCATTGATCATTCACTCAGCAATGTTCAATTTCTCTGTAATTAAGAGGTCCTCAAAGGAGACATAGTATTTGTTTATAATTTTGGAGAAGAGGCTTAATCAATCAGCATATTGATGTACTTACCAGGAATTACTTCTGCATAAGGAAGTTTATCAATGGATTTGTACCAGCCAATTCCTGTGCTTGGAAGAAGTGTAGGTTACAAATAAACAAAAAGAACCACGTGTCATCAGCATGAGGATAAGATCCTCAGGCTAAAGTTACTCTTTCTAAAAGTATTCCTCTTGTAAAAACTTTTGATTCTTTCTAATCTGACTTCAAATGCTGAGGATGATTGACTCAGAATCTGTTGTCAGCCCTTTCTTTTAGCAGCTAAGGGGGTATTCTTAGTGGAAGGTACAACAGACCTACTTTAGCCCTTTTATAAAGTTTAAAAAAAACCCCCTTTATTGCACCTGCAATCTTTATCTTGTAAAAATAAATCCACATCTGAGTACAAGTCAAAAAAAGATGTATTTTCCATGAAAGGGATGGAACTTTGATGTGTTCCTTAGTCTTGCTGTCCTCAGACAATCTAATAGATAGAACTTCATGTCTTGTATTGTGACTAATTATTGCTTAGAGCAACTTTAAATGGATTTGGTATGACCATCACTTTGTTTTCTAAGACTTTCTATTAAATAAGTGCCTTCTGCTGTTTTCAATCAGCTTTTTATTTCGATTCTTCTAACTAGATCACAGCCTTAGGAACTTGAGTAATTTGAGAAAGATTTTTTCACCATATACCTAAATAGCTCACAGTGGCACAAAATTTGTATGCTGATACAAGCTTTCATATATTTTTTTTTAATCATCTCAGGTAAACTAGTTAATTTCTAGTCAATGACTACTCCAGAAGAGATCCCTGAAGAATATAAGCATTGAACACAATGAATGCAAGCATGAGGGAAAAAAAAGGAGGGAAAAAAAACCCAACAAAAACAAACCAAACCCTTTTTGTAATGAGCATTATTACACTAGTATTACATAAGTATGAAATGCAGTATGTAATACTGCATTTCTTGGAGGTCATCAAAACCCACCTGGACATGGACATGGCCCTGAAGAGCCTCCTTTGAAGGACCCTGCTTTAGGCAGGGGATTGGACTTGGTGATCCCCAGAGGTGCCTTCCCACTCCAGGAATTCTGTCAGTCTGGTTGTGTGAACAGTGACTTGTTGCACTGCATCCACCCTTGTGCTCTTGATCCCTGAAATGCTGGGGATCTCTGGCTTGTGGGGAAGCTCCTGGTCAGGGTACACAGGACATGTGTATGGGGTTACACAGTTCTCTTTTCTTTTTATGATACCTTAGGTACAGACAAGAGTCAGACAAGCTGAGTGTGTTCAGGGTGGGGAAGGATTCAGTCTCACCTCTGTTGGCTTGATGCTGTTCTACCACTATAAAATAAACCCCAAAAAACAACAACAAAAACACCACTGTGAATGTGGGCATAGGGAGAGTATTTATTGCCCTGGCTTGTACAGCTGAACTGACCAGATTAGATGCAAAGTGACAATGGGAGGCCCAGTTCTTTTGTTATTCCCCCATACATGGATCCTGGAATAGTCATCACTGGGGTCCTGTGGAGAGCATTCTGGGATTCAGGTCTGTGGTGGAGCTCTGTTTCTCTGAGCCTTGCAGACACTGGACATGCCAAAAATCCAAGGAAGAAAGTGGAAAGTGGACTCCTTCCCAGTGTCCCAAGTAGTCACTTTTTAGCCCCATCTTCTATCCAGTTTGTCTTCATTAATTAAACTTACTCTCCTGCTTGTAGATTTCTTTTGCAAGCAACGCAAGACTGACTTTTTGAATTCCAGAAGTGACCCCAATTATGTTTGGCAGCAGCAGCAAAGGAGATCCTATTTGTTTTCCCCTACTGCCTGCCACCTAGTAAAACAATTGTTTAAGAGCCATGTCTAAAGGCTCCCCTGAGCTAAGTCTGCAAGATTTTGTTTGGTTTTGTTTGGTATTTTTGCAACAGTTGCAAAAGTAATCTACACCCTTGTCTTTCCAGCACTGAAACTCACTGGGCTCCTTGTTCACCAGGAGACTGACATTTAACCACTTGCTGAGGCTTCTAAAGCCCAACCAGAGAGAACCTTTCTCTAGGGTTCCTGTCACACACCTGAGATGTTTTAGTGTCAAATGTATTTCAAGCTTTTAATAGGATGCATCTTTGCTAGTTTTTTTTCTTCTTAAATCAGTGCGTAATCTGGAAGTAAACTGTGGCAGTATCCAAGGGGAAAAAGTAAACCCAGCTGTCATCAGATGAGTGAGACACAAGGGAATACTTTAGTTTGCATGTAGTAATTAAGGTGAATGTTTATGTTAGGCTCCAGTGCACCTTCCCAGAAAACAGTTAGAATTTGCATGTGGGTTTTTTTGTATGATCAACTAGCCCAGTAATTCTGTCTAGGAGTCACTCACTCTATGTAGACTAGTACTGGGTGTCCCTGTTTGCACCCCTGGTAGGTTAACTGTATTATGGTGGTAGCTAGAAAATGTATTGAACTAGGTAAAATTGTGTTTAGAGAAGGCAAGAACAAGGCTTTACTAGTCAGAGGTATTTTATGCAAACTCTGTTGTAGAGTGACAATCCTAAGGTTATGAACACTGGAAATGGAAGTAGACCACTTTTCTGCAAATTCATATAATCTTTAACATCAGAATTTGTTGCTCACAGGTTATTCTGAGTCTTAGAAACTCAGTAAATTATTATTTATTAACCATCATGTTTTAAATACATATTATCTTACTAGAACTTGCAAGTGCTGTTAGTTTTCTAACTTGCTGCCTCTTTAAAACATTCACTATGTGAAAGTTTGTATGCAATAGTATTAAAAAAAATTAAAACAGAGACAAGGTGGTTCTCTAAATTTGTTGTTCCTGTAGCAAATATTTAACAAACTACCTTCACTTTTGTTGTTTACTGTATGCTTGGAACATGGTGCCACTCTATGAACAAATTAATCTGAAGATAAGCTGAAGTTTACTCCAAGCAAATGTAAAATCTGGTCTTTCACTAAGCAAACACATTGTTTCAGAAGTAACTAACTTGACTGGAAAGGGATCTGAAGACAGTGCTACATAAGAAGGAAGAAACAATGTTTTTAAACTGGTTGTGCTTCTATATCTGATACAGCCACGTAGAGAATAGGGCAGTTTGTCCTAAAGGGCAATACTGAAAGGGGCCAATTTAAACCCCCCAGGTAAAGAGTTTTGGACTTGCAGTCTTTGAAAAACAAAAGAAAAATGCAAACAAAAATTAAACACACACAGAGCCTGGTTAGTTTTCCAGATTTTCCGTCCTAGTTTAAATAAAATTTCACAAGAGAAACGACTTAGCCTTGTTTTAGGAATTATGATGAAAAATGTGTGTTTAGTTAGATGGGAGTTGAGCAGTCAGTATCCTTGGCAATACTGCTAGTGATGTGTGGTGGAGATGTAACCTGTGGTTTCCTTCTGTCATTCTTGTTTGTGTTGCTGTAGTTCCATGGTGACCCATCGTTGGACTGATGTTTTTTGTGCCAGTCTAGATACCTTCTTTCTCTAGGGAATTAAGAACAACCCAGCCCAAGACAATTTGTGGGCAGCTTCTTCTTATGACACTGTGGTTAGATAGCTGCATACTAATAGGAATTCCTGTTTACCACAATATGAAAGCAATAATGTATACTGTGATGTCTGTGTACTAGAGATGTTTACAATGGTAGCAAATAAAGAACGGGTTATTCCAAAATATTGTCAGCAGTCATGTCTTTGACCTGCTAGAAAATGTAACAATTTTCAGTTTCATGCACCTGCACCAGGATATGAGTGAAAGCTTTATCCTACTTTTTTCTTTCCCCCATCCTCCCAGCTTACCTCCAGCTTGTTTAGAGGTCCTTGGTTCTTGATCCTGTTGTGTAGATGGGCTGCTGTACTCTGCTGCAAGTGGTAGAGGTTTATTGCTGCTTCATTTCAGTTGCTTTTAAAATCCTCAGTTGAAAAGAAGCTCGGTCTTAAGCTTTAAAAAAAACCAAACATGCACCAAAAAGATTTAAAAAAAAAAAAAAATTAAAAAATTCCACGACACAAAAAACCCCCCAAAAAACCCACAGTGATTTTATCTGAAGGACCTGGAGGTCAACTCTCAGAGGCAATTTCAAATGTGAGCATTTTTGTTCAGGAGAAACAAAATTTAAAAGCTGGAGAACAACTCTGGAGAAAAAAGAAGAAACCCTCAAGTGTTGATGGTTTGGGGTTTTTTTCAGACTCTTCACCTTCTGGCATGCCTTCATACGAGCTACCTTAAATAATTTGGAGGGTTTTTTTGTTTATTTGTATCTCTCAGGCAGCGTTTGTTTGTCCTCCTGAATTCTGGAGAACAAATACTTCTATTAATGTACCAAAGTGCCATTCCATGAGAACTACAAGGCCTCACCTGTAGCAATTTTTTATTTCTACAGAAGCACAGAACAGGCCCTGCCACTACAGGAACATCCCAATCCTCCAAACTCCAAACGTCAGGTTGATCAGTTATGCAAATGTGTTACTGCAGAAAACAGGACAAACAAGCAGCTACTCAGGAAATTTCAATTGAGATCTTGAGTACCAGGAAGGAGAAGAATGAGAGCTTAATTGTCCTCTGAAGTGACATACTTTGAGATACCTGCCACCATTAACCAGGAGCATCTTGCCTGCTGTTAAAGACTGACTAAGCTGTATTTCACAGCTTGTATTCCCAGCTCTAAGCCACTCCTGCACAGCGATGCTGCTGCCATCAGCACGTTGCAATTTTCTATTATTAACCATTTTCCAGTGTAATGTACACGGCCACATCTTTGTTTTGTTATTAGTTGCTGTCAGGCCAATTCCTGGCTTTGCTATTGAATAAATCAACATTTTAAATGTTGGTGGCAGTTTTGGCTGGGGTAGATTTAATTTTCTTCCCAGTGGCTGCTATGGGGCTGTGTTTTGTATTTGTGCTGAACACAGGGTTGATAACACAGGGATGTTTTTGTTACTGCTGAGCAGGGCTCACACAGAGCCAAGGCCTTTTCTGCTCTTTGTACCAGCCATGCCAGCAAGGAAGCTGAGGGTGCCTGGGATGGTGGGAGGGGACAGAGCCAGGACAGGTGACCCCAGCTGACCAAAGGGATATTCCAGACCATGTGACATCATGCTCAGTATATAAAGAGAGGGGAAGAAGGAATGGGGGCACATTTAGAGTGGTGGAGTTTGTGTTTCCAAGGTATGTGTGATGGGGCCCTGCTCTCCTGGAGATGGCCGAACAGCTGCCTGCCCATGGCAAAACCTTTCCTTGTTTTGCTCTGCTTGTGTGTGTGGCTTTTGCTTTCCCTGTTAAACTGTCTTTATCTCAAACCATGAGTTTTCAGGCTTTTACCCTTCTGATTCTCTCCCTGATCCCGCTGGTGGGGGAGAGAGAGAGTGGGCGCCTGGGGCTTGGTGGCTGTCTGGAGTTAAACCATAATGTAAAAAGTCAGAACTGCAGCTTGAAGTACATAACACTTGACTCAAGGCTATCTTCTAGTTGGAGGAAACAGAAATAACATAGAAGGAATGTTTTTTTCCAACCAGAGGATAAAGCTCAGTAATAGATACAATTGCTTCACTTTCAGTCTCACCATAACACTCCTGCTCAGCTAAACTGATGAGCTTTAGTCACAGACCAACCAGTCTTTTCCCTCAGCACCAGGATTTGAGGGAACACTGAAAACTTCACACACTAACCCAGCAGAAGGCCAGGATACCATGGCACACTCTGCCATAGGCTAAGCTGACCTACCAACTCATACACAGTTCCTCAGTATTTTCTCATTTGTTCAAAATGTTTTACTCTAAGCCCAGCTACTCAATGTTTCTTTCCAAAATGGGTGTGACACATTAACTACTTTTTACTGTTAATACCTAATTTCTGATAAAAGGTGTCTTCTAGCTACAGCATCCCTTGTTACTGGATTACCAAGCACTGGAGCAGACTGGGCACTACAGGGATGCCAGAAGTCTGCAGAGCAGCAGCATTGGGATTCACCAGGGCATGTCCAACCCAAACTTGTTGAGCTGTTCTCCCTGCCTTTAATCCCCTGAGACAGTCTTCTCTGACCTACTACTTCTGCATTCAGGCAAGCTGTAGATTCAGTGTTTATGCAGCAGCTTCCTTGTGCTGCTCTAAGCATTCTGATGGAATTGAAACTCTTCTTAGTGCTTTTTTGTCAGTTACTGTATGGCACCTCCTGCTGACAAACCCAGTTATCACAGTTCCATTCTGATGCTGCAAAATTAAAGGTCAGTAACGAAGACCCTCTGACAGGCCCTCCTCCAGAAGCTTGTGGAGTACCTAGGAGGTACCAGACCTGGCTGCACAGCCTTCCAAGCAAAAGCACTGTCTCTTTGCCTGACCAGCTGCTTTCAGGCTGCTCCTGTTCTCTCCCACAGTTCCTTACATGCCACACCATACATCCCACACCAGCCTCCACCATCTGAGCTTATGACACAACACCTGAATTCTACTGTAACAGAAGCTCCCAGCATCATTTGCTAAGAAATCATACACAGCTTTTCTCTTTACAACAGTTTTGATGTCATTTTCCCAGTAGGTTTAATACTTCACATAATGAGCTTCTGATCTATGTAACACAACTCATGGAACACAAACATCTGCAAGTGTCAACCCTCAGCTGTAACACCTACACTATGGAGCTGCAAGATGCTACAATGAAGGAGGTAAGTGCCACAGAACTTCCAGGTGTTAACAGCTCCTGACTAAACTGAAAGGCAGACTGAAAGAAAAGCCACAAAGAAATATTCTTCTCAAGTTTTTTTCTTTCTTTTTTAGCAGTGAAAGTTCTATATAAAATAACCTATAAAAAAGCTCTAAAACAGCAGCCCCAACTAAACTCTACAATCCACAGAATAGAGACTGTATCTAAGCACAAAAAGCACAAGACATAGGTACTTCTGAAGTCATACTCACTTTCTGTGTAGCACACCTGCACATACAAGTAAACCTTTAAAAATACTTACATTTTCCCAAAAGTTTCACACCCTTACATGCTGGTCAGTTGAATCCTTGTGCAGCCTTCTGTTCACCAGCTCCCACACAGCTACTAAAGAACAGGGCACAGCAGATCTTCTCATCAAATAGGCAACTGCCAGGTGGTCCTGATCAAGTGAGCAGCCTCATCCAAACAAACCTGGAAAAGACCAGCTCACCTGGCTGCCACCTAGAGCAATGTCATTCTTAGCCAGGACCTGGCTCACACTTGGGAGCTTTGCTGATGTGATCAGGAAGGTGAGGAAAGCTACCAGAGCAAAACAAAAAAAAGTTGCCCAGCAAACAGGCTCATGTTACACCAGAGATACACTTGTGGGTGCCTCTTCTTGTTACAGGAGCCCAAAGAGAAAAATAATTCTCATCAACTGCTGCATCCTTGCCATGTGGGTGGGGTGGGAACAAAGCTGAAAAGCCTTTCAAACATAAGTGTTTTGGAGCTGTGTCTGTGTCTCTAGGGGTGTGTGTAAGCTTGCTGATAGGCTTAAACTCACTTCTACGTAACAGACACCTAAAAGAGAAATATTTTAGAAATCTGCAAATTTAAAAAGGTCAGTAGTCCACTTAAGGATGCTGAAGACTTCCACGACAGCTTATTCAGCTGCCAGACATTATGATAAAGCACCCCACCCTGGCCTTGGCATCTTAAATTAAAACAAAGCAATAGTATTCAGAATGGTGATTATGGCTTCAAATTAATGCCATTATTTGATACATATGTAAACCCATCCACAGTCACAGCAGAAAGGCTACAGTGCCTTTTCATATGTTACCAGTAGACACACTAACATTTGTCTGTGTAATAAAGCACAACCACCTCATCTTCCCTCTAGCATGACTTTAATAGTTAAAAATCAAATCTGTGCAGAGTGTACTTTATTTGTTCACATTACCTATTTGTGGTTAAAAACCACTTCATCTGACAGTTTAAAAGCATTCTTTTAAACAAAAGAATTAAACATAGCTTGTGCTAAAAAAATCTGCAAGTTACATGGATGCAGTATTATCCAGGAGTATAAAAAATCAACAGTATTCTACAGAAAATATACTCAAAACAGCAAATAAAGATTAGGCATGTAGGCATGATCCTGAAACAAACAAATATGAATTAAAAAACAGCTAACAAAATTAAAAAAAAAATTCCAAATATCTGTATAAAAAAAGCAAGGATTCAAAGTGCAGGTGCTCCAGTTTTCATTGTAACATATTATTCAGTAAGTCAATACAGGATACTATTCATTTCATATAAAGTGACAGTGTTCTCAGTAAGATTTAAACATTCAGTTACATTATCTTGCAGATTTTTTTTCATTACTGCTGCTTTACACTGTAGTAAATAAAGACTTATGCAATACAGGCTTTTATTTTCTTAATCTAACAAGGATATAATAGGTTGGTGGTAAAGGTTAGTTTTAAGAACTAAGCTATATTTGCTGTAGATCCAGCCTTAGAAGTAGATATATAGATTTTTTTTTTTTTTTTGAACTTTTAAAAACAGACTTAAAATTTTGAAGAGAGACTCTACCTTTTCTGTTCTGGGACCTGCATACACTGTCTTTGGAGAGCACCAGCAAAGCTTCCAAGTCCACTGGTTAGGAATACAGCCCTGGGCAGGGTCATGCTGGAAATCTTCCTTTGGTTTCTCTCTGCTGAACTCAGGGAAAGGCAAATGGGCAGAAACCCTCACATTTATCCACATTTGCCTAATGTGGCAGCTAAGTTGGGATGGACTTCTCACTTTCACTTGAGCATACCAGTCTCAGGCAGAGGAAGTTAGGAGCCAGGCAGGTGTCACTGAAGTGGTCTTTCATATATTCAGAAAAGTAAAATCAAAGCCTCTTTGGAAAAAAAAAAATTATATGAAATAAAATTATGCTTCAAGAATGTTGCCTGGAACTTATTTTCACCTGAGGTCCTTTTCAGGTTGACAGCGTCCCTTTAAATTTTAGGTTCTTCCCATTTTGTGTTTTGTTTTTTTTTTCCCCAAGCATCAGATCTCTATATAAGTCTATTTTAAAAATGCACATAAATATTGGCATTAAGTTTATATTTAGAAATTAAGAACTAATCTTTACCATTATACACTGACAGCAATATTAATAATACACACACTTCACTGACAAGCGTTACTTTTTTTTCTGTATTTTGAGTAAAATTTGCATGTGTAACATTTCCCACAGAAAGAGTGATTATACTTGAAGATAGTTATGTTTGCACCCCAACATTTTCACATTAGTGAAAACAACTACGTTTCGAAAATACCAGGGCCTCTGCCAGGTACTAATAAATAGAGAATAAAAAGAAAAAAAATGAAATAAAAAACCCGATTGCCTTTTATCCCGACATAGTAGAGATTTCATAGTCACTGGCCGAGGTTATGGGTTTGCCCCTCATCCTGATGTTTTTAGCATTAGTAATCCTGGCCATCATGGACACAGGCTTGTCAAAGTACCTGACCAGCGCTGGCTCAGTCAAAAGGGAGGCTAAGAACTGTTCGAAGGTGATGGCCCAGTCCCTGTCGATGCTGGTGCTCCTGCGGAGCGTGGGGGCATGGCTGCTCCTCACCAGCACCGTGTCCTCGCCGATGTCCTCACAGTGCAGCTTCTCCTCCTCGTGCGAGCCCGCGCTCAGCACCGAGTACGAGGACATGGAGCTGTCGTCCTTGGTGTCGTCGTCGGAAATGAGCATGGAAGAGCAGGCTCCATTGTCCCTGGGAGAAGAGTCCTCCAGCTTAATGTCCTCCATCTGCATGCCCAGGGCACCGTCGGTGCCAGCGGCCTCCTCCTCGCTGGCCACGAGGCTGCCCCGGAAGGCCTTGTGCTGCTCCAGGGGGTACTGATGGTGTTCCTTCTTCTGGAACAGCTCGCTCTGCATGGCTTTGCTGCAGCTGTTGCTGCTGTCTGTGTCGTTGGGGGGCTGCATGCTGAAGAGCTTCCCAACCTCCCCGATCTCCAGGAGCAAGCTGGTCACAGCGGCCGTAGCGTGGTACAGGTCCTGCTCGTTGGGGTCCTCGCTGAACATGTTGTACATCGTCTTGCACAGCTCAATGAACTGCCCCTAAACACAGCGGGAAGGAACATTAACAAGAGCAGGAAAAAAATCATGCTGACACCTTCCAAATCAGTTTGAAAAGTCTGGGATTGAGGCAGGGCCCAAGAGTTTATGTGACTGAACTGAAATTTGAAATAACCCAGCTGCAGTCTAGGAAGTATTTTCTATGACTGGGCAGTCGGACATGTTGCGTCTCTCAAAAGTATTTAGAATAAATTATTGGATGTTTTGTCCAAGATATCACAAATATAACTCTCTACAGCCACAGGGCAACAGAGGGTGAGCAGTGAGACACTTTGGATTCACTTTGGTGGATTTTCTCGTAGGAACGAGGCTAAGTATAACGGAGGGTGCTAAAACTGATGAGAAATAATGAAAAATGAAGACCTGCAGCTAAGACTCCTTAGCTGACAGGAGTAACTTAGCTGGATACAAGTCCTTTGAAATTCAAAACTAATGAACTAAATAGGAAGATTTGCTCAGGGGTACCTTCAGTAAGAACCAGTGCTCTACAGGAAATAAACCTTCCCTACATGCTCTGGAGGAAACAGCTACCCCAGTGGGTCTCCTCCTCCTTAGCAGTATGGATCTTAAGGGGATTGAGACTAGCAGTACAAATTACAAAACATAAGATACTACTTTCAGGTTACGCTTATTAGACATTAAGAGCTGGCTAGTGATATTCAGTATCACATCTGTTGTCTAGACATCAAAAGAACATGTTTTACCATTCCTATATGTGTGTATCTCATTTTTGGGACGTTTTGGGAGTTGAATGCCAGTTAAAGTATTTTGTAAACAATAAACTTCTGCAATCAGCTGACTGCTACTCCGGTTAAAAAGTATCTGCTCAAAGTAAAACCTTTGTTCAGTGTTAATACATTGAATATTTATAGATATATGAAGAAAGTTTAAATTTAATGAAAAATAAATGTCAGCAGAAGTACCTGATTCAGCTTGGGCAAGTCCTTTGTGTTTTTTGCTTTGGATTTATTCTCTTGGCTCCACATTCTCAGGTAATTTCGATTCTCCTGTGAGCTCTTCTTGCCTATTGCCAACAAATTACCCAGAGATGGAGGAAAAAGTCCATGAAGAAACCTTAAATTATTACCTTTATTCCCCATTTTCAAAAGGAGTATCTTTACATGAAATCAAAGATGTAACTCACATGGAGACACCAAGCATACCTTTGTCTGTTTTCAGACTCACTGTAACAAACCCATCATCTACTCCATGTTTGTTCCTGCTGTCTAGGCCAACAACTAGGAAGTGGAGGGGCAGGGGGAGAGAGAGATCAGTGTGGATTTAGATACAGACATTGTTTTCACGTGTACAGTGCAAAATATCAAAATGTTTACCAATATTTACAAATTCTGCAAAAAAAGCAGAGTAAAAATTACAGGAATAAAATATGATTTTTGCTTATTCTTAAACTTGCCAATAAATCCCATTTAATTTATAATATCACTACTGAGGCTGGGACAATCTTAGTAGTACAATGCTTAACCTGTGCTAACAGAACACACCTCCTAGCATGATATATGTTTGGTGATTATACTAGTGCTTCTAGTGCCTCTCAGGACTTGAATTTGCCATTTCTAGACTATTAACTCTTACCTGCATTTTCAAACAACTTTCCTTTCACTTATAACCTGAAGGATGGATTATAGTTTTCTTGAATCAGAAAGAAACTTCACATCAAGTATCACAAGAAAGAGAAAGCCATTTAAAGCAGCAGTGATGAGACCCTGGCTGTCATTAGGGCACACATGATTTCAAACCCCTGAACTGCATTTTGATGTATCTTTTGCTCTCAGCTTTTTAGAATGCTTTAAGTCCTGATCCAAATACACCTTGAAAGTCAATCTATTTATTCTTATTCCCCACAAAATTACTTCTGCTACAACACACTTATGGCATTATTCTGCAAGTACTTCTGCAATGCACAATTCAGGGGGACACTTTGTCTACATGTCTGCACCTCTAAAGATACCAACACATATACAAATGCTTCATACTTCTTTTTGAAGAGAATACTTTGCTAACAAAGTTTAATCCAATTAAAAAGTAGCTCCCTAAGACAACATGGTGATTGAAATGCATCACCTCATCTGCTCATGCCCGAGACAAAAGATGCCTACCATGTGTACAGTCGGGTGTGATGTCCTCAAAAAAGTACTGAGTAGCTTCAAAAGCAGAGTCTGGCTCTTCTTGCTCAGGGGATGGATCTAAGCAACACAGTAAGATTCTTTCATTAAAAATTCCACCCTTTAATTAAAAACTGAAAGATATTTCTAGTAATACATTTAGAATGTCGATTTCTAGAAGCAAAAGTATGAAGGTGTGATGGGCTAGGAATCATCTCTTTTTAACTCACAGAGATGAAGAACTGGACCTGAATTGTCTCCTTCCCAACATCCAATACCGTCTCACAAGGAGCTGTTTGCCTTCAGAGGCTGCCTTACCCATCTTCCCATGCCTACTTCCATTACTTTCTTCAGTGTGTCCTAAGCAGGGTGTGATCTCTTTCCCACCTGGAAACAGTCTGTCATCATTTGATATGAGCTTACCAGCCCCCAAATATGAGAAGCTGCTTTCTTAAAAACAAGTTTTTTGTAATAGTTCAATTTCTTTTTTAATTTTAAGTATTTAAAAAAAGTATTTAAAGTAATTTTTTTCCCAGTTAAATTACTGAATCACTCAGGCCTGCCTCCAAGCAAAGCCAGCTGGGAGCAATCAGGATGCTCAAAGCATACAAAGGTGAATGTCCTCCCAAAGTTTTTAGATATGTTTACCACAGCATGTAAATGTGCACAAGAATTCAACTACCCAAGCAGTTGCAATGTTCTCAAAGTGCAGGTTCAGTGAGGACAGCAGTAGGTTCTTTATGGCACGTGTGTGACAAGCCAGAGAGGACACAGTTCCAGTATAGCATTTCCAGAACTGTTCTGAGGTGTTTTCATCCCCTCTCCACCCTTAACTGCTTCCCTCACTTAGCTGAGTCCAGGTTTGTACAGCTCCCTGATAAACACATCTATGAAACCATCTGGAGCTTTCCTCTGCAAACAGTTGTGTCAGCCCAGAGGGGAAACCAAGAAGAAAGCCTGGGGACAGAAATGAGGAGCTAGGACATGCAGGAACATTTCAAACCAGTTTAATTTTCAAACCTTTAAATAGAGTGCATTATGGAAACATATATTGAAGAACACTGGTTTTATGCCTGGAGGATATCACCAACCCCAACTTAACAGGCAAGAGACATTTATATGTTTGTAGAAGGAGCAACTGAGGGCTGTGAGGGTGCTTTCAGACTTTCCAAATCTCTGTCTGGTTAGAGCAGGAGCTTCCTTATTTTACTGCTGCATAAACAGCTACAATATTCCCCACAAATTAATTTTTAATTGGGAAAGACAGTCATAAACAACTCTGCTCCAAATTCCTGTTCTCATCAAAACAAGAGCTATTTTAACATCATTTACTTACCAGGCAAAACATGCATTTTATACAGTAGCTTCAGCTTCTCTGTAAGATCTCCATGGCACGCTGCACCTAAACAACATTACATGCAGTACATTAGTAGTCAGCATTCTGTACCATTTTATTGGTATTACTGCAATATTTTGGTTTAGAAGCTGCTACATTCACTCTGGGAAATACTGTATCACTTTACAGCTCAAGATCATAAGGCAGTCACTTCTAAGATCATATAGTAAAAACAGCAAGAGAACACAGACAATTCTACCCTGAATTTCATACTTCAATCTTGGATCCTTTATTGAATTTCTATTTCATAACACTCCATCTATGATTATGGCATTATCACTCAGAAAGGCCTCCAGCTGGAACTTAACAAGACCTTTCTTGTGTGGACTTCAAACTTTCTGATCTGAGGATCCAATAACATCATGTGTCTCAGAGCAGTAAGATATTTACAAAAAACTCCCCAAAAACAGAGAAAAATTCAAGTAAACAGCATTTATCATAGCTTAGCCATGGGCTAAACTGATGTTCAGGCAATACTTTCTAGTGATTTTTTCACATCAACCCCTATTTGTTTCTGGACTACAGTAGAATTTGCTGTATGAAATCCCAGAGGTCTATTGAAGCCCCTCCTTCCAATTAATTAAATGGACAGTAGTTAATTTTAAAGTAACAAGATAACTGATAATCAATCTTTTTCATAAATCTCACTTCCTGTGACATGCCATCCATAAATAAATGAATTAACTTTCAATAATTAGATTGTGCAGAGATTTATTTTACCTTATGGGTGACTGTGTCAACTTACCTCTGCTATGCAAACTACAGAGTGTGGTGTGGCAAGTACTAACAATCACAGTCTCTTGTAAGGCTTAACACTCTAATAAATACAGATGTTAGGTCAAAAAATTGAGCACATCTACATCAGCCATTTTGCTCACAACATGGTCTTTTTTAAGCACAAAACCTCTTTATGCTCCTATCTGGTGTACCACACCATGCAGATAATGTGTTCTCCCCTGGTAAAGGTAACATGAAATAACCAAAGGACAGAATGGGCTGCACTTCTGCATCCTCCATCAACAGGGAACTGCAAAAAAGGATTCAGGGCAGAGGGTGACCTGTAGGCTTGTTCCTCTCTCTGGCCCCAGATATGAAGAGAACTGAAAAAGCTCCACAGATACTATGAGATAAATTTGTCTGTGCTTCCTGATGCACACTTTTCCTTCCTCCTAATGTGTCCCTTTTCCTTTTTGCTCAAAATTAGCAAGAGCACTGCCAGCAGGTCAAGGAAGCTGATCCTGCCCCTGAAAGGCTTGAAGAAGTGGTGAAGTTACCACTCTGCTTTTTGAATATCCTCCTGCATTTTGCGGTTGAAAAAACCTTGTTTGCAAAAATAAAAAAAAAGAAAACACTCAGGTACTCCTTGCAAGACACAGCTTTCATGGTGCTGACTTGACAGGAGGCTGTGACAAGTACTGCAGTCAGCAGCAGCCACTGGAGAAGTGGGAGAGCTGTGTGCTCTGAGAAGGGAGTATTGCAAAAACATGATGGGAGGCAGGAGGCCACTTTGAATCCATGCACAGATCTCTGTAGCTTACTTGGATGTGCAGTCAACAACTGCCATGCTACAATCCAGTGTGCTACAGGAGTGTAGGGGAGCTTTGTCAAGAGTGACTAACTCAAAGAGCTCCTAACCTAGGCTGAAAACCTCTCCTAAGCAGCACAACTCACTGGGGAAACCACTCCTCTATTTGGACTATATCATTGTAACAGGGCACACAGCAAACATACAGAATATGCCAGGTTATTCCATCTTTGCTCAGCTGAGGCACCTGAAGTAGGAGGTTCTTGAGCTATTTGTTATAGAGACAATGACAAAGAAATGGAATTACTGAAAATCCTGGGGCATGGTGAAATATGCTCAAACAGGTCCATTGTTCTTTTGTTGACTGCATTGTCCTTTCCATGTGCTTCTCAACAAAAAAGGGGTCAGCAGGGTTGATTTACTTTTTAGGGGGAAAACCAGAAGTTTTTCAAATTACACCACACTGGGCTTAGTTTCTGAAAAATATGAGTTTTCAGAATGAGCATTTTTGATTGTTTTGCCCATTGAAGATTTTAGTTCAGTCATGTTGGCATACAGCCACATTTGTGCATTTTACATTCATTTCTGTTCACAGTCCTCAAGACTGGCCCTTGTTCCTATTACTCACTATTGGTTCCAAAACCAATGCTGTCTCAGTCAAAAGCTGGTTGACTGTTACTAACAGCATCCTGTAAACTGGATGTTAACTCCAGTAGTTAATTCCTGGGTCCTCAAAAGGCCATTGAGTATTGCCTGGCAAACAGTATCTCAAATACAAATCACTGCACATGGGAAGCACTGGGATTTTTTGGGTGGTGTGAAGGGGAGGTGTGCAGCCAGTTTTACTGCCACAGCTATTTTGCACTTACAAGAGAACAGGTGCTACTGCTTCTGTACAGAGGTTTTAATGCAAGGCTGCATTTGGAGCCCTAATGCTTAAAAATGGTGTTACAGAGTTGCTGAAAGCCAGACTGGGAAACTTTTTCACTCTCTGAAAGGATCAAAATGTAGAGCTGGAGGAAATTCCAGGTTGCTACAAAATGACACATGGTAGATGTTGAGATGTTGCTCACAGCAAACAACTCCTGCTATGTTTAAAAAAGGAGTGGCCAGCTCCTGCCTCATCTTTGCTTCCTCATGTTAATCCTGGGTCTCATGATGTCAACTTCCATGTCCTGAAATATTGCTTCTTCAAGACTAAAAACTTACAGCCTCCCTCTCTGACCTGTACCTTCACTTTCTCCTTTTCTGGGGATTTCCAAATTGCTTTCTGCAGCCTTGGTTACTGATTTCAGAAGCAACAGAGGTAGTACCTCCCACCCTAGCTATGCCTAGGGGAAATACACCGTTAAGCTCTCACGTTGCAGTTAATTATTGTGTTTAGAGTTAGCAGTCAGTGAAATCCTCAGATCCTAACAGATCTGTTCATGAGCCGTCCTTTTACACCACTGGCTAATGTAGATTCACCTACTAAGACCAGCCTAAACCCCAGAGGGAACCGCTGTCACAGGCATGATAAAATGAGCTGAACACAAAACAAACTGATTTGTCATGTCAGTTTGAAAGCTCCTCCTTACTCAGTCCAGAGACGAATTCCCGGAAATTGATGAGCAGATCTCCATTCTCATCCAGCAGCCTGAACAAGCGGGCAGCCAGGATGTCTGAGTGTGTCCCACAGGCCCAGGGGAAGAGGAGGGCGAACATGCCCTTGAACTGCTCGAAGTCAATGCGATACTGCTCCAGGTAAGGCAGGCTGGGGTCGTGCCGCTCCGTGGCGTTGCTGTTCCCTCCCCAGTAGCAGCTGGTCAGGTGCTCTGCCTGAACACAAGGTCAACACCACGGGATTGTCAGCACCTCTGGGAACAATTCTTCGCCCTCCATGATAAAATAAACTCCAAACAACTCTCCCACGTGCATTCTTAAAACAGCGCAAGATAACAGATGCATTTCAATTTATCCAGCTCTTCCACTTCTGGAAGAGGTTTCTCCTCTAACCAGCATAAAAAAGCATCCCTTTATTTAAAAAAAAAAAAATAAAGCAAAATGTTTTCTGCCTCGCAGGAAGATGAAACGTGAAACACATGTTTTAGCCAGAGCTGTGACTTCACAGGCTTATTGTGCTTAGTCACCCTCTGCACCCTCATCATGCAGTCAAGTCAGAAGTCTCATGAAATCTTTATTTAACCTTTAATTATATGAAAATAGCTGTTTATTTGAAATACTTTTGTAGATTCTCAAAAATACTGAATAATATACTATTTTTTCAGTCTTACTGAAGTCAGTGGTGGCTCTGGAGCTGATTTTGACAGAATCTAATTCAAAACAATTCAGAAGCTTAGGGAAAAAGATCCCAGCACTGCACAGCAATCAGCCAGGGAGGACTGTCTGACCTGGTCTCACTGATTTCATGGAAGACTGAAAGAAGGCACTGCAGGATCTAGACAACTTGGACTTGTCATTACAGATGGGAAATTAAAAGGAAATAAATTCTTCATAGTATTTAAAAAAAAAATCTCTTTTTATAACAAAACAGAGAAAGAAAGTAATTTCTTCTAAGACATTGTGCCTGAAGGTGAAGCTAACACATTTAAATGCTCACCTTTACATTAGTGGATCTAATGGCACTGCTGTATAACAACTTATGAAGACACATAATGCCACTTTGTGGCATTAAATTCCCATGTAATGCATTAAAGCATTAACAATGGCAAAAAACAGCTAAGGCAAAAAATCAGCTATTGTGATAGAAAAGTGTTAACTGAGATAATAGAATAATTGTGATAAATTCCAAACTTGGGTCAGGTAGAGGGAGACATAGGTAGAGAGAGACATATGTTTAGTTTCTAATGACTGATCAAAAGCCTCCATCCAGTTTTTCATTTTATTTTTTTATCAGTATATATCTTCTCCCCCTTGGACAAATCAATTAGTGAATTAAACTCTTCCCAATGTTTTAAAACCTGCTTGAGTTTAGGGTCTTTTTGTATATCAATAATACAGCAGCTAATTCAAGCTTGTATCAAGATACCCAATAATAACTGACAGACTTGACCTGGTGCTTAGAAAAGGGAGTCCCACATCAAAAATGAACATTTACACTTCCTGCAGGCACACGAGCTTATCCTCACTCAGCTTTACCTTGAAAAGCGCGTATAGTTCCTCCAGTTCATCAATAGTAAAAGAAGTCTCTGTCACAATAGTTCGTACCTTTGGAAACACAACATTAACAGTTACAGGCTTGAAATCCATGTCTCACTGAAAAGCTAAGTTAAACTTCAGAAACTGACTGAACTTATATTTTGCAAAGAACATGACTTCAGTACTGACCACATTGCGCTTGGTAGTATCTTCAAGGGTTTGGATGACTTTCAGTCTTTGTTTGAATCTCATTTGTTCAATTAAATCTGCCCGGATACTTCCAAATTTCTTGAAAGACAAAAAAGTAGTACAAGATTGTCCATGTATTAATATTCAGAATATTTAGCTTGTCTTTATTGTATTAGAGAAATTAATTTAATTACATGATGTACCACAAATGAAACTGCTGTTAACGCATTTTTCTAACACATTACAAAATTACAAAGACTTTAGGAATATATCACTAGATTTTATTTTTCCCAAGAACTTATTTTCATTTGAAAGGTCTTTATTTAATTTCAAACTCTCTTATTTCAAACTGTAATCTCAGAAGTTAGAAACTTCTTGTTCGGAAAATCTCTGTGAATAGATTGTTTCCTAAGTCCTCCTGCAGAGTTTTATTTCACCTTGAGCTGGAATGTCTCATAATGAGAACAGAAAGAGGATATTAAACTAACTGGATCTCTAATGGCTGAGACAGTACAGCACTCCTTACATTCTGAGGATCTGAAACCAAGTAGCAAGAATGCAATTTCCACTAGGAAAATATTCTCATTAATACCCAAGTCTTATTTTCAGAAGTTTCCTTCATAACGCACACAACAGTGTCAGGGAGCTCCTGCACATACTATAAAAGCACCATAGGGGGAAAACTATTGAATAATATTGAATAATATTCCATGTTTTCATATGCAGAGGAATGCATATGATTAATCTCTAATCCCTGAGATTAATTTTTATGTTTTATAAGCAGAAGTTTCTTTCATTCCGAAATCCACACACTTGGGAATGCACAGATGATCAGCAGGAACAATAATGCCAGACATCAACTACACCACACGTAAAGCATAAAGGGGTGGCAGGACACACTTTCATACAAGATGGACTTATATTTCCAGTACAAGTGCATCTACATAAGCAGGTCATAATATGCTGGCACATTCTCGTAAAATGAAATTAATGCTAAAGCTGCATTTATCTATAAAGGTGTTCACCTTCATAGATAAATAGTGTTTAAAGGTGTTTATATACCTTGGAAGTAAAAAGATGCTTCATGTACTTGTGAACATGTTTCAAATAAAGAAGTCTTTTCACAAAAATGGAATTTGGATCAACATTTATGAATATCAAGCATCACAGAGGTCACAAAACCTTGAAAAGACACAGATCTTTTGTGGCTCTGAGGCCACACCTATTCCAGTAATCAGAGTTTATTCACTGGTCTGGAGGCCAAATAAGGTCTGTTCACATCCATAAAACTAAACCTCACATTGTCTACAAAAAATGAAGGTTGTAGGTGATTTCCTTCTGGGAATGGACCCTTGCCCATGCTAAGTCTCAAACTGTACAAGGAGTTGTTGGAAGGATATCACCTGTTCAAGGTCA
Organism: Trochalopteron elliotii; assembly: GCA_024734555.1. Taxonomy (NCBI): domain Eukaryota; kingdom Metazoa; phylum Chordata; class Aves; order Passeriformes; family Leiothrichidae; genus Trochalopteron; species Trochalopteron elliotii. Next base: position 1,732,359 of record JANPWX010000008.1, on the reverse strand, counting down.
AAACAAACCAAACCTTTCCACAGCAGAGACCTTTCAGTGTCAGCTCTTTAGTTAAAATGGCCAAGACCCAGATACCACTGTACACACAGCTGAAGTGTTGAAGGCCTATTTTTTTCCTAATTAGCTAACACACAAATTAAATGAGTTAAACACGTAACAGCTCTGATTATGAGTCTACATTCCACAGACAGCTAGTGAGTTATGCACAGGCTTTTAAAACTGCAGTTATTATGCATTATTTCAGTCACTTCTACTATAATTATATAACTTCTACTATAATTATGACACCAGGATCTATGGCTTCTGAATTAAATGCAAAATTGAATGAAAGGATAAGAGATTTCTTACTAAACACTATTTTCAGTAAATAAAGACAGTATTGGCAGTGTAAAATGCACTTGATATGTATATTCTCTTATTTGAAGACAGTTTCTCCTTTGAAAGTAGAAGGTCTGCTCAATATCATTGCAGAGAGGGGTGCTAATCACTTATTTACCAAGAAATTCTTCTGCATCCCTTCAGCTTTCACTGGAGACTTCTCATATAGCATCTGACATGATTACCTAAGAGCTGGACAGTGGCAGAGCATGATAGAAAGCAGGTCTTCATAAAACAATTCAAATATTGTGCCTTTGCCAGTGCCATTAAGTTTTCAGACTCATCACATTTCCGTGACAAATATCGTGGGATGGTCTGGAAGGGACAAGGTTTTCCTCTCCCCTTGGGGGTGGTGTGTGTATGCCTGAGGGAAGGCAAAGGTCTCCAAAAAAACCCCACATTTTCTTCAGTTGTAGGTTTTCATATTATTTTTAAACTATTAATGTCTACAAGATTAGAAATAGATGGTTACCCAGCAAGTACTCTTAGCAGTTTAAATTCTAAAAACTAACAAAAATATGCTCATTTAGTTGATATTTCATTCTTTGTAGCTGTAACAAAGCTAGCAGTGAGCTCCCAGCCCTGACTCCACATAACTAATCAAGAAACATAACAGATGCCCTAAAGCTTTTGAATCTTAATAGTTTACTAAAGAATGGTTGGGTTTTTTAATAAATGAATTAACAGCAACTCTCTTGAAATTAATTCTCTCTTTGCAGCCAGCTCCTGCTTTCCTCACGGTTCCTCACTCCCCATGCTACTTGTTTTGCCTAATTATACTGAAGTGGAGTTGGTTATTTCCCTAGAAGGAAGGGCAAGGTTCTGTGCTGCAGAAGCCCCAGAAAGACAGAGTAGCTCTGCACAGAGTCAGGTTATTCATCTTAGAGCAGTTTAGCCAATGCAAGCAGTCTTCGTGATGAGGAAAAAGGGAAAAATGCAAGGGAAACACATAAACACCTCACATAAAGGCCTTTCTGGCCATTCTGACATCTACCTAACATCCATCTACCCTGACACACTTTTCCCTTCAGCACAGAATACACTAAGGATTGCCTGCTTCCTTATTAAATGTGGTATGTTCAAACAAGGGGGGCTTACAGGCATAGGAAGTGCCTTTGAGAAAGCTGTGCTATTGCAAAGTGTAAATCCACTTCCTGAACTACAATTACTCATTTACCCCACATGTCAATGGAAGGGAATAATGGAAATTAAGGAGAAAAAAAATCTTTACAGTTTTTTCTTAGTTTTTATAACATATGTAAATATATGTAAATATTTATAAAATAGATAAATATTTTAATATTATTAAGATAAATAAAGATAATTATTATAAAATTTTTATGATTTTTATAAATGTCAGTGTAACCATCAGAGATATTTTACCTGATGGCTTTTTTTTTTTTTTTAATTTAAGGACAACTAAAGCAGTCTGCAGATTTTACTTGATTTTGCAGGCTTTGTTCTGTCCTTCAATAGATATTTGTTATTACCAGCTCCTTTCACTCAAATTTTTTTTTTAGATTTGGTGATAGTAGAGAATATAGTGGCCCATGGTCACAATCGGCACTTTTAAGAAAATGAAAGGTAAAAGAAACAAAGTTTCACTAATAATAGAAAGGTCTTCTGAAATCATACAGATTTCAGTACTATTTAAGTTTGGAAAAGCATGAAAAAGCTTAAACGAGAATGAACTCTTTTCAAGTTAAAAGTTCAGCCTTTTGTTTGTAAATCACTTTTTGGTTGTGGGCTGCTCTCCTTTGAGGCCTCAGACTTCTCTATGAAACAGCTCCAATTAAAAGTTTTGGTTAAAAGAAGAAGAAAGTCTTAACTCCTCTTCCTTGCTCCATTTCAGCCTTTTCAGATGAGTCTGCATTTCTTTTATGTTCTTCCCATTTCAAGCAAAGCCAAACTACAGAGTATCAAATTCCTCTGTGAAGCAGTTGTGTGCCTTGGCAAGTTCCTGTGAGGAAATCTTATCCTACCTCATAGGAAGACCTGATTAGCCTGAAGATATCCACCTCAGGATAAGGCTCTACATCATCACTGAGCAGGGAGTGAAGATGAGGAATGGGAGGAAGAGTGCTGTCCTTATTAGTTACGCTGTCCAAATATCTGGTAGGGAAAAAAAAATAAAGAAATAAAAAACCCACGGTGAGTTTGTAGGCTCTCCCTTCTGAGGGTTAACAGCATACAGATTATATATTAATTATTATATGTAAAAGTGATCAAGCCATTCTCTAGGAAGGGTTAAGGTTATACTACTGGAATTCATTACGAAAAAATCCAAAGTTCCAGCAGCAACTTGAAAACTAAACACTCCTACCAAGCACAAGAGAATCAGAGGTTACACTCAGCAGCATTAGATCTGATTAAATGACCCGAGCCACTCTATCATCATCCTGTTTCACTGAAATCTGTTAGTTCAAGATCCTACCTAATTCTTCTGATTCCTACTTAGTCTATTCCCAAACCAGTTTTCCTTGGCATCAAGGCTTTTTCTTAGTAACATTTAAAAGGTAGCAGGTTGAAGTAACAAAACTCATGTAATCCACTAAAATAACAAATCAAGTTAAATTTCTATAGCCAGGTTTGGGAAGTTTATTTTAATGTCTTGAAAGGAGAATTTGTATCTTGTTGGTCACTTAGCATTATTTTAAAATAAGGAGTACTTTATGTGGATGAAAGGGGACTACAAGCATGTAAAAGATTTACATATGTGGTACTGGTTTAAATTTCGTGTTTCAACATAGAGAATACAAATCAGAAAAGCAAGCAAAAAAACCCCAAACACGAAGATACTTAATTTTCTGTAATAAATACCTTCCCAAGACTGTCATGGCTTCTCCATCATCTTTACAGTTAAGCAGCTTGTCTACATTAGCTTCGAGGACAGCGAGTGCTAACTGAAATATCACCTTTATTCCTTCACAGAAGAAACAATCCACAACTACCACTGCACTTTCAAAGGGCATTACACTGAGGAAAAGAGTCAGGAACCAGGACAGGGAGATGGTGGAGATCACACCCAAGTCCTGCATACAGTCATAAAGCTGTGGAATGTAGTCACGAGCCAACTCTTCAAAGACACCCTGATCCACCAATGCACCTGTTGAAGATAAATAAGGCTGAATTAATTCAGGAGAAACTGATACATTGCCATTCAGGGGAGCGAAAAAAAAATCTATATATTCTATGTATATAAATAAAAAACCTACGAAGATTCTGCATGGTGCTTATGCACATTTTCTCACTTTCAAATGACTAACAGGTTCCATTACACTACTGAGCTATAGATACAAATTGAACTGTAATAAGAGGGTTTGTTTTAATTATACAATCCATAATAAATAAAAAAGTATTAATTTGGTCTAGCACCAGCAGAAGTTAAATAGTGGCTTGATATGATATTACCATTACTAATTGGTGTAACACCTCAGCATCACCTGTTGAATGAGGCCAGGGTGACTGTGAAGGTTTAGATTTACCTCAAGAGAACCCCGTACTATACATTCCCATACCATAACATCAGTGTTTTAACCAGGCCAGGAAGAATAATTTCTAAGGCTGAGTATCTCAAGTATTTGTGAGATATAGTAAAAACAGATTCCATGATAAACTGAAGTCACTCACTTCCACATACACGAGGAAGTTCATTTGACAACAACAGCTTTCTGATATTTGTGCCCTTTGGCATTAGAGGTACAGGCACAAAGACTTCTGCTGCAAACTGCTAAAGCTCCTGTTTCCACCTCACCTTCATCAGCTAACTGGACCATCTAAAACTCAAATTTTAGCCTCACACCTCTTCTTAAAAATTTGCTTTGCTTAAGCCCACTTTAGAATGTAATCTGATCCTAACTAAGTGATAAACTATTAACCATAACATTACCTCTTTAGGAAATTGCCTTTATTCTCCTGAGCAAGCTGTCTTATCACCAGCATGTATCTACCCATATATTTGTTTCAGTACAAATAATACCAGTTAATTTGGGTTTTTTTGGTAATGCCATTTCAAAAATGTCCCCATAGCATACCAACAACTCTGGTGTTGTAGTAGTCAGGCAGCATACGCTCACACAGAGCCACCAGCAGCCAGAAAGCTTCCTCCTCTTTTGCATAAAGGAGGAGCACTGAAGTGACAATATTCATAGCCTAAAAGAAAGGGAAATACAATTATTCAATATCTAGCACTGTACCTGGGCAGATAAGTGGTTAGGAAATTAGCTACATCTCTCCCTGCAGATCCCAAACTGTTCAAGTAGCTACCTGTGAAAACAGCAGTGTTTCCCAGTGCTCAAAGAAAGGCTTAAGAAAGCCTCAAATCACAAAAAATAGTAAGGTTTTTCTTTAATGATGTTGTTGTTGTTGTTCCACTGGGGCTTTCTGGTGCGTTTTTGGGTTGGTTGGTTTTGTGTTGCAGATTTTTTTTAACAAATCAATATTTTTCTTCCTAATCAAGAGCTGACTCAGGTCTGCAAGCATCCCTGTCACACTGCTACTGCTATTCTGCTAGAGGTGCTCTTGGAGAATCTGGGTCTGGTGCAGCCAAAACATCTCCCACAGCACTAGTGATGTGCCTGAGTTCTCCCTGCAGCTGAATCAAACCTCAAGGTTATTAATTACTGTGACAGCTTTAGGGACCAAAACTGAAATGTCCTTCTACTGCTCCTCTTAAATAATCTACAAATGTTGTAGCTATTATTTAGCACCACACATGTTATTAAGTAAATTATGATGGTAGCTGTTAGAACTAACTCTAACTCATGCTGCATCTGGAAGTCTTAACAGTCAGACACTAATCAGCTTAATACTAATGAATTTAAGTTTCCTCTTTGCAAAAGTATGTAGGAAGGCAAAAAAAGGTCCAGGTGATAAGCCAAAATTATATAGTAACAAAGAATGATTTAGGACCAGAAACTAAAGTGACTTGAATTATGGGCATAAGAACCTCAAAACCATGCACTGGGGTCAGCATTAACCCCACATATATATGGTTGGGACTCACAGTGATATCTCCCAGGATGTTTTATTTTTTGCCAAGTGTCTGGGGTTTTTTTGCTTCGTTTTTTGGTCGTTTTTGTTTCTTTTTATTGTTTTGAATGATGTCACGGCATAATTGAAAGAGGAAAGGAGGTTCTGGAGGGTTATAACTAATACATTGAATAACAATCCATTAAAAGATGGATAGCTAAAAGTAGATAAAAATTTAAGGCTGAACACAAAGTGTTTTGGTTTTGAGGGGATTTTTTTGTTAATAAGAAAATAACCTTTTTTCATGCTCCATTGTCATTTTCTGTAGATAGCTGTTATCACCTGTCCAGTTTCTAGATTTATGAGCAGAAAATAGGCTTACAGAAAACACCTCTCAATGTGTGCTGCTAATAATGCTGTTAGAGCAGGTCCTTGTGTGACATCTCTCTGGCCTCAGCACTCCTGCCTCACTGCAGCACTGAGGTGTGAGCTCACAGCACCATCCACACCTCACTGTGCTTCACACAGCCAAACCCTCACATGCAGGGCTGCAAGGGAAGAACTGGAATTACAGCAACTGAAGGAGCCCAGGGTATTTCAATTACCTGACAGTATCCTATGTTTGGATTTCTGAAAGCATAAGCTGTCAAGACTCTCCTCAAAGCAGCAATACCCATCTCATTCTGGAATGCAGGGTGCTCAGGAAGGGAACGGTGCAGATCCCTCTCTATCTCTTCTGTAGCAAGATTGTATTTTCCCATGGATTTCTCCACTAGGTCCTCATAATAGCCAGGATGAGTGGCCATCTCATTAATGGCTCCTAGGAGTAGGAGAACAATATTAAAACCAGGAAAAAACAGAAGGTTTAGCAGGTACAGTATTTCAACACGATGATCTGCTCCTCTTCCATTCCAAATGCCATCAACTCCAAAATCAAATATGAAAATATTATCTCTTTAAAGGTGATTTTAAAAATAAAAAGGATGTGCTTTGGTGATTATCACCCCTTCCTGTCTTCTCTACAGGCATTTTTATAATGAGGTTAAAATCTCTCTCAGCCAGAACAAAACAGGAGGCATGAAGAACAAACCGACTGTGCAGTCACATGGCATCATGAGCTCCCTCTGCAGCTGGCTGTGGGTTTGGTTATCCTAAATAACTCAAAACTTGTCTCTGAGAAAGCTACTTGCCCTGAGGACAGAGTAGATTAATGTTTGGCTGCAGAGAGTATGATATGTCAGCCAAAAGCAAGAGACAGAAACTCACGAGTTCTATTCCTACTTCTGAAAATGACTCTGTCATCTTGGGCAGGGCACTCAGCCTTAGGGATGCCACTACACTCTCACAGAGTTGCTCTGAAATTTCACTGCTGACTTCACAACTTCTCCAGAAATGAAAATCAAGTGTCAGCAGCATAAAGTACTCTACATAGAAAATATGAATTATAGATACACAGTGAAAATTAGTGCAAACTAGCTGTTAATAGGATACAAAACAGAGCTGTGCATTCCTGGGTGTATCTTCTGAAAACATTACTTTTAGTGCCCAGCAGCAAAGAGAAAATGTAGGTGACCATGTATTACTAGGGAAGAAATGAAAAAGTTGAAAGCATCATTAGGTGATCAGATAAAAGCCTTCATGTGCTCATATCATAAGTGGTGTGAATAGCTGTGGTAACTGTCTTGGGGAGGGTAGAGCTAAAGAAGGCATATGGTGATGGGTTATGAAGAAAGCCTGAGGTAGGATTGATTTCCATATAACTACTAATAAAATTCTTCAACTTCAAAAAGAAAAACTTTAGGTAGACGCAGATCTAGAGAATCCTTCATGACACAGAATCCCAGACAAATATTTTCTCACCATTTTTCACATAATAGAAGCACCTAATAAAATGTCAGAGTAGCTTTTTTTTTATTATCAACAGAAGAAAAGATAGTGGTTCCATGCCACATGCCTAAACTTTGGAATTCCTTGCAACAATTGTTGTGAAGGCCAAGAGCTTAACTGGATCCAGAAATTATTAAATAAATGGGAATTAGGCTTGCTGGTGGTTGCTGAACATCTACAAGGCCCTTTAACTACTGGCTTCTGGTTACAGAGTGTGTGTTCTGCTTTTCATATGTTCTTCCTTAATTATGTAAGCCTGCTTGAGAAAGGGTATTTGCCAGTCTGAACAGAAATCTCGTCTCAACTTGTCTGCCGCCCAGTAACAATCACAGCCTTACTTACTCCAAATATTTTCAGACGCTTATTATGTGCACCTTTAATCATCTTTGAAATCCTTTCTTCCCTCATGCTTTTGCTTATATCCCACAGACATATTCAAATGAAAACTTACCTGAAAAGAGCAGCCAGAGCTCCCCTCTCATGCTTTCTGGAATGCCCTTGAGCACAAGGTCTCTTGTTTTCTCTGTGCGATACATACAGACCCCTTGGCCATATTCAGCAAAGTGAATCTTCCAGGCCTGCTCCTTCAGGAACTCCTTGGCCTACAAGCAAGGAAAGGCAGGCATAAAGATGCAGCTTCTCTTTCTAACACTCTGACCCACTAAAATCTTGAGTGCTAAAAAGCCTGCAATGTCTTAACCTTCCAAGCGAGCAAGAAATAACTTGGCTACAGTCCAGTTACCTTCTTAATGAGCTGCCTCCTCCCATTTCCTAGTTTCTATGCCAGTACACCTTGCTGTTGAGAGAAGCAGTTATGCTTAAGAGCAGGAATACAACCTCTCCTTGAATTACATCCAACTTTGCCTTTATGTAGTGAAGTCATTTGTATTGGCAAAACAAGGCCATGTTCAAACCTTTACTTCTGTGAAAAATACTGCCTCTTCTTAACTGTCTAGCAGAATGAAACTCTTCTGGGTCAGAAACATGGGTTTTCAGGCAAACATAATTTAACAGCCTTTTCAGCCAGGTGGAGCACTCAGAGGGGTGTGTTTTACCAGCTTAGGGTTGAACTCCTCGGGTGACCTGCGCCGGTACATTGTCATTAAAGCTTGAGTTGCTGTTGGAATGCCGTTGTCATTGAGGTTGAATTGGCGCTCTCCCTCTGACTCGGAGCTCAGGCTTTTGTGAGGGCTGGCAGAAATTAAACTACTTGACCTTGTGAACACCTGCAGAAAGCAGTCACAAGCAATACAAGCATAAAGATGAGCCAGTGTCTGAATTTTTTACTTCACTTTACTTAAAAATTTATACATGTTAACAGTCAACAAAAACTTGTGGCAGCAGAAATTAAACCAGTAGAGAATAATGAAATAGCTTCCAGTTTCTCAACAGCTCTCCTGACACACAACCAAATTCTAGAACTTGAACTGCTAGGGTAATGTTAACCCTAAGTAGCCCAGGGCAATTTAACTACCTCCCTTGATTTGTCAACATCATAGGACTGTTAGATTGTGATTTGGAAGAAAAGTATTTTGAAGAAAAACGATCTTCTGACTTCTCAAACAGCTTTGAAACTGCATCCCAGTAAAATCTCATGGAACAGTTCACAGCAAATGCCTGAAATTGCAAGTAGTAGTCATGCATATCTAGATATGTAGTCATATTATAGATTTTAGTAAAGGCTTACAATTAATTGGTTTATAATTCAGAAGGTAGAATACATAGATCCATTTACAGCAAAAGTTCCAGCACTACACATGCCTATGTGCTCTGGTATACAACAACACAGTAATTTTACCTCACCATCAACAAAGCAAGTAAAAAAAAATTCTTTTAAGACACACATGGCAAACAGGGGAGGGCTACTCAGGACAGTACTAAGATATGGCTTAGGACAGACTTGGAACGTGAGATCTACCTACATAATACCAAAATGATACACCACGCCTTCTACTTTGAGATCTGAATTACTATACTTTGCTAGGTTTTAACAGAACTGATGAGGTTGTTATATGAAGCACCTGAATTTCACACATAAATGCTGGAATTCAGCAGAAGGCTTGACATTCAAAGCAGCTAAGAAAAGTGTATCTAATCATATCTTATAGAACCATTTACTTTGCACACACACATATATAAGGAGGCGGTTCAGAATAGGGTCACTTGATGGTCAGGACAGGGCTGTTGTTTTCCTGTTAGGTCAAATGTGCCAAAGCTCACTAGCAGTGGACATGCAAACCTGCTCAGCTCAGACATTGTTTTCAGAAGAATCAAAAGATGAGATTTAGCAGCTAAAGTCTTGAATAAAAAGAGTTTCACGCCAACTGATAATTTCTTCAAATTATTAAAGTTCCAGAATTACATTTGAGTTGGACAAGTAAATAGATATTAAAAGCACTATTCGATTAACCAGTTAATTAACTATGACACTTTCCAACAAGACACATGGTAATTTCAGAATGTGGCAGCAAGAATTAGAGTAGCTCTTCCTCAGCAAAGATGATTTCTCTCAGGTTTAACATGAAAAGATATATATCCTACCTGATAAATTTTAACACTTCAGCTCAAAGGCATTAACATAAAAGAGGTCATGTTTCTGTGCCTAAAGGTTTAGCTTCACAAAAACTTGAAGGTGTTTCCTCTCCCCGCCCCAGTTAAAATCCCCTTGTAGTAAATTATTCATGTTCCTTCACATACCTCATCATCTGAGCTGATATAGCTTCCAGAAATATTTTTATCCAAGTATATTTTTGAAGTGGTTTGTTGCAGAAAGTCTGAGATCCTCTGTACAAGGAAGTCTCTGTCTTTCAAGTTGGCAAAGAGGAACGTCATTCTGTTTTTTGTGCTGATTGACAGTGGGCTGGGCAGCACGCTGGAGCTGTCTGCCTTTTCCACTATTGTCACCTAGGAAGAAACAGTTGCTAAAGCTTAAGATCTTTAGTTAATCAAGCTGCTTGGTCTAGCAAACCATCTTAATACAATAAAATCATGCTCCTTCCACCCTTATATCAAAACCCTATGGACACCCCTTTGCCAGAAAACATGGTTTGCTACAAGGGCTTACAAGCCTGAAAGATGAAGGCTGCAATCCCTAATACAACTGGTTTCAGTACATTTTCTATCAAAACTCCCCTGCACTACTTAGTTGATTTTCCTCAGGCTGTATTTTAAAAGAATCAGTGAAACAAAATTTCATGTGTGGGATACAAATCTATCAGCTTTTTTGTAGGAACTTCCAAATCCCTCTCCTGCTTCCTAACATGGTCAGCACAGGCTGAATCCCCACAGAAACCTTGGCCTACCTTTTGCTGCCAATACATGTGAATAACCCATTTTTGAGATGATGCTCCTGTACAAGTGTATTATAGTTGCATACTGTGGAAACAGTTGCCTAGTATTATTTTAACTATGTGAAAATACCGTGTATTTTCATACTACACAGGAAGTTGCAACAAAGGGAAATTAACCCCAGGTCTTCCCTTACAAAGGAAAATATCTAACCCTGTGAGGTGGAGGCTTCTCTTTGGCCTTCAGTTGTTAGGGAAATGGTCACTAATCTAACTGAACTCCAACCTATAAACAGTACTTATACCACAATCCACTGAGAACAGGGAACGAGTTCCCTGAAGTTTTGGTAAAGGAAATTAACACAAAGAAATCTCAGGGATAAGTCATACATACATTGCTGATGAATTATATAACAGTTTTGTGTCCTAAACATTACCAACTATTAGCCTTAAAACAGATCAATCCATCAAGTTTGTGCAGTTCATACATTGAACAAAACACAAATCACATTTGTAAATACTTTTAACCACTGCTTTTATGACTTCAGATGATTTCTTAGGTAATGAAAACTGACTTACTGCCTTGAGAATAGAAGGTGGCACATTTAATTTTGCTAGGACTTTTACTTTTGCTCTTCTAACCCTTTTAAAAACAGAAATCAATGGTAAGACACGAGTACTATAGTATTAATACCTCTCTAGCTGAATGGATAGGGTAACCATTTTTCATGCATTCTCTTTGAAGACTTAAAAGACTGCAGTGCACTGCTCAGGTGCTAAACCACTTCTCTGTTCTCTCCACTTCCTTTTATGTTTCTGTTAACTACAAATCTACTAGTTATTTGTTAACTTAAAGGACTTCATTAATAGCATATTGAAGTTAGCTAGAAAGTGTTCCCTATGTTTTCTGTTCCACTTTAAAACTGCTCGAGTGCAATCAGCACAAAAGACAGACAAGTTCTAAAGGCACAGGACAGATATTATTAAAGCAAGCCTAATTACAGCTCTGCTGTAATGAGAGCTGATATCCACTTATTTCCTATTCAGAGACACACACATATCTGAAGTGCTTTGTCTTGGAGAGGGCACCTGCTGAAGGTGCAGTGAGCACTGCAGTCAGCCACTGAAAAACATCTTTCCCCATCATAATTTCTGAATCAATGTTCTGCTACTGTCTCATTTGTCAAAACACCTTCAGGATATTACAGAACACTGGAATTAGGGTTTAACCCAAAGCTTTAATTAAGTAGAAAGGTTTCCTTGAATTACTAATGGTACTGATCAGTAGTTCTGAGGATTGGCACTACCCCTGGTTTACTGTTCTCCTTGCTGGTGGTGAGACTTAAAGCTGTTCTCACAGAAGCACTTATTCCTTCAGCTACTTCTGTCTCTTAGAGCTTTAGAGCTGCTCTGAATCCCGTGCTGCTGTGACTGTGGCTATCAAAAGCAGTTGCTGAATTTGCATCCAGGAAAAGGGGCCCTGTTAAATGAAGACTTTGACTCCTCCTCCACCACTTTACCTGCAGGACTGCCATTCCCATGGATTTTCAGACAAACAGTGCAACCGTAATTGAATGTCTTATGTCCCAAATAACCAAAGTGGTTGCAACGAGCTGCTGAGAAGCTGTACTTCAAAGTTTTTGAACAAGTACCCATTTTACTCTAAATGATTTGGTGGGGAAAACAGTGCCTTGAAACATTCTGTGGTTCTTCAGTCAAGCCAAACTGTCTTGGTTACACCAGCGTTGCCACTACTTCCAAAACTTACTTAATACAATTTTCTATTAATCCACAAATCAAGTCAACCATAAAAAAACCTCCCCAAGATAATTATTTTTTATTGCATCAAACAAAGTCCTCTAACTGATGATCTGCTTTAAGTAACCAGCTTTAAAAAGGGAAACACAGCAGTTTGAAAAATACTAGCAAAATATTTTCCACGTACAAGAATAAACAATTGGAAGTCTACATGAAGAGGCAATTCAAAACTTCAGCATTATGAATCTTTTTACATCTGACAAAAGCCAGTCTTATCTAACAGATTCTTTAACAGAATTTCCACTCATCAATCTAGAAAGTTTCACCCTCCACTCCTCCTTAAAAGGCACAAAAAATGTAAAATTAGGCTGTAAATCAGAATACAAGTTATGAGAGAGGAAGAACTCACAAGGGTTATGAAAACTGATGGGAAAAACTCCACGTGAACTTTAGTAGCAGGAACTGTGAACTAAGATACACAGTCATTAAATATAACTTAGAACACACCAGAATGGCATGCTCACAAGGGATTAAAGTATGCAAAGAGGCTTTTCTCCAAAATCAACCAACAAAAACAAAAACAAGCAAAAAAGAAAAAAAACCCTACCAAAATAAAAAAATACAAAGCTAAGCTGAAATATCTAATAAGATACTGCTTTATTACTTGCCCTATAAATTTTAAAATACAAATATTTACCTCTCGAAGAGGGATAATAAGGCTGCACAAGTTCTCTTCTTTACTAGTAAAGCAAATGTAGTTTGTAGAAACAAACATCTGACCCAAAATATGCATTTTGTTGAATGGAGTCCAAAGAGTACAATCTGTGTGTCCATCTAATTTCTCATCCTTGGGAAGTCGGAACAATGCACGGTATCTCTCGCTCTTTGCTCTGGCATCAAGATCCCTAAAAAAAAAACACAGAAAGATTTTCTTGGTTTAGGGAATATATAATACATTTTAAGATGTATTTCATGCAAATCATTGCAAGTTACCTGCAACACATAACTCAGCTAAGCAAGGACTGTACAGCAAAAAGTTGGAAATAATTTGCATATAGTGGAGATATAGTCTTCCCTTTTAGAAGGTTCTAAAACTACATTAAAAAAAAAGTCTGCCATGAATGACTCAGAAAGACTGAGTGAGCTTTCCATATTCAGCCCTATTTTCTGAGAATATGTACAGTGAATCCATTTTTTGCCAATAATAATAACAAATGGTTCTTTGAGGCTTATTTATTAACATTATGGAATCTTTAAGGTTTGAGTTTGTTAACAATCTCGAGACTTAGTCTTGATAACACATTCAGTGCAAACACTCAACAGTAAGGACAAACAAAAGTGATATAATGCATGTCAGATGTCACTAAGTAATGAGAAATATAAACAAGCACTGGCCATAACTCTGTATGGTACACTAACATGAACAACATATAAAGAAAAAATGAAAAAGAAACTAACAAGCTGAAGTATGATATAAAAGAGGAAGAAATATTTTCCTGATATCAGATAATGTAATCTCTTAGAATTTTGTCAATTTTTGTATCACTGTTACCTAAACTACATTTTAGATAGAATGAATAATCTAGAATAATTTCTCAATTCCAGTGATAAGACCAAGTATGAATGCTAGGCACAATTCTTAACAACACATTAATCACTTTATTACCTTCCCCTACTGACATAAAATGGCCTTACAACAGACACCAAAATACAGCCAGAGTCAGGAGATACATTAAGGAGCTTCTGAACAAATGAGCATTTGGCTCAAGTAAATTTATTTTTGCAACACATTTGTATTCAAGTGTTTTCCATTTCCTATTTCAACAAGATACCTAGTAATTATATTTAAATAATTATTCATATTTTGCCACTGCTGGATTCAATCATTCCTTTGGGGGTAACAGTAAATGGCCTCAACATTAGAAACGTTTTGGACAAAAATCCTGCAAGTAAAAGGACTAAGGAGGAACAAATGAGTAAGAGCCAGTGCTACCTACCGTTTCAGAGCAGATACTTTTTTTGGGGATTTCTTTTTCAGTTTGGGTAATGACCTGTCTTGTTCAAATCCTTCATTGTCCAAAAGCTGTCGCATAGCTATGTTGGCAAGCTGTTCCATTAGTTTAAATGTCTCACTGATATTAAGGAATACTGAGAAGAAATGTTCACTTGACCTTGTGCTCACTTTGATCATATCAGGGAAGAGCAGTGTAGCATTCTTCTCAAGCTGAGTGATATCAACCCAACGGATAACTAATTTTGCTGAACAGGAGCAAACAAAAAAACCAAGATTCAGTACAAAAATGAGCATATTCAGGAGCTTTTAGCTTCCTCTTCCTATAAAATGCATTCAGCTGACTTTTTCTTGCACCTTGAAAAGTTGGGAGCACAGCATAAATAGACCAAGCTTGTACAAACAAACCACTATCACCTGACAAACAGCAGATGAAAGAGTTTAAATATCACTTTCTTTATTTACAGAACACCACACAAGCATTACAAAGCTAGGTGAGCTAACATGACTTATCACTGTCACAGCACTTGCTCAGACTCTGATGTCCTCTTTTTCTATGAAAGCAAAGAAACACAGTCTGAACACATCAGACAGGCCTGTGTTATTTTCATACAGTACAAAGTTTCAAACACTACACCCATGACAGAACCTTAGCTTTTCTCCCAACACCAATCCAGGTGGTGTCCTTAAAGCAGGGGCTAAATCCCAGGACTGACCCATTGCCCATAACCAAATACTGCTGAATTGTTCACCTCCACCATGCTTTGAATTAACTCCCTGTAGAGCAGACTAGTTGCATCCACACTATGCAGTTCTTTATTCTGGGTCTCCTCTGAAACCCCTCTGATGTTCTGGTGTTGTACAAATGTCATTTAAGGTTGCAAAGTCTGCCAGAGTAGTACTTGAGGATTGTGTAAGAGCAGAAGAGAAAGCCAGAACTGGTGTGATCTTGTCCCTATTCCCTTTTGGGCATAGCTCCTAAGGTGAACTATGTCCCTGGGCAATGCCAAGCACTGTTTTAAGGAGAACTACTTTGAGAAAGACCAAACAAACAAGTGAACAAACACACAGTTAAGCAGCGTGACAAATCAGGGAATTACTCCCTGCTTCTCTTTTCCTCAGCAGTGTCTTTGTACCCTCAGAGATCAGTATGTGAAAAGTAACAAGCTACAGAAGATTTCCTAACCATTTTTAGATGCACCAATCTAAATCCACTGAAAACATACCTTCCCTGCCCATGAGAAAAGAGTAAAAGCAAAGGTGATTAATGCTGAGATACACCCAGCCCTGACGGGGAACCTTCCCCTTCCAGTAACTGCAGGAGTAGTAGTTCACTAATTTCTCTTCTTCTGGCATCCCAAACAGCTTGTGAAATTTCACTATGGCTTCCTTGAATTTCTCCGTGTCGTCGTCCTCTTTGATGCCATTGATTTTGTTGTACTCAGCAATGATGCCCTGGTAGGGAATGAAGAAAGGACATACCCTGTTAGTGGCCACAGACTAGCAGATATCCTAATTCCCATTGCTGTCCAGGCCACAGGCCACAATGGTTACTGCAATGCCAAGGAGGTCTTTCAGTGAGCTCTTTTTTGTTCTGCTCACTTCTTTGGCTTATGTAGTTCTCTACTTTATTCAAGGCTTTCTTTCTGATGATCTCACTCCCTGCTGTGCCTATGTCAAAAGCAACCAAATACCAACCACTTGCCAGTACCTTGTTTTAATCTAACCAGCCTAACTCAAATACTCTTAACAGCCCTGTGATGCACTTATGATCTGTAGTATTTTCCTCTTCCTTCCTGAGGAGACAGACATAGGATTTCACACGAAATTCTTCTTAAGGCAAGGGAAAAAGTAAAAAGGGAGAAAAGGAACTGTTGTTCTTTAGGGAAAATTTTAAATTACTTCTATGACCCCTCTTATTGGACCTTAAGCATAGAAGAAGAGCAAAAGGTGGGAGGGGAAGAATAAAAAAAAGAAGAAATCTTCAATTAGATTAACTAATAGGATGGGAAAAAAAACCCACGTTCAGGTGCACATGACCTTCATGAAACTTGAAGAGGCAATAGGTGAAAAGATGGTTTTTGATATTTTTAAAGACTATGGTTCCTTCTGTTCTATACTGAAGTTCTGTTTTATTCACTTATTTTCCCAATCTCTTTCACAATCATCTCTATTGTCTTTCATATTAAAGTTATAACATTTTTGCCTTTTTTGTGACTTTTTGCCTTCAATTTGCTCCATATTTACGGGAAGAGCAGAGTGTAAGACAGAGAACCATCGTTCACATTTAGCATTCATCCAACTCTAAGAAGTAACAATTTCCTGAAGGATTCTATTTGAAAACACAGATGTCTTCACACATAAGGTATTTCTATGCCCATCTATAGCCCTCATTCCTGATTCACTGGGAAAACACAAGCAACTGTAGGATTCATAAGAGAGCTGACTTACTACAAGAAATGTTGAAAGAGGAATGAGACAAGGCCAATACTTTGAACACACACCAGTAAAGAGAGTAATTTTGCTTACAATCTTTGAACAAAGTATTTATTTTTAGATAATTCTTAGTACAAAAAAAAATACTTTTGTAAAAGGAGAAAAAGAAATTCTGAGAAAATCAACACTCCCACTTCTCACCAAGCAAACAAATCAATGAACCAGCAACACTTAACACCTATATGAAGTGTATATGACAATACTACAGGATTTAACTACACAGAAGAGGGGGAGGAGACATTATGAGTGCATTAAAAGAAATTAAAATTAAGCCTTGGAATGGAAAAACAGTTGCACAGACAACTGTCAAAGTTTAAGACAGTCAACAGTGCAAATAATTTTAGAACTTACAACGCCTTAAGCCCTGCCTATATATCTATATGGGTTTTTTAAAAATCATACTGCTGTTAGCTACATGCACTACTCCCAGTTTCCCTGATTTTTACACACATGTTGCTACTTAGCATCTGGTATTCCCTCAAAAAGGCTGAGCAGCCTGGGGACTACCAGCTCCAATTTGTTTCAAATTCACATCAGTTTTCCTTCCACAGTCATATTTATCACTAACAACATTTGTAGTAATTAATACACTACCTGGATTTTTCCTCTGACAAATGTATTTATGTCATTCTCATTTTCAAAAATTGAAAGCGTTTGCAACAAATTCTGTTCCAGCCATTCCCAGTGTTCAGTGATTTCCTTCCTTGAGCAACCTATATAAAAACCAAACAAACCAAAAGTCACAAAGTAAGTAATTTACCAGTGTCAGTGTCCCTTTAATAATAAACAAAAAAACCTCTAAGAAAACTTGCCAGTAAGTGGAGATGCAATATTTCACTGGATGCTGTCTTTTTGGAAATTCCAAAATGTTCTCCCATTGTATTTAATTTAACAACTCCAATGAAGGCAACAGAATGCAACATTCTGTGCAACTTCCAGGGGAATGTCACAATTCTGGCTGTAGTACATATACATAAATCATGTTGCAGAACAGCCTACATATGTAATCAATATTTCAGAACCACAAATGATCACCACTGTTACTTCTCCTTAAAACTACTGGATGCAACCAGACCTTTCTGGAACTCAGGTGGTGGTCTGAACAATATCTGATTTCTTGTTGGCTTTAACACTGCTGTAAAAAGCAATGATGAAATGCATGAGCTATGTATATAAAACTAAACTGTCATCAGAAAAATTGCTTAGCTCGTAAGAGCAGTGACAAGCAGTACAGACACACTATAATGATGAACTATTTCTCAAAGCTGTCTCTTTCTGGTTTGTGGTTCAGCAATTATTTTTCATCACTTCTTCTGAAACTGCTTTGGCTGATTGTTCTCAACCTGTAACAGTACATCTCTTTTTGTCCCCATTATCTCACTACTTCATCTCCCAGTCTCCCCTACAGCAGAGCACGCAATCAGCCCAAACCCTACACCCCAGTTCTCAACAATTCATCATCACACGCTAGGTCTTGCTCTTTGCTTTGTTCACTCAGGATTAAAATACACATTTGCTGCACTGTTTTAAACTGCAGGTGATTTTATCTCTGGTACTGGAAAGTTTTTGCCTGTCTTAGCATATTAAAAGTATTCACCATTTTGCCATCATTGGCTTTTTAGGTAAATTAAGCAATAACTCTGACTCTCAGGGAAGGAGAAGAAACTCCATCTAACAATTAAAACACTGCAGTTCAAAACACAGAGCCCTCAAGACTGGCAGGAAATAAAAATGAAAATAGCTACAACAGCAACTTGCATAAAAATGCATATAACTACCATAACCACAAAAACACCACAGCAGTTCTATACCTGAAAAACACACAAAGCCACTGTAAGAATGGCTGATTTTATAGGTGGAGAAGGATCTACAAAAGTTGTTCACTTCCAAACAGAATTTAGATACAGAACCATTTTAGCCTTAAGCTGAGCACTAGCAGACTGGGGGGGGGCACTGACATGGGACACAGCAGAGCTACTACAATAGGAAAGGCTGATTGTGTACAACGTTTTGCATTCCTAAATCATCAACTGTTCCTGAAAAGTAACTAAATAACAATTCTCCTGTGTAATTCAATAGATAGAACTCTAAGCTGTGACACCTTTAACCCAACACTGCACTGGAGAAAGGGCTGTTCACAAGATTTCTCTCCAGAGCTATCTTCAGATTCACCAGCCAGAATCCTCATACAGCTTATTTCAGTAGAGTTAATATCCAAGAAAATTCACATCCAAATCTGTCTAAGCAGTCATTTTAGAGCAGACAAACCCCCTTGGATTACTTTCACCCTTAGAATACTCTTGTACTAAGCAAGACCAAATGTCATAAACAAATCATGAAAAAAATGCACTTCTTCGAGTCACTCTGAACAGCTGCTTACTGAAGATGGAGATTATTTCTTTATTGAAGGCAGAGAAAAAGACAAATTTCTGTAAAAATATGAGATTACAAGTACCAAATAACCAGCAGTCTACCCTTAGAGAACAGGAAGAGACAATGCAGGACAAATGAGAGTTGCACAGCTAAATGCAGCCAAAGCCCTTAGTAACCTGCATAATTTCAACAACCCTTGATCAGTTCAGAGAGAATTGCTTTAGTTGCAAATTCATAGAATAACCAGTGCAGAGCCTTAGGGAACACTGGGCTGCTCAGCTTCAAGGCTGCATAGATAAATTATTTGCTCTTTGTAAAATTTTACCTCCCTGTAAGATCCACACTATTCCCCTCAAGTGACAAGAGGCTAATGCAGTGTTTTATTTTAACCAAAACAACAAAACCATCAACCAGTTATTAGGAGACAAAAAATTTGAGAAACACCCCACAAAATGAAATCACAGATATATACGTTAACTACATTAGCAATTTCAATTAGGACTAAGAGTCATAATTGAAGGGCATGTTTATTAATACTAGCTTAAATGTAGACAGAGTACTGTACTTCTACATAAAATCTACAGTATCTTTCTCAGAAGAAAAACAAAATTCTCACAGTTCAGCAGTACCATAAATTTCTACATGTATGGTACATTTATTTATTTATTCTGGGGCCATAACTTGTAATTCTGCCTTCCATTTCATGCCCCTGCTTATCTTGAGGACACATTGTAGGTATAAAATTACAGTCATTATCTATAGGTGTCACGCAAAAAAATCTAAAGAGAAGTCACATGGCCTATTTCCAAAGTCTTAAATATAATTTCTGAATCCATGCATAGTATGAAGGTCTTTGAAGATTTTGTTGGGAGCTTTGTGATACACTATTTTCTTTGAAAGGGAGTCTGCAAATAGCAAGAAAACTTGTGTCCTCAGCTGCCCCCTTTCAAGTTTATGGGATGGAGGTGGTTACTAATTGCTGTGCACTGACATCTGGATGAAAATAAATAAACATACAGGCAAGTACTTTTACCATTCTTTCTCTTCTGAGACCCATGGAAAGCTGACATGCATTACTGATGGTCACAGCAGAGTAGATGACAGTAAAAAGCACACTGTTAAATGCAGATTTGGGAACAACCTTCATAATCTTGACAACTTTGTAAATACCTGCTTTTAATATTAGCTGTCAGGTAAATTATGTTATATGAATTTTAAATTAAAGGGAAATTATCTTATATGAATTCTAAAATCTTCAGGGAGTTGGTAGCAGGAGTGGGTGTAAAGGGGGAAAAGGTTGTTTGAACTGATGCCTTCTTTCAGGTCTGGTACTATCAAAAAGAGTAAGAAATACTTGTGCTAATAAGAGCTACTAGCAAAACTCCTTGTTGGATTCAGAAGGTGACAGAGCTTTGATATCACCCTTGCCAGACACAGAAATCACATGCTCCTAAGAACAGAGCCTGGTTTGAACTAAAATTATTAGATCTATAGCAAACTTTCATTTGTTCTTCCTTCTCTTCCCTTCCCAAGAGGGTATTTGTCTGGAGGAGAAGTCATCCAAATAATCTAAATGTCAAATTTCATTGGGAGAATAGGCACTAATGAAGTGGCACAGTGAGTGAAGAAGAAGCCCAGAGCATCATTTCCCAGAATTTTTGAATGTCAGACAGCAGTGGGGGTGCTGGAGGTTACCAGGCCATTAAAAAGATGACAGGCATGTATGCACTTCTCATTTGTTTTCTCTTCTCAATTCTCTTTCAAATTAACAGAGTTTTGGCTGTTACCAAAACCTTTATTGCCAGCAAAACTTTTGAGCTGGAGGAGCTGCACTGAAAAGTTTGCATTTGCTAAGATTGAAAAGCAATACTATGAAACCAATGATCTGACCTTGACAAACTTGGCCAATCAAAGCTAAATGACCTGGATCTTCTGCATTTAACTCTAGACACTATTTTCAGAGACACCACACAAAACCAGAGACTAGCTTCATTCTGTTTGATGTTACTTGCAATAGGTACCTGACCACAGAAATAAGCATTTAGTACAGGATCTGATACATGCAAAAATCCTATTTAATGTACAAAAATATCAACTCAATTGTTTTCACTACTATAATGACAAATGGAGCAGTCTCACTGCTAGATCTGTCCAAGTTGGAGCACTAAGGACCAAAACTCTCAGAGGTTGTTGCATCTATGTAAGAACACACACTTCTGTAGTTAACTTTAACCTAGCTGAATTCTAAGTACATCATACTCAGAAAGAACACACACTGTCTGAAAGAAACATCCAGGAGGCAGGGCATCTCAGGGACAGATCCCAGGGTTATTTATCCTGTATCCTGGAGGAGACAGGAAATGGCTCACTGTTTGCTGTTCAGTATTCACATGACTGCTGGGGCTGCACTTTCTTCCTGGTTACCATTCCAAGGGAAGCCAGCTGCCCTGTCTGGGTAACTGGGGTGCTCCTCCCACCATCCTCTTCAGAGACACCCCATCACCCAGGAATGCTGCACTTTAGAAGTGCTACAGGAGTGAGCCCTGGGCATAGAGAAGGGCCTGCAAGAAGGAGGAACGGGTACTGCTGCTCTGGGAACACCTTTGGGAGAAGAAAAGTGGGAAGTAACAGATGTTTTGTCCCTGCTCTACAGGCATTTCTGGTTTCATTCAGTCATTGTGCATAACACACCCCCCCATGCTGGCATTCAAGGTCTGACTATCAGAAACTCTGGTGCCACTGAATTTTACCACTACAGCAGGTTTTCATCCTGACCCATTTATTTGTCCTGAGATGACTGTGCTCAGCAGGAACGATGCTCTCTTATTATGTTATGTGACACAGTATCCAGGGAGGATAAAAATCCACATGTCAGTGGATTTGTCCTTACCACAGGCAATGGTCCAGTAGACCAAGGAGTCTGGTGCTTGGTAGAGGATTCGATAGGGTGCCACTCTGGCACTGGAGTCCAACACAACATCAAGAGTACCCACAAGGAGACCTATGGAAGAGGAAATTCTGATGAACACACAGTGGTGGAAAACTGAAGATCCCACAGGAGAGGGCTCTGCAGCCCCTCCCCACCCCATTTCACCCTCCACAGCAAAATGCAGATCCACATACTCATCCTCACGCGTGGTGTCTCATGCTGTAAAGAGGAAGAGTGACTTAACAGGGAAACACACTCAGCTTAAACAAGACTTCAGCTCTTTAACCTACATCAATGCCAGCAAAAAGACAGGCAAATTGAAACAAAGCAGAAGGTAGTTGTGTTATGAAATCATGTTTAAAAGTTATTTAGTTCTTTCCTGTGTTTTGTATACTGCTGGAGCCCTGAGCAGTAAAAAATCTACAAACAAAACAGCTACAAACCCTCCTCCAACACCAACAAGAAATCTCAGACAATACACCCTAAATAGGTTCAAAACTTGAATGTCAGCTAGGTAAAACTCAAGACTTCCAGCAAAAATAATTGTGCTACTTAAGAGCCTGATTATCTGGGATAGGAAGGATCAAAATGCCTTAAGAGTCAGGCTGTTTTTCAGGTGAAAGGATACTGAGGAAAGACAAAGCCATACTGTTTTCCAGAAGTAGCTTTAAAAATTGTTTGCTACTGAGAGAGCCACCAACAGTCACATACCAAAAGCTACCAAAAATTCCCAACTGTATTTCCACAAATATTAGATCCTATTTTTATAATAAACTACACATAAAACAAAACTCTAACCCGCAAACTTTCTGTGAGAAGGACTATTTATTTTTAAACTGTGTAAGTTTCCCCCCTTTTCATCTCCACAAAGAATTTTCATCTTCCCTGCAGAGATGTCAGATTTAAATTTTCATGTTGAAGTTCTCAGCAACTTGTTTCAATTGTTAAAAAAAAATTTGAAATATATAAACAACAATTGTATGAACTTTCAGAGATTTTTTTGGATGAAAATATTTATTGGGGTAGAAATCAGGGACTTTTTAAACAGATGGGCACCAAACCCATTTTTAAACTCTCCTGTTAAAAGTTCTCTTCTCCTTTCAAATCTCATGTGCTCACCTTTTACTGTCAATAGTTTTATTAGTTCCTCATTTTGCTCTGTTGTACCTGGTATACACAATACTGCTTCCCTTGCTGTTCCTCTTTCAGATTTGTGCTGTGCATCATAAAGATATAAAAGCAGTACCTCTTTTCCATCTCAGCAGATCCCTCAAATCTGAACTGAAACTGATACTAAGTAACATCCCACCTATCAGTGTTTTTGTATTTCCCTCATTCTATCTCTTTTATTTGTATTTTGGTTTACACAGATCTTCTCAGGTTGGATCAACTGTAATCTCTTTCTGCCCAATGAATTAGCATGCACCACTTCTTAATCCAAGAATTCTGGAATACATGAGGAACAAGTCTGGGCACAACATCAGGCCATTAGTAAGGTGTGCTACAAAGCTATCTGACAATTACAGGACACAAACACAAAATATGAATGTAAAATATCCCAATGTACATCAGTCTCACTAGCTTTAGCTGCCCCTCATTTCTCACACATTTTGGTTACTGGCTGTACACTGACAATTCTCCACCAGCCCTTCTGGTACACCCTGGCTCCTTTCAAACTCAGGAGAATGAAGTAGGTTAAAATGTACCTTTAATTATTTTTTTTCCTCTCCACCTGAGCCTCACAAATGCAGCAGTACAGCCCTGGCCCAGAAAGCACATGTCACTTCAGCCAAGGGCAAAAGCCTTAAACACATAAAGCTGCCAGTACTGCTCAGCTGGAGTGGGGACCAAGCCAGACACTACACTTTGTTCATCATCTGGGTTTGCTGCAAATACAGCAGGAATCTTTTCTTTGTGCTTTTCAGCTTCACATGACTACTGACAGTAATAAATATGCAGTAGGCATGATGTAATATCTAAATAAAGTTGTATGCTAGCCAAATGCAATCTTCTCTGAGATACAGAAACACTGTTAATGCCCTGTATTCTTTAAAAATATGCTTGTTTCTTTCCTCCTGCTGCATTTCCAAATTCACTGGCACATGGGTGGTCCTGGCAAACAATTCTGCCCCTAGTCCTTGGAGCACTGTAAAAACTGGGATATGCAGGTAAGATCAAGAAGTCAAAACAAACCTACTGATTTGTACAGCAACATCAGGTTTAAAGGAACTTCCCACCCCTACCTTCTTCTCCCCTGGATATGGTAGACAGGAGAGGAACGTCCCCCTGTGCCACCAAACACTTTAAGACAGAGCAATGTATTGAAAAAATGTGGAGAGCACTATGAAAAAAAAAAATCAACAACAGAGAGAAGCCAGCAGTGACTGAAACAACAGATGGGAGGTAGGAAAGGAAAAGAAAACAAAGAATACTTTCCAACGGTGCAGTAAGTAGGAGTTGGTCAGGGGCTTTTCAGCAAACAGGTGGAAAAAATAACCACGTAGTGAGGTTAAAGGAAGAAAATTGACAGAATTCCAGAAGATCCCACGGAAATTCAAATCTGAGCTTACCAAGATAATTGCAACTGGAAGTTTATCAGTAACATTTTACTTGTGTCATGCAGGAGCTGTTTTGACAGACAATATGTGTTATTAAAAAATAAAGTATGTGTTTTTATAACATGAAAGCTCGTGCAATTGTGCAGCTGAGCCTGCTTGCTCTCCTCCATGAACTGCTCCTTTTTGTGGTGTTAGATCAGTGCTGGTTGTTTTGGGTTTGGGTATTTGTGTTTGGTTGGGGTTTTTTTCCAATGCACACATGTGATGCAACCAGAATGAAATCACAGCAGTTCTTACTGATAATCTGTTTGAGGATTTCTACATTAAATAGAAATGAAAATTTAAAAAAAAAAAATTAAGAGAATTTTAATACTGTTCATTAGTTAATTAATTCTTCATGCAGCAAGTACCTTTTCATACAGGATTAAGTAAGTGAGTTTCTATAGAAACAGAACAGGCAACAAAGAATCATATTCCTTAGATTAGACTGGCCCTTGGGCAAGAGCCAGTGAATTACCCAGGCATCAAATCACATGACTATACTGATTGCAAATTTTTTCCCATTCTTTCATCAGGTTTCTGACTGCATAAGGGAATAAGGGGAGAAATTTCCAATGTAAGAATACAAAACCTGCAAGCCTTTGCTGAAAGCAAGAGGTTTTCATGAGAGAAGGTTTAAAGCACATGGTATAATTTGTAGGGTTAGCATCTGGCTAATTGATGGGAGCCCCAGTCCTGAGGGCACTCAAGCATGAGCAATCATTTATGTAAGAACAGTCCCATCACACACACACCAAATTTCTGGAGCAACCACACCTATAGATGGGGCAGGAGGGGAAAAGGGAGGGATAATGCCTTCACTTTGCTTGATACAACTTTTTAATAAGGTCAGGTTCCTGTTTTGCAAACTTGAATTCTAAAGCGAAGGTCCAGAAGATTGATCAGTATTCTCTTTCTTTTCTGTCAAACATAGGCATTAGCAGAGGAAAAATAATGACATGCAATATCTGGAACCAGGGAATACAAAGACACAATTGGCTGAGGGCCTGGGCAATTGCTCCTGCATCATGTTACTGGAAGGACATACAATGCACTAGAGGGAATTACTGGAAAAGGGGCTCAGTTACCCGATGCACTTTGTGCTGAGGGAAGAAACCACACTACGTTTTATTTATCTGACCACATTCAGTGGTGGCTCACATTTACTCATAAGCTGGAGGGGGAGTCTATAACCCTTGCAGAAAGTACAGATTAGTAGTCTTTATTCATTAATTTATTTATGTTGTCCTCTACTTGTATCCTTACAACAGCAGCTAATTTTCAACCTGTTTTTTTTTTTGCTAGAAGGGATTATGATCACACAAAGCCTGACCTCCTCCATAACACAGACACCCTTCACAAATTATTCCTATCTCACCAAAGGGTATTTTTCAGAAAGGTAGGTCATTTTGGTTTGAAAACTAAGCCAAGAGCTTCAGCCAGCTGAGATTCTTCCAAGCACCACTGCAGCCCTTGCTCCTTGGACACCACTATACCAGATGGCTTACACAAACCTGATCACAAACTACCCACAAACAGTAATGAAATCCAGCAATGACCTGGAGAATCAACCTGGTACATTTTAAGCACACACACCTCAGAGTACATAGACTCCAACAGCTGTCATAACTCTGTGACTATTTGGACATCCATGGCACAGATCTTTGCTGCAGGAATATTTCTCTCTCTTTCTTTTCTTCCTTTTATCTTCCATAATAATTTGCAAGTGTCTTTGTAAAACATCAATTACTGGTGTTTTTAAAGGAAAAGCAAGTTTATGCACTGTACACATGAACAAACTCTTTATTAGCAAAGGATTTTCTTATGAGAAACACTAACCCTCTTCCACAGAAAGCCATGTTTTCATTTAAAAACACAAAGACTGAGTAGTCTTTATCACCCTTGTACAGTCCCCCTCACAGCAGTATTATATTTGAGAGCTTTTGTGTTTTACCTGTTCAAAGTAGATTGGATTACATATTCAAGAGTGAGGATCTGGATTATGTATTACCTCTAGTGCACGTTATTAAAAGACTGAAACCAATGAATTATAATAAGTAATGGCACTTCAAAGCTTAAGAATTACCAGCAGCCATGGCTTTGTTGCACAGCAAGCCAAAAAGCTTGGGATGGTATCAGACAGTGATGCTTCCTAATCATCTCTAACCTCAGAGTAGAGGTGCTTTCAGCACACACCAGGGACCTGTGACACATCCATTCTTCAGTGACACAGGCATCTCATGTCACACCCTGCCTGGAGCTGAAGGATGTCACCCTGCAGTTGGTGCCACTGACTGCTGTGCCCTCCCTTCCCCCAGTCTGCCAGAGTACAAACATGTTACTCACATGGCTCCTGGGAGAAGAGCCCTGCCCTGTCTCATCCTCCTTCCAGGTCGACATGAATCCATATTCAAAATATCTTTTGTTAGAAGAATTTTATCTAAAAATGTCTAAACAAAGAGCACAGATGTTTTTAGCACACAGATTAAATAGAAAATAATACCCTGCAAAGGAGCTGGGATATAATACAGGTCAGAGTGTGACTCTTGGAGTCAAGCTCATGAGCTGTCACTCAAACAGTCTCATGGATGTCAGCAGCCTATTTGTGTAGGAGCTCAACACCACAACCAGGAAAACTTGGAATGTCACATGTCACAAGCAAGAACTTTTCAAAATAGGCACTGTGACACTGAAACAAAAACACACTGCTTAAAAGGTCCTCAGTATTTAAAGCACTCTGATGACTCCTCTTCCCACTGAAGTAAGATGGACACATTATGAGCACATTTATGAGCTCTGGTCATAAACCTGAAACACCCATGGCACCTATTTAGATTGCAGATGTCAGCTGATTTTCAAGAAAGCTTCAATCAATAGGGTTGATTTAAGCCATATTTACACCCTGAGCATTCAGTTTTATATTGATTTAATGGACAATGAATAAATTCTTCCTAAAGTTTAAGTGTTGCTTCCTGAGCTATAAAAACAATTAACTCCTAACAGCACACAGCTAAAGCATACAGCACAAGGAATTGTTTTTCATAGTAACAATAATGAATCATCACTCTTCCATTCTTTCTCAGGGCAGTTTATGTGATCAGCTCTCTCATTTGTTATTACAAGATGAGATCATCCCATTACTTGTCTGTCAAAACTCAACCCAGAGCAACAACGTGAACTCCACAGGTAATACTACAGGCAAATCCTTTTAAAAGGGAGAGCCAATTCTACTTGATTTAATTTTACAGGAAAGCCTATATAAATTGAAAATATTATGCACCACACAAAAATAACTGAGTGTTAATAGTGGCATTAATACCCACAAAATTAAGAACATAACCTCTTCATTGTGAACACTGCCCTTAAAACTTTATAAAGGACTACACTTTTTAAATAGGTGTTCATTCATATACATGAAAGTAAAATGACCTCTAAAGACTTATTTCCTATCTTCCCATGTGGCTTATATGGGCATTTAATGTGGTATCAAGAAAACCAACTTCTTCCTCTGAACTTATGACAATTAATATTCTTTAATTAACTAAGAAATTAAAAACTCTATTTATTAAATAATTAAGAAATTAGGATTTGTTAAGTTTTCCCAACACAGTTCTACAGAGCTCTGATTTGTCCAGCCACCCTTTCCCTTGCACAGGAGTTTTCAAACATGTTCAGTGAAACTGATTTTGAGGAAGAATTGTCACTCTACTGACATTTAGTAAGAAAAGCAGCAAAACCAGTATTTACTTTCTCTGTCTCCACGCTGATAAACACAAATGAGAGAAGACTGAAAAACTTATGCTAATGCTTAAAGAAAAAGCTTGGGAGGGGCCAATGTGATATCTGGCCTGATTGCCAAGGGATAAAGCAGCAACAAACAGTAAAGCTTTCATCAGCCCTTCAAGTTTAACAATTGTGATTGAATGAGATTATCTTCCAAATATGTTAATTTAAAAGGGATCAGCTGTACTTGTTAAGGTGTCCAAACAACTCACAACCACCCCTGTAAAAAATCTGTATCTTAACTTGAACCTGAATCTAGTTGGGTTTAGGCTGCAGCTTTTAAAACTTTTTGCAACTTCTGCTAAGCTGAAGCTCCCAGAAAGAGATGAACACTGACAGGACACACCACAATTACAAGTATGTGAATGCTTACAACACAGAGAAAACTGATATTTACACAAAACCCCAAACAATTCATCTCACAATACTGAAAAAAAAATTTTTTACATATCAATCACACCAGACTACATGAAATTATGGAGAAACAGTGAGAAAAATACAGATGAATTTATCAAATGCCTTCTAGGTGTGATATAAACAATTACTCATAAGTTTGTAAAAAACACTTAGGAAAAGCATAATCAAGTATCCCAGACCACAACAGCAGAGAAGTCACTGAACTTCACTCACAATTAATTATTTCTAAGTATCCCACTCTGTCAGAGTAGCATAAGCAAATTCAACAGAGTTCATCCAACAGGAAAATTTAAACCTGTGTCTGCACCAACATAAGATTCAGATAAACTGTGTAAGATGAAAGAACAAATCAAGTAAGTATGATCAAATTAAGAAAAAAAAAAAAAACAAAACAACAAAACAGAAAAAACCTCCAAAGATCACCACTGCTGACCTAAGAAAAATTACTGTAAACTGAATTTAGTCAATGAAATTGTTTGAGGACTGAAGTGAGCACAGTAAACTCAGCTTGAACTCAGAAGGAACAGTCCTGAAGCATGTTGAAATACAAGCTAAATCTGAAAAGAAGCAATAGCTTCAGAAAAAGAGAATTTTAAATTCTAACAGTTCTGACTGAATACCTGCAGATAGATCAGATTTCAATAAGCTATCAGAGGAGGCACTTTACCAAGGAAATGAACAATGCTGAACAGAAGATTCCAATAACTCTGGCTGATAAAATACTGGAAGAAGCAGAGGGGAAGAACAAGACAATGAGGAAAGAACAGTAAAATCCAAAACATTAAAACTAGCTGAAACTAAGATTACTGCTGTGATAGAAATTCAAACACCCCTATCTGGAAACTTCAGGAAAAAAATAATCACAAATCCAGCATAGAAAATACAACCTTTCCTTTGGAAAGAAAACAAATGGAAAAAAATGGAAGAAGCCCTCTAAAACCTAAGATCACCTAAGCACCAGATTTAAAGTCAAAATGCAAATGTAATTTCTGAATATCAACATTGATCAGACAACAAAAATCTGATTAGCGGTCAATGAGATAAAGAAAAGCAAGATTTCAGCCAAATGCTCACAGCTCTTTATAAACATTGGATCATCATACTTTAGCAAAAATCAATGGCAGAGACAACTCCTGTCTGCTACAGGAAGAGCCACATGAAGTGTGGTACTGTGAAGGAAAAAACAAGTAGATTCTGCCTATACCAAATATTTACAAGAAGAAACACCATTCACACATGCTCAAATTCAGTTCCAAAGACATTGGAGTATATGCTAACATACTTTGTGGAAGCTTTAATTCTGCAGGAATCTAATTGAAACTATCAAGGGCCCAAACCTCTGTGAAATACCATATATTCTTACAAGGATGCAGAGCTGGAAATATGGAAACTGATGTGAAGAAACACTACTTCTTCTACAGCTTTCAGTGTGGGACCAAAGAACAATAACAAAAACCCTGCAAGCAATACAAACTCTGGTGCAACACAGAAAATTAGTAAGTGGCCTAGACACTGATTGCTTCCTGTCCTGTGATCGTGTGCAACATTTCCAAGGGGATTTCCTACAAACAGAGATCTCAGGAGAACTAGCAGGCCACCCTGGAATTCCAGGTGTCAAACAGTAACATTATTGCAAAGGCAAAAATAGCAAAAGGCAGCTCAGCTCAGCAGCCTGGATGGGCCACACTACTCACAGAGTAAAGTATCATTCAAGCAAAGTCTTTGACCAAGAAATATTAAGAGGAGAGAAGGCAAAGCTACACCAAGCAACATCTCAGGCACTGTGTCTCTAGAGCCAACGCTGCCTTGCTGCAAGAGCTGGAGATGGAGAGCATCATTAGGCAGGAAGTGAGGAACTGGGAAAAGCATCTGGGAATTCAACAGACAGACTGTGAGTCAGGAATCAAACACCAATTCAGCTCTAGACAGCTGCATGCTCCTTGAAATGGAAATGCACTGGTGTGGAGAAGGAAACACACCCACAGCTGATCCCAAGGAGCAGCTCAGAGCATCAGAGTAGATTTGGTGTACTGACAAATGAAAGCAGAGCAGAAGAGAGCAGCTTCCACTCTGTGTGCCAAAACAACCATGGAAAGCTGATGGATAGGCTGCCCACCCCTACCCATTATGCTAATTGCAGCCACTTTGATAAACATTGTATTTCAAGTATCAGAAAGCACATGCTGTCTACTCAAGTCTGACATGCAAAATCCCAACTACTTGAGACAACAAGGGCAGAAAGTGTCAAGTTTGTTAAAACATGGGCCATGCTTTGTTCAGGCAGATGATCAACTGGCCAAAAGCTTTTCTAAATCTTAAGCATAAATAGGATTTCAAGTAATCTCTTCCTCAACTCTCTGAACTGAGAGGCTGCAAGACAGAATCTTAGCTTCAAATGTGAAATACTAATTGTGTTGTCCAGCAAGGCTGCAGAAAAGTCTTTCAAGTTAGAACACTGTCACAGTACTAAAAATTATACTAGATCTGACATTGATATGTCATATCAGCCAACCAAGCTCAGAACCTCTCCTTTTTGCCTTTCCAAGGTGGAAATTAAATGACAGCTCCTCTTGCAAAAATATCTGGGGAGAAGTAGTATTTCATCAGATCCTTTTATCACCAGAAGTCAGCAAATTTCCATCTGCTCTCTTCTGCTTAAAGATTTGAATCATTCTTGGCAACACTGCATGGACTTACAACTCCTACTGCATCTCTCACACAGGCACTGTCCCAGCTGTAAGGCACATATACCCTATTTGCAAAATAGTTCACTTTTAAAAACAGTTCTTGCTAAGAACAACTTATTTCCCTTGGGATTCAAAGATCTCACAATAACATTTTTAACAAAGTCACTTAGAATTCCATCTCTACTTCACACACACAAATGCACACAGGCAAAGGAGCACAGCAGCCACCAGCTAATTGTTCCACAGCCTCAGCCTCTCTTCCTGAAATCTCCAAGTGAATACACTGCTCTGCCATCCATTACCAGGCACAATAATTCCTTACTACAATGTCTCGAAGTAGAAGACTTTGGCAAACATGATCACAGTAAAGCAGAAAGCAGCTAAAAGACATTTTTAAATTATTTGTTGCATTTGAATGCAAGATACACGTAATAAGAGGAGTCTTTTAGATGTTTATAAAGTTTATGACATGTTCAAGATCTTTACATCCATAAAAGTCATACTGTCATGCAGTATGTCATACATGTCATACAGTGCCCAAATGGTGGTGGAGATCTGGGTTCATGTTCTGTCCAAATGCCTGTGCTACAGCTGATGCAGGCTTCTGTGTAAATAAACACACCACATTCCTCTGCAGAAGGAATTATTTCATACAGGCCAAACTACCAGGCTGCCCAGGGAAGCAAGAAGAATATGAGGAAAGAAAATACTTTTTTTCCTGTTGGTGAACAAAAGGAAGATGAAACGCCTGCCCAAGGGTCACAAAGAAGCAAAATATGGGCATGGCTTTATGTGCAAGGCATGAAACAAATTAATTACAGAGAAAGCTCATCAAACATCAAATACTTTTACAGCAGAAAAGTACATTTTTTGGTCTTGTCCCGGAAGATTAATGCAGTGATGCAAGATAATGTGAGTTTGCAGAACAGCTATGAAAATCCAATTTAAAATCCAATTTACAATCCTTTCTATTTTCTTCTTGCTAAAAAGGAAAATAAAACCCAAACAACCCTTCAATTAAGGCATGCTTACAAAGAAAAGTCCCACTGATGTGACTAGTACTGACATCGACACAATAATTTAAATGAGTCCAGACCCTAATTCAGTATAAAAATGGATCCACACTGCGTATTAGAAAAGCTGTATCTCTGAAGTAAACCATTGATCTAATACACCTTGTTAGCAGAGATTACTTCTGTGGGCTTGCTAATCAGGACTGCCCTAACACATGAAAGACCATCATCATTCTCCTAACTTGTTGCAATACAACACAGAGAAGAAAATGTCTCCAATGTCCAAACAAGTATTTAAATAAGGGTTTCTCTGTTCAACTGCTACATAAACCAAGGTCAAGAGGAGAGAACCAGTGTAGAAAGGGCAGATTTTTCACCCCTTTCCCCAAAGTGACTGATACTCCTTTTCCTGCAAAGCATTGGGGCACTCAGAGTGGACCCAGGAGAACAGGTAACTCGGGTACTGTTCTTGTGCTCCAACATAAAGCCAACAAGAAGTATTTTCACCCACCCCCAAGACTACATAAAACACTTGGCTTTAGACTGAGATCTGCCAAAAGAAGTTTGCCATGATCACAGATGGAGAGAAGAGCATTACACTTCATCCTGATCAGTTTGCTGATGACAGTTTCACAGCAAACCTGGAGTTGAGGGCAGTGCCAGAGAATCAATGCTTCTCACTGTCTAGCCACTGCTTAAGTTCCATGGTAAAGCCATCCAAAGCCATCTTACCCACAGTCTCATCAATCTGAAAGTCAATTCTCATCCTACAATTCAAGACAAATGACTTCAAGAGTCAATAATGAGGGAGTACAAGTCAGCAAAAGTTAGATCACAAAAAAAAAAGGGACAGCTGTATTTACATCCTCTCTTGCAAATATGAATTGAGATCATCCCTAGCACAGTTAAAAATCTTGTAAACAATATTTCTAGTCAAGGACATATTTCCACAGAGCAACTGTACCAAATTTTATACCATATTCATGGGTGGCTAACTTCTTAGATTAGATCTGAGCAAACCTCAGCATTATGTCTCTACAGGAAGGGTAATCAAAGAGAAAAAAAGCCCCAACCCACCTCACCAAAAGTTCTTTTCTTCCCTGTTTACTTTTGACCAGGTGACCTCCACCTTTGTCACAAGATCAGTATCATCTAGAGACCTTCCAAAGGCTCACCCTAAATGCTATAATTATTACAAATTATGTATCCTGTTTACCATTAAATCTCTCAGCAGATCTTTTTGATTTATTTTTTACCAATAAATCTGTCAGCAGATTTATTCTTTAACTCAGGATCAGCTAGATCCCTCAACACCTTGCTTTTAACCGGTCTTTCCTACCAAGAACAATCCACTGGCTTTCTCCACCTTCCTTGTCTCTCAACTGCCAGACCACAGCTGTTAAAAGAAACCAGAAGAAAATTCCAGTATTTCCATGAAAAGAAAAAAAACCTAAGTTCCACTTATTACTGTGCCTGTCACACTGGGAGTGGCTTGGAGACTACATCCCTCCCTGCCTCCCTTCCTCTCCCACCTTTTGTTGACCACTGTGTCATAAACCCTTGCCATTTTAGCACATGATCTGGTAAGCTGCCATACACTCCTTTAAATACTGCCAAGTCTAATAAATTAGGTAGTTACAGGGGTTTGATTAGCTACGGTTTTGGCAATATCCTGAAAAAAGCTGCAATTTTTTACCAGCCCTTTTCTGTACAAACAAACAAAACCCCTGGAAATGGACTTGTTGCTATGACCTCGGTGCCACATCAGCTGCAATTCCAGGCAAAGCAAAGGCTTTAGCTGTAAGAGCTACAGGGAAAGCAGACTTCAAAATATGTGGAGAATTTCACCTTCTAAATAAGACTCACTATACAGACTTCATTCACACACTAAAATAATGGATACAGGACAGAGATATTTAAATTCCAAAAGGCAGGGGGGTAGCGCAGAAACAAAGAACTATTTCTCTATTCCAAACTTCCACCAAATGCTGCAGGTTTATCTGGCCTCAGTGCACATTTATGAATCCTACTTCCACTCAAGAACAAAATCTTCCAAAAGCATCTGTAAAGTGGTATCACCAATGAGACTTACACATACAACTGCAAGAAGACTTAGGTATGCACGCACTGTGCAAACAGCTTGAAGAATTGAACCTAAAACTCTCATCCTGTTTCCCCAAAAACTGAGAAATGACTGGAAAAATGATGGCCATCTCAAACCACCTTTAATTCAAACATAACAAAGTCAGAAAGGTAGAAGAATGCGTCAGACCTTGAGAGGCCAGGGGGTAATCCATGAAAGGAGAGCCTGAGAAGAATTTTTCAGTAAGCAGAGCAGAAGTGAGCTTTTGGGCCAAAACACGTTTTTTATGGATTTGTCAATCCTGTCCACACTTCAAAAGATTATTTAAAAAATTTAAAAATCTACAGCCAATGTGGAGTGGTTGCTGGTCACTTCTCACACAGGAACGAGGTAGTTTATCAACACACAACGCTGACTGAAGATCTCAGCAGTCTACATGAAAACACACTTCACAGCAGCGCCTTAGTTTACATTATGATGTGTTTACAAGTCCATAGAGCATTGAAGGGCTGAAGAAACACTTAATCTCACGGTAAACATGCACGGGACCTTGAACCAAACACAGATGCAGTCCGTATGTTTATTTTGCTGAGCCTGAAGGACTAATTGTCATGGAAGTGTGTAAAGAAGAATGAGCTTGATTATCCTGAACCAATTCAAGAAGTACCAACAGAAACACCACTGGGTTCTGTATCCCCAGTCTCATATAAATACGTTGCCTAAAAAAGGGTAGAAGACCTCGATGAATGTATATGCACAGTATTACTGAGACCTAGAGAAGTATGACCCAAACCTCTACAAAAGGGTCTCCAGCTGCCAGCAGTCGCAAACAAAGCATTCAGGGAACACACTTCACAAGGACATCCGGAGAATACGGAGAAGCCGAAACGAATCTGTTTTCTTCGTCAATTTCTGAATTACAACACTGTCTTATTTTACGGAAAGCGTGCTAAAGGCTCGGCAAGAACCCGGGGCAAGTCACACCCTGACGCGCGGAGCCATCGCTCACCAGTGGTCTCCCAGCCCAGGCTCCAGCGCGCAAATCCGCGTGGGAATCCTGGCGCATCCCAGGCGCCGGAGCCGGGGCGGGCGGCGGGGTCGGGGAGCGCCGCCGCAGCCGTGCCCCGGCCCCTCAGGGACCCCACATGTGACATCTTAACCGCAGCT
>JANPWX010000008.1:1556309-1696154 GCA_024734555.1 Trochalopteron elliotii | reverse complement strand
CAGGAGCCGCGGACCCAGAGCCGCCCGGCCCGGGAGGACTCGGGGTGCCGAGACACCGCAAGCCGGAGCCGAGCCGGCGATGCGCGCTCGCACCCCAGAAAGCCAAACGTGTCCTGGGCTGCATCCAAAACACCGTGGGCAGCAGTTGAGGGAGGAGATGCTGCCCCTCTGCTCCGGCGAGAGCCCGCCTGAAGTGCTGCATTCTGCTCTGGGGTCCCCGGCCTCCTCTGCAGACAGTCTGAGAGACGGTCTGGTTGCTCGTCCTGGAGAAGAGAAAGTTCGGAGAGACATTACAGCACCTTTCAGGACCTGAACGGGCCACAGGAGAGCTGGAGAGGGACTTTTTGATAGGAAAGGAGTGATGGCTTCAAACTGCAAGAGGGCAGGTGTAGATTAGAAACCAGGAAGAAATTCTTCAGTAGGAGGACAAGGGACAGTGGGCACAGGTTGCTCAGAGAAGCTGTAGATGTCTCATCTCTCAAAGCGTTCAAGGCCAGGTTGGGATGGTGCTGGTCTGGTGGGAGGTGTTCCTGCCCCTGGCAGGAGGTTGGAATGACATGATCTTTAAGGTGCTGTCTGACCCAAACCATTCTAAGATTCCCCTTTGAACTGCCTACCTTGAAAGATTTGGCCTTGTCATCATGTGGCTCAGAGAATTTTGTAAAACTGGGTGTTAAAAGGAAGAGCAGGCTCTGGTCTCAACCAGAAGGGAGCCATCCACCAGAGGAGGTGGCACTGCCCTCTTGCCACAGCCCCTTTTCTCTACCTGTTCTCTGCCATGCCCCACACCATGTTTGAAGTCCACCTCTGCTGCTGAAGACCACCTTGTGTGTACTGCTAAAGGTGGGGGTAATTTTTGAGGACCTGAAGAGCCCTAGAATAAAGCATACTCAAAGGGAACACTAGCGTGTGTACATAACACATTTTCTACCCTTGGAGCTCTGAATGCTATTTGGTTTCCAAGTTGTCAGGAAAGTGGGTGCCTGGCATTTGGCCTGTCAAACCATGACAGGAACAAAATAAAGAACTTCTGGTTGATCCCTTGAATTATAATAGATATTTAGAAAAATCTGAAATGGAAATAAAAGAATACTTACCCCTGCATGTTTTATAATATTTTGTTGAAAAAACTGTACAGGGTTGGAACCTCAGTGTGGCCTTAACACTGAATGGGGCTATTTAAAGTTCTCTGCACCACTAGACTTAAAACTACAATGTATGTCATTCAGTTTTGAAAAATAAAGAAATCAGGAGCAGATATCAATATAAACTAAGGAGTTATTTCATATAACATATTATAAACCTCCCAGGGAAGAAAATAAACATAATTCTAGAAGGAAAACCATTCTGTGTAATATCATCATACTAATGGACATTAACATTACTTAAGCAGGAAAAAAGATTAAATAAAGCAGACATTTTATAATTTATTCCCCAGACCTCCTTAAAAATGGATCTCTTCATTAGACACAGCCAACTAGCATTTGCTAGTGGTTCAAGGCAGCTGTTCAGTTGTCTAGGAGCAAAGTTAAAATATCAAAATTTTGAAATATTATCTTTGAGAAATGCACACCTTACTTAGGTTGGAAAAACAGGTGTATATATACAGGAGAAACAAACTGACCGCAGACTTTCAGTCTGGATGAGGAACCTGCCTTTCCAAGGAAGGTTAAATAAAACAGTTTCATATTCTGAGATGCACTTATTTTTTATCTCTCTATGATTATGACAGCTGTTCTTCAGTACACCGCTTACTACTTTTTCTCTCATTGTGAATGACAGCTTTCTTAGGCCTTTTCTTGGTGTGAAGTTCTGCTGTTCTTTCATGACAAATGGACAACTTGTTACTAGTTGGTAAAAAGTGTCTCCTTATATTTAACTCCCCTTAGGTGTCATATTGACCCCTTTACTGTTTCTAAAGCCCTGTTGGTATTCCAGGCTCTCCATGGGTCAGGCAGGTGCCTGTCCACAGCCCACACATCTTTGTGTGGACTACCGTGCTTCCTGAGATGTGTTGGATAAGACTCATCGTTTCCAGCTCTCCTTCATGTCTATATAATCCTGTGAACTCTGATGAAATTCCTGGAGTGTA
This sequence comes from Trochalopteron elliotii, assembly GCA_024734555.1. NCBI lineage: Eukaryota > Metazoa > Chordata > Aves > Passeriformes > Leiothrichidae > Trochalopteron > Trochalopteron elliotii. Next base: position 1,694,062 of record JANPWX010000008.1, on the reverse strand, counting down.
GGTGTCAGAGGTAGACTCTGTATGTTAACAGAGCTTTACCAGTTTTGGTTTTGTTTTGACAGAAGCAAAGCCTTTGCTAGTTTGGAGACATTATGTCTGAATCCTTTTTTTTTTTTTTTTTTTTGGACACAGCACTGCACTGGGAACACACTGAGCATTTTATCCAAAATCCTCATTCAGAAAAGCTTTCCAAAGCAGTGGTCCCTATTTTGGTTATAACTGATACCCTTTGTCTTTTGCCTGGTTTATGGACATAAGCACTAGGCCATAGTAGAGTCTTAGCCATCTGAGTCCTGATATAGCAGTGACCTTATATCACTATTTCTTGTCAATCCCTCTGTTATTCAGAAAAATTGTCATCAAGTTTCTTTAGCACAGAATTGATCATGTAGAATATTAAAATTACACAGGGACTCCTACCAGCTTTCCCACGCACAATTATCCCCTTATTCTCCAATATCTCTGTGGGTTTGTTTTACACCCAGATGTTATGACCAAGTTAATTTTATATACAATCTGTCGTTACAATTAAAATTTCAGCAAAATCCAGACATATGATACCAACCCTACTATTTCTATTGACCAAAGATTTCACCCTGTCAAAATAGAAGGAAGCTTTGTTTGACAGGATCTACTTCCACAAGACTGTGCAAGAACAATTATATTCTCAGCCTGGAATTATTTGTTAACACCTTGGCAGATTAATTATTCTATTAATTGTTGTAACAAAGTTCAGTGAAAGACCAAGCAGTCCATAGTTTGTTAAGTCTAACTAGCTAATAAATAGAGCTGCTTGTTTTTAAATGTGGAAACTGCATCACTATGCCGATATATGTAGGAATTTCTACATCTGCTATCTTCCAGTGGAATGAAAATAGAAAAGGTTTAAGAATGAAAACTCCAAAGAAGTTATTAAATTATCCTATGATAACAAAGCTGACAATGATAAAGCTGAGAAGAAAAACAGCTCTTTGAAAATGCCTTAGGAGACTACACACAGCTATATTACTGAGCCAATATTACTAACAAAAATGAAAAGCCAACAAACATTTGATGGCAGCTGATATTTTAATGTAACAGTGCACAGTTACATGTTTCAGTGCGATGCTAAAAAAAAAAAATGTATACATCTTGGTAACAGCAGAATTGGCCCTGTTTCTGAAATTCAGTGATCCAAATCCATCTTGCACCTTCCTTTTGGCACCTTCTGGAGCCACCAGCAACCAGGCAGATGAGAAGTCACCAAACCAGTTCAGCCAACAGCTTCCTTGGCACTGTTTCTTTAGCATGACATGAGTGAGAATGTTTAAAGACAAACACTGGCAAGAAATGAAGTTTCTTTCAAAAATTTTGATGGTTTCATTACATGCTCATGTAATTAACAGTTTTAACCAGTTGGAGATGACAGATTTTTTGAGGAATAACATAAGTGATGTTGGACAACAGAGAAATGCTGGACTTAATTTGGCTTTAAGAGTGTTAACACTCAGTAATTATTCACCCCAGGATCCCTTCATTAATTACTTATGCTAAGTACCTGAATTTAAATACTTTGATATGTGTCATAAGACTTAATTAACATTGCCCATTCATAAAGTGGTTAGGTTTGTTTATCCTTAAATTCAGAATAAATTTTGTTTACCCTATGATGATGTCCCTTGCTTTTCTATACACTGGTTCTGTTGTCTGTGTTATCCTAATATAGAGTGCACATGTGAAATGAAATAATTCAGAGAAGCAGCACTACATGAAAAATGAGGAATAAACCTACCCCTGCTAAAACAAGTAAAAGCCAAGATACTGGCCTGTCCATTTAAACATTTGTGTATTAAAGGATTTACAGAGTTAAGTCAATTTGCAGTTATTTATTGGGACAGATGGGGTCTAGTTGAATAATCATTACTTTAAGTACTACACAAGTTATTGTGCTATTTGTTTTTCTTTCATTTCACCCAGTTTATCTTCCTTTTAAAGTGTCTGAGATGTTCTCTACTTGCTTCCAAAATAGATGACTATGTGCCATAAACCAAAGAATCTCATCATGCACCTTCAGTGCAATCAGTGAAGCAAGATTCCTCCTCGATGTTTCTTGCTGTGACTAAATACTTTAAAAATTATTATGTGGCAGCTGGTATCTGAATTGACACTTAAAAACTTCTGTTACATGTTCATGAAGGAACTGGATGGTTGCTGAAATGCTGATAAATATTCTCGGTTTGACATCTAAATGATGGGTAATAAACTGTTTACCACTTACTTGCCTGCTTATTGAAAACAACATGACAGCACCAAGATTAGTTAAGAATCTGAAATATGAAGACCTGAATTCTTTTGAAAGTATTGCATCATTTGCAGTGGAATACATTAAAGTCCCCTGTAAATAATGTCACTGTACTTGGTCTAATTTGGAAGAGGATTGCATGGCAGTAGTTCCACGCAGCCTTGCAAAAACCCAAGTAGATGAACTGGTTTCTGCTAATTTTCTGAACAAGCCATGTAAAACAACACTGACCTGGTTCCTCCATGCCCACAAGCATTTTTCTCACTCTTCTCTCTAGCTGCAATTATGCAGTTGAAGCTTTTCCCCCCTGTCTTAAACCTCTTATCCCAGAGGTGCTGCCACCATTGCTGATGGGCTTTACTTTGGCCAGCAGCAGATCCACGTTAGAGCTGGTTGGCATTGCCTCTTCAGACACAGGGAAGCTTCTGGCAGCTTCTCACTGAAGCCACTCTGCTAGACAAACCTAAAACATGAGCTCTCTGAAACCTAAAAGAAGAAAGAATACAAGTTTTTATTGTTGTTATTATTATTGGCTTAGCAGATCAAAAAACCCTGATATATTTCAGCATTCACCAAAAAGGTTTGGACAAAGGAGGCTTTGAAATGCATGTCTGTAATTTTGGGATGAGGTGGTACCCCAGTGTGATGTCTACTGGACCTTGAGTAAGTCTGCAGTTTTTCTAGGAAGTTTGCAAGAGAGTATTTAGGTGGAGGGAGATAAAAAAGTCTTTGATTATCAGGGGAAGGCAAAAGGTATGAGTCAACTTTGTGAAGCAGCATGGAAAGCCCACTCTGCTTACACTCACTCAAAACAAACAAAAAAACCTCAACCTGCCCCCCTTCACTGGCTTGAAGTTCAGGCCTTTCCCATCTCTATTCAATGTCTGGGATTAACTTTCCTCCTTCCAATGAGGTAGCTGAGGGAAAATGAGTCAGAAAATGCCTGCTCACAGGCTCCTGAGCTACCTAGAGTTGCAGAGGTCACTACAGGGGGGCATTGCCATGACCTGGTGGATATTAAGGAGGGGACTTAGTCATAATTCACCTCTCAGCCTTTTTGTTCAATCTGATCATTCTCACCTCTTGAGTCCAAGGTGCAAAAATTTGTATTTCTTCATTAGAATCCTCTTTACTTTCTTCCAACCCCCTCTTCTCCCCAGAAGCAGAAGAGAGTGGTAGTTTATTTTGGTATTACAGTAGTGTATCTACCCAAAAGAATGTAGAAACCAACACTGTGGATGCAACTTCTGCACAGCTCCTGGCTGAGTACCAGCACATATCATTGTGCAAGTTTCAAAAAAATACAGAAGTTGGCTGTTAGAACATAAAAATGCAGAATTAGTGGTAAATTTCAGAGTACAACTCACAGCTTCCTCTCCCCTTGGAGGAAATTTCTGCTGTGGGCTCTGGGCAATTACTTCATATTTGCTTGTGATTGTGTTGTGGCTCCTGTGGAAGGAGTTGCTCTGTGCTACCTGTCCCGAGGGAAATGTATGGCAAGAAATTGGGGAGGGAATAAGGGACCACTAGGTACTGGGAAGAATAAGGAATATTCCCCTCAGGAATATTTACAAATGATTTATCAGTCATTTGTAGCCATTTCCCTTCCATTCCACTACCTAGGAAAATCTATCTACAGCAATTCAGGTGTTGCAGCTGACTACATGTGTAGGCAGTAGTTTTCTATGGAAAATTGTATTTTGGATCATTTCAGATGGATATTCCAAGTGGTATAGAGCTCAAAAACCAAGAGGAATTTTGTGAAATTTTCCTCTTTGCTTAAAAACAGCCACTGAGAGCAGTCATAGAAAATATCAGAAATCTGTTGAGAAAGTCACACAGCCAACAAGTCATGCACATGCAGAGCTATGGCAATGGGATTACAACTTTAGTGGCAACTGACTACACAACATGGGCTACCCCAAGAGTTTCCAATATAATAAATACTTTATTTTGCTCTTCATTTGATTGGCAATTCACATGGACTGGTACATCCAAGATGGTCTTGATAACAGCATTTCTAGGGATTTGTGTAATTTTGTTAAATGTCTTGTAGGAATTCTGGCATCATTTTACTCTTCTCTGCTCACTTACCTTGATGTAGCAGAAAAGATATGTAAAGGTTGATCGGTTCCAGAACAGACTTCTGTTAAATATGTGCTATTTTCAGCTGGGGCAAAGTTAATTTTCTTTGTATCAGACAGTGTGGGGCTATGTTTTGGACAACATGTCAGACATTTTAAAATTATTTTTGTTCTAAAAAACTGCTACATTTTTTCTCAGTTTCAAGATCAACGTATCAGAGGTATGCCAGAAATCAATAGTCAGGAAGAAGTATGTCTGCATGAAGAGCCTTATTTCTAATATTAGGGGTGGAAATCTGTGCTAGAAAAGGCCTTTAGAACACCATGCAAATTAAATCTGATGTATCAGAGAGGATCATAACTGGGCTTTATCCTGTATGTGCTCAGATCTGTTCCTAAACCTTCCAGAAATCTAATATACTTGACAGATATACTCCCAGCTGTACTCCCATCCTGTTTGCCACTGTACATGAAGCTATCTGTAGAACCTTATGTATTGATTTAAACTATAATTTTACACGTTAATCTTGAGGGGGTGTAGACACCCACAAACAACCTTTGTGGTAAGGATTTTGAGCTTATGAAAATTTTAATAAATCACTTCAGTGTTACTTTTTAATTTGCATAACATGAACTTTTGTAAATTACAGATATATTTTGTTTATCCACATGCATTTATTTATAGACAATGTATAAGAAGCATTTGCCAGTACTAGTGTGACAGGCAGAATGCAGTGAATCATTTGCCAATTTTATTTTCAAACAAAAATATCAGTATACATACTGTGGTCACATTGCCACGGCAGAATTTCCAACAATCCTGAATTGCAACACTCTGGAGAAACTTGTAGTTTTAGAGGTTTCTGAAAACTGAGACAAACAGGAAAGTCAAGGTTCAGATGTAAGAAAAAGGAGTTGAGAGATTTCTGAGCCATGTATGCTACTGTCATGAGGTACATGTAAAATAAATTAAGACTCTTATTTTAAGGTGAAATCCAATTAAAAGGTTAATACCCGTGTCTTGGTTTGAAAGACAGGTGTCTGCTAAGGAAGGGAGGAACCTCCCTTGGAACAGAAAATATGACCCCCTTCTCTCCAAATCATTGTAACTTTGAAATTACAGGGCTTTCAGGCAAAGATATGGGAAAAGGAATAGCAGTTCTTTACTAGAATATATTACTGTATAACAAGACAAACAAGCAGCAGCAGCCCAAGCTCACCTCCTCTCGCTGCCAGCCCCTTTCCCCTCGGGTGCAGTTCCGGGCACGGCCGGCAGGGGCGCTGTTGGCTCCCGGCCGGGCAGGGCGGGTGCACTGATTGCCCCGCGCCTGCAGGGGGCGCTGTGGCCGAGCTCCGCCCCCTCTCCACACGGTCATGGCGGCTCAGCCGGGGCACAGGGAGAGGAGAGAAGGGGTTTCTTTTACAAACTCACAGGCGCAGCCAATCCCAGTGCTCCCTCTGGATAGCAAAGGGAGCTGTATTAGTAACCTTGGAAGCAGCAAGCCGGAATAACAGGGACAAGAAAAAACCCAGAGTAGTAGATGAGGTGTATCAGTAACTTCCCGCTGTAGCTGGAACCTCCAAGCCTCCGGGCAGGGCAGGGGGTGTGAGTTACAGCGTAGCAAAAACCTGGAGCAGTGGCAAACAAACAGTGAGAGCTGGGCAGTGGTGACGCCTTGGGAAGGCTGACCTGAAAGAGAGATTGGAGAGAGCTAGTGAATAGAGTAGGTAGTTATTGAAAGGCCTCTAGGATACACCTCGGGCAGGACTAAGGTGGACTAAGAATGGTCACAAAATGGCTGGCCAGTCATAAAGTATTACATTTTTATAAGTTTGGGGCCATTTGCATGTTAGGGTTTAATTGTTTAATTTAACAGCTTCAGGTTGTGAGGTCCCATCCTTCTTGTTCCTCCCTTCAGTCCACCATTGTTTGTGCTTTTGGGCCTGAAAGTTGTCCATGGTCTTCAGCAGAATAAGGATTTGTTTTGTCTACCTACTCTGTGAAAAGAACATGCTGGCACTTAATATGAGGCTCAGAACTACATCCCTAGGCAGCACAGAATCTGAAAACCATGAAAGCTAAAACTTAAGGCATCAGTAGCAGCCCCACTCCTGAACGTGGCCGGGAGAGGCTCCCCAGTGTTTGTCACAGGCACTGGCTGTCCCCGAGTCCGGGCCGTGTGGAGGGGTGGCCTCTGGCAGGGCATGAGGGTGTTGTTCCCTGGTGCTGGCACAGCGTGCACTGCCTCTGGGCTTCCCAGCAGCACAGCACTAGAGAAACAAGCCAGCAAGCCTGGCCCCAGTGCTGAAGGGGCCACACCGGGCACAAACAAAACAAAACCACCCCCCTAAAATGATATGGGTCAATAAACCATCCCCAAGATACATCTGTCATTTTGTTCTGCTTATAATCAGCACAGTTTTAGTCTTTGCTACTTTTTTCTGCCTCCCCAGGAAAAACCAGATCCCGCTACTGTTTCTGATGATGGAGAAGTCCTGCTGGTGCAGCCCAGTGGTTACACACCCATAGCTACAGGGAGCTTGTCTTCATCTGGGTTTCTTTGTTAGTTAAGTCACAGTAAATCACACAGTTTTAACAAGCCAACAAAACCATCTCTTTGGCAGGCTGTGAACTGCTGCTCTCTCTCCATCCCACTCCTCCTGGCTGCCCACCAAGCAGCTGCTGAGAGTCTGGGATCAGTGTTTCTGTCTCCACACAAAATGCCTACTTTTACTGGCAACAGTGGCAGTCTGGATGCTCAGACAACTTCTCCACCAGTCTGCTTACCATCACACAGCCAGCCTCTGATAGAAGGGCTGTTTGGAGCTGCAGCTAGACCTAGCATTAGGCTAAGTGGCTGTAAGCTGCACAGCTCCAGGTTAATTCAGTTCAGTACTTGCCTGCTTTCCAGACATCCAAAAAGGTCCTAATGTCTTCCCACAGTTCCACTCTAATGCAAAACCAGGCTGCCCCTTATTTATGGCACTGGACCAAAACATAACAGTATAAAGCCCCCACCTACTCATGCACATATGCAGAAATACCAAAAGAACTCCAAAAAAATGTTCTTAATGGAGGCTCATATCCTGTTTAGATACAAATATGCAAAATATTTGCTATTACTGGTAGTAAGTCATCACTTGTTAACATCAAAATCCAGGGAAAAACCTGTGCCTTGGAGCCATTCTGTAACCTGTGCCAGGACTAAGGGAGGAAAATGAATCATTTCTTCAACCCATTCTTGGCTACTGTGAAATGAAAGTGAAAGAAAGGGATGACAGAAATGAAAGAAGAACACAGAAATAAACAGCTTATTTTTGAAGGGAAAAGTAAATGTAAATACAGAAATAGAGGCAGAAAAAGAGACAACTAATAGAAATGTATGGAAGAAGGGATGGAGAAGAACAAGAGGGAAGAAATTAAAGGACTGAGACAGCACATCAAATTAAAACAGTGTTTTAATGCTGGCAGATTCTTTCAGTGCCTTGCTATCTGCTTTTTTTTGCATCACAGGAGAATTCTGTCAACAAAAACATGCTGGCAATTCATACCAAGGTGTATGCAGTCAACTCTGCCAGATCCTGGCAAGTGCAGGTGATGAGCAGATAGCAAGGCATGGGCACAAGGGCACATTATCTCCTTTTTTAGCTCCTCTGGGCAACTTTGTTTTGTTAGGGGTAGTTTCTTTCTGGCTGTCTCTTTCAACTTCAGTTGGAGGTAAATCTCAGTACTTTGGTTAGGATTACATAGGCCCACAGCACCAAAGGAGTGCCACTGTCCTCTCTACAACTGCATTATTTTCCTTCTTCTCCTTTATGATGGGATGTGAGCAGGGTCAGGCTTGCTCCACCACTGCAGAATGAAGTTCTCTACTTTCACTGCACAATTTCAAGGTAAGAAAAAACTCCAAAATACAAACCACCAAAAAACCATAAATAACTTCAGAAGAGAGATCAGTTCACACAGAAAGCCTTCTCCCCACACCACGCTGGACACCTGGGGAAGTGAGGCTTTGGAAAAGCCCACTACAAAGCCCCAAGGCTCCCCCCTCCCCTCAGACCCACCTAAAAGCTACAACAACCATCTTGGGCATAAGGCAGATGATCAGGGAATAAACTAATCATCATAAAATCACCCCAAGACAGAAAGGAAAACAGATTGGGTGACAGCTTAAGTATGACTGAACATGGTGATGAGAAACTAGAACAACAAAGAATTAAAGGAACCGTTTCAGAAAGGGTTTCATATCAGAAGGGTCAAAAATGCCTTTGCAAAGAAAAAAACATTTAACAAAGCAAAGATGGCAGAATAAATGAAAGATGACAGCAATGATAAATCAGAAAGGGAATAAAATATGCCCGTACCTATGATTGAAAGTGGAAGAATTTACTTAATAGATTCATGGAGAAAAGTCATTATCTCACAGCTAGTAAGTACATCATGACTGCCTTACTGAGATTAATTATTCTTGAAATCTCTACTTTTTCCTAAAAAAAAAAAGTAGGATGTATTGAATGAATCTTTCAAAATAATTTGTCAAGAAACACACATTTCAAGTAGTATTATATGCTCCACTAAAATACAAAAAAACTGCTTTGTGGTTTGTTTTTTTTTCTGTCCAGCATCCAGAAGTAGAGTTGTTAGTAGCACATAACCACAACAGGAAACCACTTTCATCACTTTCATTCATTTTTCTGGGTATGACTAACTATGAAATTGTTTCACAACAGGTAGGGCACCAGAGGCATTACTTAGTCTTTAGCTATGGTGGTTAGTTAAGCATACTTTTGAAAGTACAACACTATCCCATAAAATATCAGCTATGAATGATGCAGAAGCAGACCATAAACATAACAACATACAGAAAAGAAACCCAAACTCCTTTCTAAGTAACTCATAGGATATCTTAAACTGATTCCAGGGTTGAAAACAGTTTTGGTACAAAACACTAAAATTTTCTATTAACATCAGCCAGTCTTAAAACAGCTGAAACAGTCTTTAAACAAGTGAACATTTTTACCAGTTGGAAGCTCTGAAATGATTCTCAGTACTGTTCTAAAAGTTCTCCATGGATAAACTTCATAAGTTTCTCTGTAGAACTGATTTATGACATATTATTATATTGTATGCACATGCATTACCAACAGCTTTGTAAACCCATATAAATGACTATTGTTTGCCCCCTTCTAGAAGCAGCCAAATGCCAAAGAAGAACCCAAAGACCTGTGGGTTTTTTCTTCCCCATTCAGAAGCATTCATGGGCAACAACTGTCTCAAAAGTCCACTGCTCATAGCTCTTTACAAAACAGCAACTGCAAATGAGAAAAAATTAGGATTGAAAATAATGACCATAAAATATTGTACTTTGGGGTTTTCTTCCCTATAGAAGCACAGATGGCTTTCATGTAAAGACCAAAGTCTGTGTCATTGCATATTTTGTGGTGTGGGATGGAGGCTTAAGCATTCAATCTCTAAAATTGTACAAGTAATTTAGGAGAAATAGCTATTTCATATCTTAGAATTCAGCTTTTCTGGTAGCCTATCTATGCGTGGAAGCAATATTTCTGTAGCCATGAAAACGAGTTGTGGAAATCAAGGCAGTTAATCAGGAAAGTTTAGGTTGAAAACTTTTGAAAGTAATCTGGTACAACAACTTCAGAAAAGATTGGTTCAATTTTGCATAAAATAATTACTAGCCCTAACACATTTCAGAATGCATGTACATATATATATGTATATAATGGAAAAACCTCAGAAATCAATTTGTTGACATCTGAGAGAAAAGCAGCCAGAAATACTTTTCATTCTCTGCACAGCTTCCTGACTTATTTCATTTGTGGCTTGCTCTGAAAAGATGAAGTGTAATTGCTCTCAAAGCAAGAAGAGACACAGAGCTTTTCAGAGATTAGAAAGTCATGTGTGTCTGGATCAGACTGATTTTTTTTTCTTTCCTAAAAAAAGCAAGGAGAGGGAAGGAAGCAAGCTCTTGATACGAAACAATATTGCTATAGAGATGAAGACAATCTCACACAAGCACAAACCCAGATATTAGAACTAGGTGATCCTTAAGGTCTGTTTCAACACAAACCATTCCACAATTCTATTATTTTGGGTAAGAGAAGGCCCAGCTGTTGCTTGCATGTTTCAGCAATGCAGTTACAGGTCTTCATGCCTATCTACATTTTTATAGTCTTCTTCTCGTTCTAATTGATTTCTGGTGGCCCAGTCACAGGTGGATAATGTGCAAGAGTTACACACCTTTTTCCACCACATTTCCTGTTAAAAACCAAATAAAACCCCAACCTAGACAATTTGTAGAGAGGCATTTACCTTCTGATCATCTTGATAATGAAGTGCCAGTACTAGTTCCAGAAAGCAGGAAAAAGCAGTGCTAAGGAAACATTGTTCTGAGCTGGTGAGGTTTTCATAGGCTGGCTGCCAGCTCTAAGTCAATCTCTCAGCATTTCCTGCCTGCTTTTTAGTAGCTGAGTATCAAAGTAATTGGAGAAGAAAAAAGGTAAGGGGGAAAAATAAATCAGTGGAATCTGGTCATTTGTTCAAAGAATGAAACTCCAGTGTAATGGATAACCTATGTAAGAATTCCAAAATAACTCCTCAGACACATTTAAGAACAAATTCAACTTCTTCAAGCTTAAGTCTGAAAGTGAATTACATTGATTTGGATTAAGTGACTACTTGTTTTCTCTCAGAATAAAATTATGCTCCAAGGAATCCTTCAGATACAAATATTGCACTAGAAACCCATACCTCCCACGACCTACGTTGATTTTCACGTGTAGACCTGTGTTTTGAAGAAGGACAAAATTTAAAATTACTGCTATTAAAACTATTTTCAAATGATACTTTAGCAGCTGCATCTTAATTCATGAACATGGGAGCAGAAATAATTTCAAGGGATTTTCCTTTGATTACCAATCAGTAGACACCAGACCAGGGTGAAAACAGAGTGACACCACGGGGAAGAAGACAGTGGCTTCCACCTGATGCAAATCAGCACAGCAGATTTGTGCTGGGGTATTTCAGATGTGTCCCTGGCCTACCATGATCCGTATTTGAAATGTGGTATTTTGTGTCCACACGTGCCAATATGGACAGTCTCCCTTTCTGCTAATGGTGTTTGCAACCAGGGGTGCCCACATGTTTGTTTACAGATGTTTACCCACATGTTCATATGGAAGGTGGTCTGGTAATGGCCAGAATAGTATAAAATATCTATTTTCATGGGAGAGATTTTCATTTGTGCCTCACTCTGCTTTATTGTCTGAGGCCCTGAAATATTTATTCAATAAAGCTGCACTGCCTGCTTAACAAATTACATCTTTCAAACTTATTTATGAGGGATGACAGATGGGGCTACTGTGCAGGGGAACACTGATGGATGGTGGGAGCATATTATGACACCAACGTGGCATGAAAAATTATTCTTTGATTATTGAGAAGGAAGAGGCCTCTCCTAGCACAGATAAACTGCTGCACTCCCCATTCTCTGCTGCACCTCCATTGTCCTCAGTGCAAGGGGAAGGACTGACAAATCAGGGAAACATTATTGCTAATTTGCATTGAACTAGCTTATAAAAATGCATGTACTAAAGGTCAGAGGTCATGAAAGAATACTTACTTACAAGTCACTTGGCAGAAATATTTTCTTTCTCATAGCATACATTTCAGTGGTAAGCAGCACCAGAGAAAGATTGAAACACTTCATCCCTTTGAATGTTTATACCTCTTTTTAACAATTACAGTAGTTCAAACAACAGCCAGGTCACTTCCATGGACTTTGCTGTGCTGCTTGATCCACAGTCTTGCCTTGTTCCTTTGGATCTGGTTTTCAGAGTGAATTAAGTGATCTACCCACCCTCACCTGTGCATCCTCTTTGTGAAGCACATCACTGTTCTCTCACTTCTCTTCAATCTCCAGTAGCACCTAGGCCTGGGTAGGAGCTGGAAAAGGGGGGCCACTCCACTTAGCATGAAAATACACCTTTCTATGGCACTGGGAACCAGGGATACCCAAAGACAGGGTCAACCAAGCTGTGCTCCCTTCCCTCACTGAGGCACGTAAAGCTTTTGTCACTGCACAGTGAGGGAGGTGCTTTTGGAGAGGAGTTATCCTTCCTCTGCAAGAAATGGAAACCTTTGCCAGGCCAAGGAGGGATGCAGGAGAGCACGATGCACGTCCTGACTGTTCTGCATGCTCAGCAGCTGAGTACCAGCCTTGGAGGCAATGCTCTCTCATCCATGAGGCTCAGCAAGCTGACAGGAAGGTAGCTCCTCCATGGGTCAGTGACCTGATATTTCAAAGGAGTGAGGCAGTGAGCTCAGGAGGAGCAGGAACCTGGGTTGGGGGCAGAGAATCTGTTCCTACAAAGACATCAGCCATCAGTCAGGACACCCCTGCGGCACCACTGTGTGACCCTTTTTCTGATGGGTGCCCCCCAGCCCTCCCACCCACTGACTCAGGCAAAACCATAGGTCAGTCTTTAAAGGATGAGCACAGGGAATGATGCCAGATATATCACAGCATCCCCATGAGCATCTACTCAGCTGGATGCACTGGCACATCCATGCCATGGAGGCATCGGGACCAGGGGAACCCCACTCCAGCACTGTTTCTTTTATGTGATTTCACCTTCATGTGCCCACCAGAGCTGTGATATGCAGGAGGAAGGTGATTACTTTTCAGGTGGAAAAGCTATTTGGAGGATGTACCTGCAGAGAGCATCCTGCTGTGCTGCATCAAGCATGATGAGGTCTGTCAAACAGTCACATTTCCTTCCTCTTCTAAAGGAAAGCACCTCAGAAATATCAGGCTAAAATCTTCCCCCTCTCTTCCTTGTCATTAAAGGCAACTTTGTTTAGCTACTAGCCCTAGCAAGAGACCTTTTCATGTAACTTAACATATAAACTTGTATAGAAAAGCTTATTCACTTGAATGGATGACTTAAGGACTCTGTGCTCATCCATGTTTTTGTTGTTTTGGTCCTGACTCCCAGTATTCTGAGCACTGGTGAGGAGCTCACAGGGGGTTGTGAAGGGACTGCCAAAGCAGCAGCAAAGCAATGCTCCCTGCCTGGTACACAAAGCAGACCAATTTACTGGGCAGGGTGTTGGCATGCCCACCCTTGTCCTTGCTGTTTCCGACAGCTTGGCCACATCTGAGAGTGCCTTTTCTTCTCCCCTTGCCCATATGGGTAGCAGCCTTTGGCTGGGTCCCATGTAAGAAATCAGAAACAAGGAGCAAAGACTTCTCCAGAATTAATTAATGGGAACAGGTAATTCTGCCAGCAAAACATTATCTGGAAGTAGCTGTCAGGCACCAGTGGCCAATCTGCTCACTGTCAATCCATTCCCTTGTTTCTCCAGATGAGGTATTTCAGGTCTGCCTCCACCACCCTTGGAGCACAAACCCTTTGGTGTGCCTGGCCCAAGGGACACGTGGCCACTACAGGCTGCTGCTGCAGTGGTTCAACACCTGCTCTGGCACCACATCAGCTTTTAGAGAAATAAGAATAATTTTATTTATTTTGCAAGGTTCTTGATGGAGCTACTGCCAGATGCTCTTTCAGGTACACCCTCAGCACATGCAGCAGACAGGTATTTCTGGCACTGGAGTGTTCTCCCCTGCTCAGAGATCAGCTGCTCATTCATTGCATTGGGTGACACTGCACAACTGGTGCTGGAGGGAGATTTTAACTGCATCAGCCCTGGTAAAGGAGATCTGTGCCTCTGGGCCAGTGAAACTCCTCCTGGCAAGGGGACCTCCACACTCCTCTGCCTGACAAGCTCTCACAGCTGGGCACAGGCACCATGGCTCATCCTCTACCATGTCCCTGGCTTATGGTTGTCCCCAGACCAGAGTCACACATAGTACCACTTTTGCCCTCAAGGACAAAAGATTTGCTTCATCTTTAGCCCTGTCCAGTTTTTAATTCCTCATTCCTCTTGCTGGAAGGGACACACTGCATTTCCAGCCAGACAGTCCCTCTAGCCCTTTGCTAATTACATACACTCCTGGGGAGGATAAAGAAATCTGTTTCTGCATTACCTCTAACAGTTTGATTTTTTTTTTTAACTCACTACCCATAATTTATTATATATATATTTATTTTTAAAAAGCCCAGCTCCATAGTTAAGATCAGGAGCATATCTGGAGGTAGGTAGAATCATGAAAGCTCCTTGTTAATCAGCCAATGACTTTGGCTGTGCTGACATTTTCCTGGCTATTTTTAGAGCATGACTCAGACACTGCGCTATGGAGCCGGCAGAAATCCCTGTGGGCTGATACCAGAGCCTCATTCAAAGCTGTGCTGAAGCATCACACGACAGACAAAGGGAGTCAAAATGGGCAAAGGATTTTGTTCCTTGGGAGAGCCTTTGGGGGTCTCTTTAGAAGAGCAAGTAAACATGGAAAACAAGATATTATGGCAACATAAGAGGATATTAGGAACTGAAAGGAAAATTGTCTTACCTGGCTCTGACAGGGATATTTCCTTTACACATTTTTAGGCTGCTGGATAAAACCACAGAGCCTTATGAATGCCTGCTCCTAGATGTGCAGCTGAAAACCAAGACAAATTTTAAGGCTTTTTTCCACAGCCAGTCCCATGAGTACTTAACTGAAGCCCCTTTCCCTGTGAAAGTCCACAGCACAAGTCACAGCTCCCACTTGGCCTCCTGACCATTTGTTACTGTGAAGAGAAGAGCCACAGATCTGATTAATGACTGTTTGGTAAGATCCAAGGGTACAGATGGATATTGGGGTTGGGGGAAGAAAATGGGGATGCAGGAAGAAAGTCTTTTGTGGACTGCCTTGTTGTCATTAATAACTGTTGTGCATCACTTCACAGAGGGCTGATGGAGTAACTTTGGGGGCTTGTTTTAAATCCCTGTGTGGTCTCCAAGACCTGCCTGTTGAAGCAGCATATCACTGGAGAAGCAGCTATTCCTGTGAGCCAGGTTTCTTTTATGAAGGATGATGCAACCTGAGTCCTCATCGATCAGCTTTAATGCAAGTTAAAGTAGTCAAACCTTCCCATGAAAAAATTCCCTGGTTCCTCCAGTCACTGGATTTTCTCTTTAATTTTTTTTTCTTTCTAATAGCAGAAAATATATTTGGCCTGAAGTGTAACGGACACTTTGCTGCATCCTGAAAAGAAATAATCTAAATTGTTACCTATTACTTCAAACAAGCAGCAAGGCACCTCAGCACTCAGCCTGGACTTGGGTACCTTGGAAGCTCTGTGAGGGTGGTGAGGCCAGGAGCCCACACCCCAACTTCCGAAGAACCTGACCCTCTCTTTACCCTGAAAAAGGAAGAAATAAAAGCAGAATCCTCCAAGTAAGCTGTTCTAGTGCACACAGCAATGGTGTGAGGGGTTGAGCTGTATCCTTACTATCACCTGTCCCTCATCTCTCACACAGATCCTATGTGTCATCTGGGTTTGCTGGGCTAGCGATTACAGCAATGTATTAACTAGGGCTTGGAATTAAGGAAAATGCTTTCCACTACAGCTCTGTAAAGCACCATAATTAAAATGAATCATTTCCTTATTGTCATGGTACTACTGACCACACCACACCTTCCCTGTTACCTTGTGGTATCCGTCTCATCACCTTGTTCCCTGGCTTGCTGTGGGGTGCCAGGCTGTTTATCCCCCTGGCAGAAGCTAGGGGGATAATTTCTTTCCCTCTTGGCTGGACATACTCTGATTTTATTTCATGTGTGCCCTCCCTACTGACGCTGGGGTGAGTGGGAGCTGGCTGAGCCCCTGGCAGGAGCAGGCAGTTCCCAGAGTCAGCAGCACTCCATCGATTTCTGTCAGCCAAGGACCTGGCACTCAGCCTGCCCAGGGAAATGTTACCAGTGGCTCCAGAGTGAGACACAAAACACTCACAATACATATAACTGGGCATTGCAGTAATATACAGGATTGGCAGAAACCCCTGGACCCCATCAGCCAACAAGTGAGAAGCAGAAAGCTTTAACCCCTAAGGAGTTTTTGTTATGCTTTGTTTCCATCCTATAATTGTTTTAATTCTAGTTAGTACAACTACAAACATTACTTGTGGCGCCATCATTTTAAGCAGTAGAAAATCCCACAGATCAATAGGATATTGCATTATGTTATTTCCTTTCATTGCTTTTAGGTCTCACATCTTCCATGCCTTTATCTCAGGCAGAAGTAAATAACTACATGACTGTTTTCTGCAATGGCATTTTACACATCCCTTCAGCTTTCTCTACAAAACAAACACCCATTTTCACATCCATCTTTAATGGCGGTAGAAAGTGCTTAGTATCTTACAGTATTTATGACTCTCTAGGTGCTTCTTCTAGGAGCTATTGGTTTTCTGAGGACTGACTAGAAGTGCTCAAAGCAGGCACTGCACATTAGCTACCATGAACCCCAGTGTGATTTCCAGCTCCATCCCAGGAGCCAGCTCCTCTGCCCAAGGCAGCTCCCAAAGATGAGCTGCAAAAAATTCCCAGCCAAAAAACCCCCACTGTATTTCAAATTCATTCATATACATCCTAGAGAACCATCTTTTTCTCCACCTTTTTTTGTGATAATCAAATACCAGGCCAGAGTTGCCTGAGCACAGCCAGCACAGAAAGTTGCTGCTGCAGAAAATAGCTCCTCCTGTGTGATCAGAATGTGAACAGCTGAGAACTTGCACTAAAAGGAGAGAAGAAAAAAATGCTCTGCAAAATACAGCAAAGCAGCCAGGCTGCCTTTGACCAGCAATGTGCTACTGCAGGCTGAGCCATCACTCCCTGGCCTTCCTGCACTTTTTCCTATCCAAGCCACTGCTCCTGACATTTAACTCAGCAGCCTCTTCTCCCTCCCCAGTCAGTTCTCCTGCAACAACCTCATCTCACTGTCACGTGCACACCCTGCCCCTTCTTTCCTCCCCCTTGCTTCTGCTTTGCAAGCTGAGCTACATCATGTCAGCTATCATACATTATATCAGGGTTTTCCAAACATCCTGCTCCATTGTAGCTATTTTTAAGGGGAAATTCTTTAAAGCACATTTTGTTTGCAGCTGTTTTCGTGCAATGATTTGCCACATGACAAGCCAAAGTCAGGTAAACACAAGGAAACACAGCAGTAACAGAGAAAAGGCAGGGAAGGAGGGGGAATACTCCTGAACATCAAGGCTTCTGCAGAAGTGAACAGTAAAGGAAATATAAGCATTACCCAAGGAACAGATGACCTGATTGCACCCTCTCTGAGTTGGAGTCAGGAATAATTCCTGTGGAGTTGGCACAGCAAATGGGACTGACCAAGAGGCTGGAGGCTGGAAACTCATAGAAAAGATGAGAAAATTAGAGGACACAATCTATCATGTCCTACATACATGGGAAACAAAGGTACCCAGCAGGTCTGCAGGCAGCTTACAGATCTGGCTCCTGCTCCTCATCCTCCACTGATCTTGAAGTAACCTGTCCTGCAGGGTCTCTTCTGCTGAGATGCTGCCCCAGTCTGAGCTGCTGGTCTTCTGCTTTGGCCACCAGCATCCCTCCAGCAAGAAAGCCCCAAGCAGCACCTCCCATGCAGTCCTGCACCACTTGTGCTCTCACAGCTTATAGCTGTGGTCCAGGACAATCAATTCCCAGTTTCAATGGCTTTCATTGAAAAAAAACCCCATCAAACACCTCTTCCTTAACACACCCACTCACTGTGCTCAACACTGAATCCTCCCTTCAGCCAGCTTACCCCCTGAAATCTTCCTAGAAAAAGAAAGTATTTTAACATGTTGCTTTCAAAAGGTTTTTCTTTCTTCTTTTTTTTTCTTAAAGAGGTCAGCAGTGTCACCTCATTCTGAACAGTAAAAATGGAAGCATGGACTCTGAGCTTTAAACACTAAGGGAAGCTCTCCATCAGGTCCTGCAGCTCAGTACCTGCAGCTTCTGAGCCCCTGTTCACTGTCAGAAGGTCCTAGTCCTTTAAAAGGGGGTAACAAATGGAGTGAAAAAGCAGCAACAGGGGTGACAACATTTACAGTAAAGTATTAAAAGTAAAGATTAAAAAAAAGGAAAGAAAGGAAAAGCTTTTGACTCTCTGGCTATCAGCAAGCACTACAAACAAAAGGGCAGAAGCAATCCCTGTTTCCATCCAAGTTTGAGGATAAACAAGACAGATGTTTCCTAACACCAGCAAAAATAGCCCTATTTGGGAATGTTTCTGGCATTACAACCAAGGGCAAACCAAAATGAGTTGACAATTCTTCTGCTAGAAAGTCAAAATCATATTCATGCTTTGCTTGCATATAGTTTTTATTTAATGTGTCACTTGTGTGGAGTCAGACTTCACATCCCTGAGAGGGTCAAATGGATTTCTGAATTGCTCTGATGAATATCCCCAATGCCTGAGGAGCGAGACTCAGTACCATTGATTTGCCTTGCTCCTCTGCTGGTGAGGTTCCATCTCAGGGGATGTGATCTCACTGCTGCACACGATTATCATCTTTAACAGAGGAGAGAGAGAAATTCTCATGGTCAAAATGAAGCTGCTTGGCCACTGATGGAGCTTGGTGTCCAACCAAACACATGTACAGCACTCAGAAAACAACCATCAGCCCCCAGCCATTCCTGTTTCCACGCCCTTGGCTGGTACATTGGACACTGTCAGCAGTTTGCCCAAACTAAGCAGGACCCCAGATCAGAGTAATGCTTCCCCCTCACCTTGACAAGGACCCAAACTCAAGAGAATCCCCCACCCCAAGTTATTTTGGGTGAAAGAAATATGACCTTTTATTAAATAATAAGGAATGCAAACCAAACACAGAAAAGTGAAGGGCCCTGTGTAGCAATGCACAGGTGCACTCAGGGAGCATTTTTTAGACCCTGAGCTGGTGGCATGGTTTAGCCCCAGCTGTCAATTAAGTATTACACAATTGCTTGCTCACTCTTCCTCATTCCCAGTGGGTGGGGGAACAGAATCAGGGGAATAAAACCCCCAAAAATTAATACCCCTTTCCCTCAAACCTTTGTGAGTTGAGATAAGAACAGTTTAATAACTGAAACTAATTAAAAAAACAATGAAAATATTAAGAAAAAATTAAGAAAAAGATCTGATGCATAATACAATTGCTCACGACCCACTGACCAACAGTTACCTGATCCCCAAAAAGTGATTGGCTCATTCCTGGGTAACTCCTCACAGTTTATATCCCAGGATGATTTTCTATAGTAGGGAAAAAATACATTTTTCCTACCTGTCAAAGCACAGGCAATTCCTTAACACCTTGAAGAACAGGACCCCAGCATTGCTCTGAGTCTTTTTCTTCTGCCAAAAAGAAGCCAAAGCACAGCAAGCAAAAGGTAAACAAGCAAGCAGCATTCCCCTTTTACAGGCTCAGGAGGTCCACACCACCAGCCCCTTTGAG
Organism: Trochalopteron elliotii; assembly: GCA_024734555.1. NCBI lineage: Eukaryota > Metazoa > Chordata > Aves > Passeriformes > Leiothrichidae > Trochalopteron > Trochalopteron elliotii. Next base: position 1,674,285 of record JANPWX010000008.1, on the reverse strand, counting down.
CCTGCAGAGCCTCCCACGCACCTGGCTCAGCAGGAACAGCCCCAGCTGGTCATTGCCAACATGCATCTAGGGAATTTGGGCAGCTGGCTGTATTTAAGACTTTGCTAGGCTTAAGCAAAGAGTCAAGTGGTTTGGTTTTTGTTGTTTTTTTTTTCCCTTGACAGTAATGATCCTCTTTAAAGCAGTTTCACAGCTGAAAAGTCGGTCGGGTTCAATTATCCATAGGAAAATCCCCTGCTCTATTGTCCTTTAGGACAAATAATTTTAAGCCACATCCCCCATCAAAGCAACACTCTAGCCAACACACCTTTGTGCAATTCTCCTCACCTGCTCTTTGGTATTTTCTGACTCTCACACTCAAGCCAGGCTGAAACCAAAATTCATATCCTGCCTGCCTGGGTGTGAACAACCTCCCCTGCTCCAGGCAGCGCTGCTGGCAGGAGGGAGCTGGTGCCAAACACCTTTCTGCTGGTGAATGAATGAATGAATGAATGAATGAATGAATGAATGAATGAATGAATGAATGAATGAATGAATGAATGAATGAATGAATGAATGCACCCCACGTCTGGGGGGGGTGAAGTAATTCACACCCTGAAGGTGTACCAGCCTGTGTTGTTCCTCGGGGACATGAAACAGCCTGGAGAGGAGGGGGTGTTGGCTGAGCTGATGAATGGCACTGAATTAGATCTGGTGGAATGGTGTCCAGTGAAGGTGCCCATGTTCAGACAGAGGCCTCTCATGGTTGGGCTGAAATAGGATGTGGGATCCAGAACGCTACAATGGGCATCATGCTCTAAATTGGGACTTTACCTGCCTCAAAATTCCACTCCCATCTGAGTGCAATTCCCAGTGCAAGGTGACTCTGGTATTTAATGTCTGGACCTGTTCCTGCACAGTCTTATCCATAGCCTAAGCCATGCAAAAATAACCTGCTTTTAAATGGTTTAAGTGCATGGACAAACAGAAGTTTAACCAATTTACTTTAACAACATATTTTAGTCAAAGTGTAGATGAAATGCACCATTTCCTTCCAGGATGGGATCGGGCTGTGGTAGGGGGTAGAGTGGTGGTCTGCAGTCCCACTTTTGTCCCTTTTCTGCTCACCTCCTGTTGAAGCCGCTGTCACCAGGAATCCCGGCTGGGTTCTGCTTCGTTTTCCCCGGCTATGACCCGGGGTAGCAATTCTGCTGCCTTCCAACAAATCTGCTACCCACTAGGCAAGACAGCTTTCCTGGGCTTCCCTTCAAATACACCCTGCGCGACCCGGGGAATCTCACTAAGTGCCTGACAAGGGCTAATTGCCTCCTTTTAATTAAGTGACCTGCAGCCCATGCCGGAGGTGCTGTGCTGCTCCAGAATATGTAGCTATTCATGCCCCCGACCTGGAGGGGATGGTTTGGTGGCTTCCTATGCTTCCCCACCGACACGATGGACACGGAGGGAGCTCCCCGGGCTGCGCGCAAGGGGGAACGTTCCAGGGAGAGCAGAGAAACCCCCCACAGTGGGACCTTTCACTTGTTTAACACGGTAAACAGTCACTGATTTGGCTCAATAAATAAAGCCAGGCGCGGGCAGGCGGCCCGAGGCTGCGCCAAGGATTGGCGAGGCGGGAGAGCCTCCTGCTGGAGAGACACGGCGCGGGCTGTGGGATGAGGGATGAGGGATGTAGGCAGCTGCCTCTGCCTGCTGTCCCCGCGGAGCGACAAACACCCTTTACCGCGCATCTTTGGAACGACTTTCTTAGCTCCTTGAGGCTGCGCCCCTGCCTGTCTTCCATCTCCTCCAGCCGTTGTTCCTTTGCCTCCAGGAGCTGAGGCTTGGAGGAGCTCCCCCGGAGGAGCCCCGGAATGTCCAGATGGGGGGCACTGCTGGTGCTCGGGGCTGGGGCATGCAAGTGACATCCAAAACCCATGGGAGTGGGGAGTGTTGCCTGATGTGATGCTGGGCAATGCCTTGGCTGTGTTACAGCCACGGGGCTTGTCTCCATCCTCCTTTCCTGGCATTGTGCTCTGCCTGGAACTCCGTGCCATGCAGTTAAGGAAAGGGCAGTGAGATCTGGACAAAAGCAGCAAGGACATAGAACCACAGAGCTATGGAACTGTTAAGGCTCTTAAGGAAAAGATCTCTAAGGACATTAAGTCCAACCATTAACCAGTACTGCCAAGCCCACTGCTAAACCGTGTCCTTGAGTGCCACATCTACATCTTTATGAACCCTTCCAGGAATGATAATTCCACCGCTTCCCCGGGCAGCCTATTCCAATGCCTGACCACCCCTTTGGCAAAGAAATTCCTCCTAAAATCCAATCTAAATCCCTGCTGCAGTTTGAGGCCATTTCCTCTGTCCTGTCACTTGTTACCTGGGAAAAAATATCAAATCCTACCCCAGGCTACACCCTCCTTTCAGGGAGTTGCAGTGTGTGATAAGGTCTTCCCTGGGCCTCCTTTTACCCAAGATAAAACCTCCCAGCTCCCTCAGCTGCTCCTCACAGGACTTGTGTTCCAGACTCTTCCCCAGCTTTGTTACCCTTCTCTGGTCACACTCCAGCAGCTTTATGTCTTTCCTGTAGTGAGGAGCCCAGAACTTGAATGCATGCTAAGGCATGGAACAGCATCCCTCAAAGACTGAGCTCAGCCCCTGCAGCCAGGCAGCACTTACACCTGTTTTAGCAGGTGAACTTGATGATCTTAGAGGTGTTTTTGAATCACAAGAATTCTATGATTCCATTATATAGTAGACCTTTTTAAAACCAGGTGCAGCATGAAGGGAGGTGACTTGTCCTGGTGTTACTCCTCTGTAGGGGTCTGCTCCCAGCCCTGGCTGAGTCAGACTAAGTGGTTGGAGCCAGCATGGCTGCCCCAAGCAGGGCCAGAGGAACAACTTTATCTGAGCTCTGGGCTCCAACAGATGAACACTGGGGCTCTGCCAACACATCTAAGGCATCACCGCTCCCAGATGGCTGCTCTGTCCCTCTGCCAGGAGGGACATCTGTCTGGGCTTCAGTCACCAGCAGTTGCTGCTGGCCTCCCTGTGCAGGCTTGCCTTTGCTCTCAAGTGACAGGATGGACTGTAAACCCAAGCTGCAGGTACAGATGTCCAGGAGGATGTCCAGAGGAGCCATGCAGCAGCCTGCAGCAGGGAGTGGCCCAGGCACGTGAGGGTGCTGACACTTTACCCACTTCCACTGCTGCCAGGACTCGCCAGCAACTTTTTTGCACAGAGATCAAAGCTGAATAATGAGCATTTTGCAGAATTATAGTCTCACCCATTAAGCACTGATTTCCTACAGCTGAATTCTGATAAATGCACTGGCTTACTAGATTTCTTCTGGGATGCCCCCAAACCTCATCTCCCTGTGTAAGACAATTGCCTTCTCAGTGTTTTTTACCAGAGTGGCTTCTTTTTCCAGGCCCACCCCAGCACAGGTGGGTCTGGAAGTGGTTCCTGAGACCCATCTCCCTTTTGGGCACCCTAAAAGTGCATTTTCTTTCTCAGCATGGTTTGGATATCCCAGGACCCTGCATTGTACATACTGCTCTGCAGTGCAAGCCTGGATAAGCTCCCTTTGAATCTCACATCCTCTCTGTGATGCATCTGAGTGTCATCTTCTTGAATCAGAGGAGAGAGTACAATTTGCCTTACTGCTTCTAGAAAAAAAAAATAAAACAACCCACCACAAATCAAGAGAGCACAGAGCAGCACGGCTTCATTTCCATATTTTGACCAGAAATAAATTCCATACGGAGCAGAGAGTGGTGTAACACGAGCACCAAGTAGGTGCTCAAATCCTGGCACGAATTGCCTGACGCCCTTCTGTTCCTGAGAGCGCTGGTGGCGCTCCCGGCAGCTCCGCGTGGCGCTTCTGCCGCGCTGTCGCCGCCAGCTGTGCCGTGTGTGCAGCTCACACGGCAACTGCGAGCAGCTGCCGGCCAAGGAAACCCGGCCCCGCTCCCCCCCGAGCCAGCTAGGAAACGCAGACAGGGAACAAAGCAGCTGGCAGGCAGGGAGATGCGTGGGGAACAGCGAGACCGGATTTCTTGGCTAGCAAAGATATAAATCCTCTTTCCAAAGGCAACCCAGGGTTTGTTTCGGTGTGGAGGGCTTCTGCCCTTGGAGCAGGGCTGGTGGGATGGGAGCTTCAGGCTGTGCTGCTGACAGGAGTTGAGAGGAGAAAAGTAATTCCCGGCGTTGCTGATAAAGCCACGTTAAATCCCACAGAGGGGCGGTTTTGCCCCTCTGTCGTGGGCAGAGCAAAGATGAACGGGGTGGGGCTGGGGGCACAGGAGCCAGGAGGCAGCAGGGTCTGGGGAGCTGAGAGTGAACTGGCCCAGAGCTGCTGCCTTCCCGGCTTCTGGGTGGAATCCAATCGAGGGCTCCAGCCGACCTGGCACGTTGTCACCTCGAACGCGGCGCTGTGGCTGGAAAAGAGAGGTGTGTGCGCTGGCGGCACCAGCCAGAAAGCAAAAAACGGTGGGCCAGGATGGACCCGCGGCAGGGTTGGAGCCTGAGCCAGGAGTTGGCTCCTTCAGGGATTTCCCTCTGCCTTCTCTCGCATCTACTGGAAAACTTGTCCCTAAGTCTCTTAAACTACATTTAGGCAGGATTTTTACTGTGCCCCAAACCTCCCGCAAGCAGCATACCAACAACCCCTGGGCTCTCCTCCTCCCCCTGCTCCCGGGGATGCACAGCGATGTCTGATAAGGCAAGGGAAGAGCAGCTGGATGACTCCTCACAACAGTGGTGCAATTCCCACTGAGGCATGGAGGGACAGTCGTCTTTTAAAGCTGTTTTAACACATCGTGCCCAGTGTCTGGGCTGAGGCTGCAGCTCTCTCTTGAGGTAGCAGAAACATTTCCCTCTCACACAGCTGCAGCTTTCTGTTTAGAACCAACGGAAGGGCAGAGGGGACCAGAGCAGTAAGGAGCTGGAGATGTGTCACAGAGACCAACCAGGCTGTCACTTGGGTGCCTCCCCACTGTACCCTCTCCCTCCTATGAACGCCAAAGTTTGCAGTGTCTGAGTTCAGGAAGAAACAACTCACAAGTTTCACACATCAGGAAATTCCAGGTTTACACAGGCTGTTAGAAAATACATACAACACAATAATCAGATTTGTTTTATTAAAAAACTTGCAATAAAATTCCTTGGAATTCACCATCTTAACTTTGAGAGTTGCAATATTTTACTAGTACGTAGTAACACAGTCTCACATATTTACATTATAATCCTCTATATAACAAAAATAGCCATGTTGGACTACTGAATAATGCTTCCAAGTATTAGCCACAACATTTCAGTATTTCCCCCAGCTGAGTCACTGTCTATGCTCTTTAGCATTTACAGTATCTAACAAAGCAAAAAGGACACAAAATAATAAAAAGTATGTGTCTCATGATTTCAGGCAAATCCCTTTAAGATGGTAGTTCTCAGACTCCCACGTTTTTCAAGAGAGATAAAGTGCATTGGAGAGGAAGATGTATACGTTATAAAATGTCAGCAAAGAGTTAAAAGTTTATTTGCAAGACTGTAAAGAAGGGAAAAAAGGCAAAAAAAAAAACCTTCACAAACTGCTACTGCACAGCTTTGGCAGCATGTCACAGGTAGCGAGGAGAGGGAGGGGATGAAAAAGACAACTCCAAGAAAAAGGATGGTCCATGCCAATGCCACAGTGTGACTTTGCCATGGCCTTTTTGTAGGTGTTTCCCAAACCAAAGCTGCAGCATAGCCAGACCCACAGTGCAGGAGTGTGACAACCCTGCATCCCCCCAGCTTGCTGAGGCTGGTGGCTCTGCCAGGCAGGGACAGAGAGCTGAAGGCTCCCAGTAAATCTGCTCCTGCTGTCCAGAGCAGGACTGATTACTTTGGAGAATTTCACTGGGACAGACCATTGTCCCTGAACTTAACAAAGTTGTTTCGTTAAGCTGTGCACCGATCCATGTGGTATTTATTTCGTTTGGGATTTTTATTCCTTTTATAACACTGGCATTTGCTGGTATGGCTCTGCTGCATGTGAGAAGAGACACAGCTAGAAAAAGCTTTGTTGCCATCACAGAAAACCAGGATACTGCTGCTCTGTTCAGGAACTGCATACAAGTGGGATGCCACTTTTTTTTTTTTTTTTGGTTTGCTTATAAACTACTCTAAATAGAAATAATTCTCTTCTGGAAATGGATGGAATGTATATTTTGACAAGTACAAAACTGTTTTAAATGTTCACTAAATACAAGGAACATCTTGGTATAAAAATAACAGACCCTCCCACCCACTGTCCCCTCTTTACATATCTAATTATAAAATGGTACAGTCATTTCAGGTTCCTAACATGAAACAAGTATTGAGGATGGCATTACGTACATATACAAAACATTTAGATATTTGACATCTGAAATAACTGTATACATTCAGAGCAAACAAGCATCTTGATCTGGCTATTGTGTTTAATGCTACTCAGGACCGAAGAATCAAGAAATAAACAAGAAAGGGAAAACACTCCTTTTTTTTTTTTCTCTCATTTCTTTTTCCATTCCCTACAGAAAGAAGTAACTTCCACCAATTCACAATTAAAATACTCGAGAGAAACATGATTAATTTCAGATGGAAAAACCATCCGTTGGCTTTTCATTCAAAATTCACATCTTTCATTTCTTTATTTCTCCCTTTGAAATACAGTTCCTGCTTAGAAGAGTGCCTCCTTGAAAAAGAAATGGGCAGATGAAGGGGCCAAGTGGGTGTCCAGCTCAGTGGGGTAAGTGGTGTGGCAGAGGGGCAGCCCTCGCTCTCACCCTCCGTCCCAACCCGCAGCTGCTTCACAAACAAACCCTCCCCGCACAGTCCAGCTAGCATTCCTCATTCTCTCAAACCATCAATTAGTTCAGGCATCAGCTTGGTAAAATGAAAGCAGTGCTTATTTTGGATCGATTTCCCCTATTTAAGGAGCCTGTGAAAGCAACACCTCCAGCTTCATTTTCCCTCAGCCCTAAAATTCCCCACACTGTTTCCTGTTCTTGCTAACCAAGCCGATTCACTGCCTGCCCCAAATACACTCACACGTTTTTGCATTCACAAAACAAATGAGCCCACATGGGCTCAGTGTTCATCAGCAAAGTTCCAATCCCAGGGTCAGCACAAGCCATGACAAAGCTTGGCTGTCCCCAACCTGCTGAAAGCCCATCGGCCTGCTTTTCACTAAGCCCTGGAGCTGAGCTCAGGCCAGCTCCTTTCCCTTCTCCAACCTGCTCCAAGAGATACTGGTGGCACAAAACACAGGAGAGGAAGCAGCACTGTGCAAGTTTGATCCCATGACCTCCTTGCCCTGCAACAAAGGCTCACCCTTGGACAAACACTTGTGAGACGGGCTGGGAAGGAGCAGGCTGGATTTCCCTGCCATTTTAGTCCTGCCAAATGGATGCACCCCAACATCAATGCCCTTCTTGTAATGACTTCCTTGGGACTTGATCCAGGGGTCATTAGTGAGATCAAAGGGACCACTTACCATATGTGATTTCAATAATCTGTATTTCTAAATTGCCATATAAAACCTTTTTCTTTAGTGCCACAATCTCCCTCAAATAGAAGTCCTAAAAATGACAACTCCTTCTGATTTCACAACAGTACATTTTCCCTACTCACATCAATGCACTTTCATATGCATAGATGTCAATTTAATTCTATAGAGTGCTTAAAGAATAAACTGCAGTGCTATGATAGTCCTGATCCTCATTTAGAGGCTCTAAAGCAGTCAGAAAATATAAAAAGCCAAAGCCTCAGTAAGTGCCAGAACAGGTGAGCTGTGGGGAGGGGATGTAGACCTGGTGCCTTGCACATCTGCATGCACACATCAGGTCATTTGTGAGTGCCAAATTCTGCCTGCATAACTTTCTATGCCTCCTACCTATTGAACAGACCTTTGGGAAGGCAGCTTAGTGAAATCCAAGAAAATCCAAGTGCAGTTTCTGTCTCACGAAGTTTTAACCTGCAACCCAGCCTGAATGATGATGAGCCTCACTGAGGGAAATGCTTCTCCCACCTACCTCTTCTCATGGGAAAGAAGAGAAAAGTGCTTCAGACGATGAGATGGGAATTTCTAGGAGGAGCACAGGACCAACTTAATGACAAGAGTGCCTTTTCCTGGGAGCCACACAATCCCCTGGCCACTGTCCCTGCACAGGAGATGCCCCCAGGCCCAGCCTGCAGAATTGTATCTGTGAACACTTGCTTGTCAGAGGGCTCTAGAGGAGCCCTCTTTTGTTATTTCCTGGCTGCATGCTAAAGGCTGCTCTCCCTTCTGAACAGCCAGTGCTGTGTCCCCAGCAGCTGAACCCCACCTACTTAATGCCCAAGCTTAGCGGGCAGCAGTACTAAGGTGTGCACGGGCACACAGAGATACAGAATTAAGGCTTTCATACATGTTACAAACACACATCAGGGGGTCTCAATGTTTATAAAGCACCTCAAATTCCCAAGGTAGTTCACAGGTTATATATGTAAAGATTATTGTCAGTCAGGTCGAGCTTTAGGAAAACATCTCCTTTTGACACAGGGGTTTAATTATGCTCATAGAAGACCTGTTGAAAATAATGCGATTTTGGTGCAAATACAAAATTAACCATAAGTGTTTTTTTGAAGAAGGACGGAATAAAACATTTACTTAAGTGCTTTTCTAAGTTCAGGCTTCAGTGATGTGTAACCTGGCTTTGCCCTCGCCATCACTTAACAGTGCTCAGACCTGCAGAATACCTGAGGACAGGGATGGAACAACACCTTCCCTGAGTGAACCTGCAGGTAAAACTGGAAAAGCAAAAGCAGAAAGATTCCTGACCCAGATTTGCTAGGATGCCTCTTCCAAAAGGCATATCACTAATTGGTGATATGTCAAAACCACTCACCCAGCCTGGCACCCTGCCCCTGCCAGTGGCCACCTGTGGACCTCAAGGGACCAGATCTAATATGGGATATTTAGGAAAAGTGTGTGCACAGCACAAGACCTCTACAAAGTTCCTCATTAACTCTCAGAAATATGTGCAGGGTCTGAATTACCAAATCTGTGATGCTCTTTGGAGCACAGCTCCCTTTAATGATTTTGCTGGGCAAAGGACCCAGCTCAGTATCAGCTGGGAGTTTCCCCTCCTGCCTCACTTTTCCACAGACTTTGCTCATTCTGCAGTGCAATGGGTGGTTCTGCTGTGGCAACAGCTAATTGGTCAATCTATCCATGGAGATCAACTTAATCCAGTTCATGAAATAAAATGAAGACTTTGTGACAGCTCCTCTGAAACCCAAACAGTTTGGCCAGCAGTTCTCTGCCTGTGTGCTGAGCTACAGTGTGCATATGTGAAAGGACCACTGACAATCTGGACATCGTGTTTGTGATGTTCCCGTGAGATGTAGCACCCAGGCTCCAGGGGTGGAGAAGAAATTGTACCAGTGTGTGGACTTTCTATAAGAAGCCCTTACTGTATATAACCAGCCTCACTCCTTCCCCTGCAGTTGTTTGAAATGAATTTAATTCCTGGGTCAAATTTGATGTAAGCACCACTTAAATCCCATTTCAGCATTATTTACAGAGCTTAAGTGGAGCTGATGCAGTACTTTGTGCAAACTCTTGTGTGTAGAGGTCAATTTGAACATTGATGTGTCAGGCCTTTCCCATAGCAGCAAGGAATAGAGAAGACATGAAAGAATACAGAAAACAAGATTACAGAACTACAAATATTGTCAGGACTGACATAGTGTACCCTCTGGAACAGTCTGTAACTTTCTTTTTTAACCAAAATTTCCAGCTGCCTCTATCTCTTTAATTGAAAAAGGATTTTCATTCCAACAGCTTCTAAAGAGGTAACAGCACATTTATGGGTCATTTTCATAGAATCACAGAATGGCTTGGGTTGGAAGGGACCTTAAAGATCATCTAGCTCCAAACCCTCTGCCAGGGCCAGGGACATATTTCCCTAGACCAGGTTGCTCAGAGCTATATCCAACCTGGCCTTGAACACTTTCAGGGATGGGGCATCCACAGCTTCTCTGGGCAACCTCTTCCAGTGCCTCACCACCCTCACAGTAATATTTTATTTCTAATCTCTAATCTAAATCTGCCCTCTTTCAGTTTGAAATCTTCACCTCAAGATTATCCCGCAATGTAGGGACTAAGAACATAAAACAAAATTAAAATAAATATTTAATTAGTTCTAAACGGACAAAAGAGCACAGAGAATATTTTTTCTTCTTTCTATACTGAAGAAGCAAGTCAGCCAAAATTTTAGGGATAGTTCTAAACACATTTGTTCCTGATTAAAATCTGACAAACACAAATTTTGTCTGGAAGCTTTTTTTTCACATTTAACAAGTAAATCCACAAGGGATTAAATGCAGTGAGCCCCAGCAGTTGCATTTTGAGATGCTGCCATGACACAGCCAAGTCAAAATGTTTGACCTCTGCATGAAATTTCAATGTAAGATGAATTGTTGATTCTGTGGACTGACTCAGGAGGCAGTAATGTGATTCAAATCATCTGACTCTCAACAGAAACTATGTACTCTTGTGTAACAGTAAGCTTCTTCACAGTTGAGTATTTTGACTGAAAAATCAAATCATACACTGAACAATTAACGATGGACTCTTACCTGGAAAGCAGAGCTCAGGATGAAATAACTGAGCTTTTGTTATTATGTCAGGCCATTATTATTTAGGTGCTTTCATTTATGTTAATTCTCTTATTTTCAAATTCCCTCCCCAATGTATTTTGGTATATGTATCTGTATACAAATTGCAAATACTCCATTATGCTTCTGACAACATTGACAGGGACTTTGGAGGGCAAGAAACCATCTGAACTCCTGTTAGATAACAGGCAGACAAAAACTGCTGTCAAAATATAAGGGAAAAGACCCAAAGCAAACCAGGAATCAAGCATTTCAAACAGCTGCCTCTTGCTCCCTTAGCAATTTCTGACACTGATAGCAGCATCTCCAGACCCTTTATAAGAATACTGGCACTCACTTAATGCAGAACTGTTAATAAGCAGCTTCCTGAAACCTCTCAGATGATCCTTTAGCCCACTGATCTGTTTTTGGTCTGTGAAATTAAGAAAAGAAATGACGTTGTGCTAGATCTTTTTTTCCAGCTACTGAATTGTCACTTGAAGGAAAGACATTAATGTACTGACACCTGTGAATAGCATAAAATACAGGACAGGACTACATGGACAGAGTGATGCTTTAGGCTTTTCTTTCCTTTACACTGTACAATACTTGTCTAGAACAGAGCTCTAAGTAAAAGAAAAAATAAAGTTGTTTTAATCCAACTTTCTGCTAATTCAGAGCTCTCTTACAAATAAAAGCCTTCAGAATATACTATTTCCAAGCCTTCCACTTAATGAAAGCAGGTGTTACATTAATGCAGGGTACTGGTGCATCATCCTTCTGAAGCCAGCCACATGTAATTCAAGCAGAAACAACAAGGCAATGATAAATCTTGGTCAGAGCATGAAGTGACCAGTGAACGGGAATTCAGATTTCTGGACTGAACTCTTGAAAAAGCTGGGGTCAGTCAATACAAACAGAGCGTCCATCCATAACAAACTATAAACAAACAAACAAATAAAATAAACAAATGCCTTTTCAAAAAACCCAACAAAAATTTGATTGAACAAGTGTAGAAAACACTCAAGCTGTCATTTCAGCTGCATGTTTAGGAGCCCCTGGAGAGTTCCACGACGGCTCAAGCACGTGGGTAAACTGGGAGCGTCCATCTCCCGTGTGGAGAACCAAAGGAAGGTGTGCAGACGATGAAACCGCGTCCAGGCAGACACAACAGCTGCTATTGCTTTTCATGACCGTCCCAGGATGGAGTGTGCAGGAGTGACAGTGCTCTGGAGGCATGTGCATGACTGGTCCAAACCCTAGAAAGCTGACTCGGTCCCTACCTGTGACCCTCCCCTGGAGTTTAGTGCTGGATCTCTTTTTCAAGATTTCACCTCTTCGCAGTCTTGATCAGTGGAAAGCTCCACGTCGGACAGTCCAACCTCCATTGCCATAATCAATGAGATATCTGAATCACTGCTGACTGCTGGCTCCTGTTCATCTGGCAGGGTAGAAAAGACAGGAAAAGGTCATGTCTTTCTGTTAATTTATTACTGAGTTTTAGTTCTGTAGGTAGAACCAGAGAACCCAGAGGTCTCTCCACCAACGAGATTGTGATTAGATTACAAACTTTGCTCTTATTCAATATCTGTCTAAAGCACTTCAAAAATATCCCAAAATTCAAGACATTCATAGTGAAAAACATGATGAAAGGGAGCCTGGATAGGTAACATTTTCTTCTCTTAATCCTCCCAGGGCTTTTCATTCAGGTCCTTCATGACTTTCCTCCCACTACCTGAGAATTGCCCTCCCCATCCCCTTTCATTTCCTTAACCTGGCATCATCCTACTCTTCCCACAAAGATAGCAAGTTAATGACAGAGCCACAGGCACCTGGCAGAGCAACTCAGTAACCAAGAGAACATTCCTAACAGGAAAAAAATCTGCCCAAACTCTCATTAAGTGACAGAATCTCAGAGGACATTTTTAAGAGGGCACTAGTCTAATGCAGTAACATGAGCATTGAACCAGGACAAAACAAATCCAGGACTTTGGACCAGGCTACCTGCCTTTTCAAGTGGCTTCTCTCATCCTTTTCTAGTCTCTTTAAATTCACTCATTCTTCTGATTTGAAGATACCTTGCAGGTTCTTGATCCAGGCCAAAGGGATCTACCTTAATGCACCACAACCCCAAATACACTAAGAACTGTATTTTTGACTTCTGCCAAACTGCAGATCACATCATAGAAAGAGCAACTTGTTTTTGTTTTGATCCCACAGCACTTAACATGTGTATATTTAGCAGCAAATAAAGTCAACAGATTTTAAAGGACTAAAAGCTGATTTTCTTCCAAGAACAATCAGGGAAGCAAAGCACACTAGGGAGATTTTCAAAGGCACAAAACCCTCATAGGTGGTTGAATCCCTGAGAGAAAAATTTGATGGTTTGTATTTTCAAGTGGTTTAATTATAAAGATAGTATTTATACTATAACAATACAATGTATCTAAATCTGTGGCAGTTTCTCCATTACATATTTTGTTTTTTAGACAATAGAAGCAGAGCCTGATTGATGCTAAAAAGTTTAGAAGTTGAATTTCTAAGCATAAGTAAGAAACAAGACGGAGGAGCCAGGAAAATAATAACTCCTCACAGTTTAATTATTTACTTGAAGCTAAGTGAGCACAATTAGTCACCTCTCAAGAGCAGCATGATTTTTAAATCTTTTATAGGAAAAGCCCCCACATGTGTTTACTTGTGCTGGGATTAGACCTCGTGTTCTGCAGAGAAAGCTTGAATGGGGTCTGCATTATTCAAACTGAAAGAGTCAGTGTTTTCCTTCACAATTCTTCCCAGTTTTCACCATGGACTACTTTTATACTTTCTTGATTGCAAGATAAATAATTAACAGACACATCTTTACATCTCTATCCTTTTTTTTGCCCTTTCAGTATGGCATTAGTAAACATTTCAAGGCATTGCTTCTGACTATAAATGTTTCCACTGGAGGAAGTATTTACAAGCTGAATGATACATCCTGCAGACTTCAGTGGCCTTCAATGACATTGAACCTTCAGGTGAGCTGCTAGACCCTAGAGTACATCAGAGCATCTCATAGACCTCCAACACCTAAAGCATCATCTTTACTGGTAACAGCTCCCTGAGTCAGAATAATGTGGTTTCAGACCACTGGGTTATTTATCATCCCTCTATAATTAATAAGATTCTTAAAAACAATGAAAATTATGCCTAAGAGCAAGTTTATATTTGCAAGACAGAACTCCTGAGGCTTAGCCATGTTGAACAGCCTCTTGGAGCACTCTTGAGAGCCAAGGTGTTTTCCATCTGAACTAGCCGTGCAGAAGAAAAGGACTGGCTGAACAGTCACAGCCAGATGCATGCTGAAGAGGCAGGCAGAGCTGCCAACATCAAATGTCAGAGCATCCAACCAGCAGTGTTTAATAATGCTGAAATGTTATTTCAAGAATTGTTGTTTCTTCCAGGGTTGCACAACAGAAAAAATTCTCAGTTAACTGAGTTCAAGGCAGGCAGATAGAACAGGACCATATTTACAGCTCACCTATCTAATATCTGATGGAGGTACACAACACACACTCTCCAAACCAGCAAACTCAAGTTTTACTTTACAAATCCTATAAAGTTATTGAAATTCTTTGAAAGTCTTTGCAAAGTGTGGGCTTTGTAGTTTGTCTTCTTTGGAACTGAAGTGCGGGTCGGCAGGAACAAGGAATGATCCTAAAAAGGCCCATGCCTATGCTCTGGCATTGCTCTTTCTGCACTGTGATAGTGCCTAGAAACAGAAGCACTCCACCCTCCTTGCTTGCTACCAGTGCAGCAGTTCAAAATCCTAAAGCTACAGCTTTGGCAGAGTGATGAGAATAACTTGGACATCACCATTCTTATATCTTCCCTTTCAGAGAAGCATGGACATTTCTTTGGAAGCTGTAGGCAACATAAGGAAATTAATGCATCCCTCTGCATTACCTGCTGGCTCCTGTAAACAGGAGTCCTGCTCCTGACCCCAACACACACGGATGAAACTCTGGGAGGCTGCAGAGGTTACACCAGACACGGATCTGCAGGTAACTCTGGCTGCAAGGTCTACAAACTGCCTCACCGTGGCTCCCCCACACATCACAGGCTTGCCAGACTGTGCTGGTTTGTTTTGTTGGGTTTTTTTGGCTGGCTGCTCAATAACACAAGCCAACACAGTTACTGTTATTTGTTAAAGGTAAGCAAACCTCAACTACGCTGCAAGTGCCAGCTTTGCCTGCGTTTTGCATCCCTGCCTTTCAGATCCTATTTACAATGACAAAGCTTATACAACAATCACACAGCTTCTAGAGAAGATGCCTGACTCACTGTTAACAACCTTTATGACCCTTTTGCAAGTTTTTTGTAATTTGCTGTTTTTCTTAACGCCCTGAAGTCAGCTGAGGATCTCAACTTTCAGTGAAGATCTCAGCTTTCACTTAAAAATAAATGAAGCTTAAGAGGCAAAAAGGAAACTAAGTGTTTTAAAAATTAAATCTCTATTTTCTAGACAGATTTTATGCAGGAATATCTGACTTGTGATTTTAGATATGTGAAACTGGCAACCCTGTCTAACCACACACACTATCATACTTCCACTGTGTTTTACAGCACTTCTTGCCAGGGGCAGAAAGCCTTTTGCTTAATGAAGCAAAAGGCACATCCCAAGCTGCTTTCCAGCCAGAGTGTTAGTGCCTACAGCAGGGAACTGTAGACCTCCCTGCCACATTCCTCTCATGTCAGTGAAACATAATACACCACAGCATGCTGCCTGTCCAGACAGACTTTTCCACTCACTTGTATTTCCTGACACACATTCTTTTGAGAGGTGAAATCAACCAAACTTCTTCTCTAGCCAATATTATTTAAAATCAATTACACTAGCACGGGAAGAATATCACCACACAGATTTGGAAGTGGACTACACAAAGGTGGTACAGCCCTTACTTCTTGAAAAGTGCCTCAAGTAATGCTCACATTTGAATATTAGTGCAATCAAGGATGAAAACAGCTCATCACTCTGGTGCTTTGACAACAGTAAGATTGCACACTAGTAATAGTTAACTACTGCTGCTGCTATTTGTAACCCTTGGTGTAAGTCTGTAGCTGTTGTACACTAATAAATATTCCAAAAGAAAGAGGTCAGACAATGGGTTTCTAAGAATTTGATACTGCTTGCAAGAGGCTTGGGAGGGAGCTAAGCATTGAACAGTGAGTGAGAAGTGCATTTACAAACCCATTCCTCTGCCAAGCACACAGGCATGGGCACCAGCTGAGATATATTTGCAATGACCCACTCAAGGGTGAGAAACAAGCTGATGAAATTCTGGTCAACTTTGCACTCATGGAGGCCTCACTCCTGCTCACCACTGTGCTCCTCCTGAGGAGGCCACATCCCATACTCTTCCTTTGATGTCCCTAGGACGTGGACAGTGCCATGGGACTTTCCTAAAATTGCTCCAGGTTGCCTCAGAGACTGAGATTTCCCCCAAGCTCACCAAGCTGTAAAAGCCCATAACAGGGCTCAAATGTCAATAAGCAATTTGCATCCAGGAAATCAGCAGAAAAATGAGACCACACTAAAATGTTAACAAAAGCTTCTTGACATTAAACATGTATCAGGTTTGTCTAAGACGGCACTTTTTTCCTTCTCTGATCCTTTGGGTAGCTCTCTGCTCTTACACCCATTTGAGAATAAGCAGAGAAGTACTGCTACTTCTTTCACATCCTCACTGCAGTGAAATATACCTTATTTCAGAACTCCTCAGTTTGCAAAGATAGATTTAAACAAAACCATGAAATCCCTGGTGTTAGTTATGCTCCCAGATCTGGACAAGTATCTAAAGTGCATGCATTACCATGAACCATACTCCAGTCTAGGGCTCACTTCTTCTAAGAAAACATTCAGATGTGCCCAGAAGGATTTTGCTTCACAAGAAACCAGAAATGTCACCATCTCCTAGAGCTTTAAGGACCTGATCAGAAAATATATCCAGAGTCACTAGAGGCATTGATATGGAATCTTTATCAAAACATTCTTCTCAGTTTGAAGCCACAGAAGAATGCCAATGCAAGCAGTGCTATTTACATTTTGTTTCCAGTATACGAACAACCAGGACACAAATAATCACATTTGATTTATAAGACATATCTAGAGTCCTCTATTTTTCTTTGTCTGCCTAAGAATGCACTTTACCATTGCAGACTTTATTGTTACCTCCTACTGTGGCCTTGCCATTGCATCACTTCGCTGTTCATAGTCTAAGAGGAAGAACATCTTATGAAACTGTTATCTCAAATGGCAACTCCTTTCACAACAGTACCAATTAAATTTATCACTAAGACCCCTTCTCTTAAAAATATTACTGTTTGTTAAAATTATTCTCAAGTTAATAATCTCATACTTCTCCTTGGATAATTTTATAAGTCTCAGATTCCTTCCACATAATCTTGAGAGTTGTAACAGTTTAGAACGGGCCCTAACTGGACTAACATAACATAAAATAAAATACATGTTAAAAATGCCTATAAAATCTCTAATGCAAAAGAAACAGTGGGGATATGTTTGAGGAGAAAGGGTTATAAAACCCCTTGTTACTAATGCAGTCCTTCTGTACACACAGGCTAATAAAACAGATGAAGTTTGGCTGGCTACGATTGAGAACAGAGCACTGGGGAAATATTTTATTGCTGTTCCCTAGAATCAGGAGATTTATCTAAGCAGCAAGGGGAGCAAGTACTTGAGTGTGGTAACTGCTTTTGGAAGGAAAGGTTAGAGTGTCTTTTGTAAATAACAAGCCAGAGCTCTGTGAATGTACTAATGGCAACAGAGCTTCTTCCAGGAGGTAAAGCAGATGGTGTCTAAAACATTTTGCAAAGAATACCCAGACACCAGCACACAGGGAAAGAACCACATGCCATGACCTGGCAAGATTAATTCAAGAGGACCTCTAAGTGGTTGAGAGATGTGATAGATGGGTCTGGATATGATGTAAAACACTGGAGGCTCTCCCAAAGTAAACCTGTTTTTTCTTTTTTTCCTTACTACTGAATAAAAGTGCAACAAAATTTCTTCCCTTAATCTTTTGCTAGGATACGTGGTTTGGGAGAATATACAGTATCTCTTAATGAAAAACAGCCAAACACATGGTTCCTTGTCTTTAAACATCCTGCAGTATGAAGGGCTAACACCATCATTGTCATCTGTAAATCACACCCCATTATCTCAAGCTGAGCTTGGAGAATTTATTAGCAATATAGCTAATTTTCTAAAGCCTAAATTTGGAGTGTGTTGTACTTAAGCAATAAACACCAGTTACCTGAAAAGACATTTTGTGCTTTGGCAAGACCAAAAGGCTCATTTTCAGAGAGAATGCAGAAAGTATCAGGACCCAAATGCTTTCTCCAAAAGGAAAAAAACCCAAAATCCATCCAAATAAGAGTATATAGCACAGAGAGCAGACAGCAAACACATTTGCAGAAAGCTGAGCAAAAAATGGGCAGAACACATACCAGATGTTATTGCATGAAAGCAGTTGCATCCAACTGGCTGGAAAAGTAAAACTTCTTGTTTCCCATTGTATATATACGTACATCTATCTTTAATGAGCACATACTAAATCCTTGGGATTTTACCCAGAAAACACAACACTTAGCCTTTGAAATTCACAGCACATATTACCATTGTTTTAGTAGTCAACACTCTGGAGATCAGTCTCCTCTCTGTGAGAGACTGGTTGACATTTTGGGAACTTTTGATCAGGTGTCTTAGTGGGGAGCTGCCAACCTTCTCTGTGATACAGCAAACATGCCTCTGCCATGGAAGGCACAAGAAAATCTAATGTTTTTGCTTTCAGTATAATTTCCTCTTTGTTCTTACTCTAATGGGTCATGCTCATCCTGTTGCTGCCCTGGGACCAGCAGGGAAATTCCTTCTCTGGCCTAGATACTGCAACATCTTTTTCTTTTTACATGACTAATCTTTCTCTTTCCCACTGGAAACTCAGTCAGAATTTGGTCAAAGATTACCAGAACAGTCAATGGAGTCATCATGCTGTCTCTTGCACTTTATGCTTTTGGATCAGCTCACCCCCACATTCAAGGTCCTTCACAGTTTATCTGCACATCTGGTCTTCACAGAATCATAGAGAGGCTTGGCTTGGAAGGGACCGTGAAGATCATCTAGTCCCAACCCCATGCCATAGGCAGAGAAGCCACCTATTGGATTTTATCCACTACAAAGTGTTTTCTTCCATCTTTGACCCCATACCTCAGTCCCACACTCTCATCTTGTCCCACACTCTACTTTCTTCACAACAGGGCATCCAGCCCCTTAAACCTTTGCACAGCTGTTTTTCCTTTCTCCCTCCAGGCCTTCCCACTGTCTAGAAGGAGAGAGGGACAGTGGGATGCTGCTGCACACCCTCCTTTACAATTCACCATTGTCATCCTCAGTGCCCAAATACTGCATCAGGTGCACCTCTGGTCAGGACATCATGTTCTTCTGATCCCATGGGAAGTTTCACAAGTAAACGTGGAGGTATTTCACTCAATGCACCAACCAGTACCAAGATTATTATTTAGAACATGCAAAATTATTCATGTCCTTGATTGAAAATCAGAAAATGACATCTCCTGTAAGAAGGGAAAAGATTTAAAAAAAACACTGAAGCACAGGGCTGCAAGTACATGACAGTTTTGATTTTCAAGTACTTTAGCTGCCCTTGGTAATATATTACTGCATTCAACACCTGCAAGCTGTCCCTGCAGTAACCATGCTGTTATACATCTAAAACATCAGGTCTTGTGGTATGGGGACTATTTACTCGGTTTTCTTAGCAGCTGCTGAATGACCAGTGCTCCTTGGTGTTACTGCAAAACAATGAGCATGAAGTTACAGAAGATAAAGTTACAGAAAAAACATGCTTTGTCACGTTAATGGTGTGTAAGGGATCCTGCAAGGATTATCTCAGTAGCCAAGGGAGACATGTGGAGAGACAAGCACCCTTTGAGCAGTGTGCAAACACCTTTACTCACATTGCCAGCCATTCAAAACTCTGAAGGGACAGCAGGTGTGAGACAAAAGCAGAGCTAAATGCTGTATGTACTAGTGTGTGTTGTACAACACACAGCCTATTGGCAGGCTGGCAGAATAGAGACTCACATCCAAGCAGTACAATCCCATGATTTAATCCTGTGCATCTCAGCTTCCATGGGCTATCCTGGGGTCTGCTACTGTGACTGAACCTTCTTACCTATATTTTAAAAACGTGTGTCAGCAGTGTGCTCTGCTTCCAGCAAGCCTGAAAGAAGGAAATAACAGCCTCAGATACTGGACTGAACGAGCAAGAGTGTTACGGTGAGAGAAATTTCAGTTCTTGTGCTCCTAAGGAACATCAGGAAGAACATCCTTTGAAGGGGTGATTTAGAGATGAACCAGCCAACACCTCAGAGCAATCATGCTGCAGTAGTGTCCCCAGCTGGATACAATATTAAAACAGAAGAACTCAAGGTAAGATAGTGGTTTCCAAAACCTATTTCTCTGGTCTGATCATGATGCAGAGCTGTGACCTCTCCTTGAGGAGCTCCATGGCAGAAAGCAGCTGCACGAAGTCAGCTGAGATTGCTGCTCCTCAGGACTGCAGGGAAATGCAAGAAAGCCTTTGGTGCTTGGAAGAGCAACATACCATGGGCACAGAATGAGACTAGGACATGAAAGTGGACGTGCAGCTCTTTATAGGATGTTAGAAACCTCTCACTTCTTCAGGTCATGTGCAAGGGGTGGCTACTAGACAGTGAAAATCCACACAGGAGAAATTAATGCTGAGAACTTGATGTATAATGTAAGACTGCTGTGACAAACAACCCCTAATATATCTGCCTAATACTATGAACTCCTTCCTCAATTACAAGTATGCACACAGCTATAACAGAGAACAACGGCTTGCCTCAAAGACAACTCCTGTTTGTTTCTGAATGAGGGGGTTGGAAAAGCTTACATAAGTCTGCCTGAGCTTGTCTGTCATGGCAGCATGTGCATGATTTTCCAACCTGTCTCTTTAAATACCTTCTACTGCATAAGCTCTCAAAAACTCCAGGTCACCAGCAAAGCACAGCACTGAGAAATCAGATATTGAACGCTCAAGAGTAGCTACACCAAACATCCTTGAGCAAAGATGTCACAAAAATATCTGTGCATATATTAGAGGATTTAATGAGCAAATGCACAAGGAGGTGGCTGAAAAGCTCAACAGTGGCGGAATTACTTGAATGAAGAGTGTATCTTCCCTCCCTCTCTCACAGAGGATCATGCCTGCCTATCCAATGCTGCTAACAACACTGGCCTCCACCTGAGATGCCAAGACCATTCCCAGGATGAAGGGGCAAGTCCTTAGCCCAGAACTTCGTGGGCTTTAATTTTGTGCACATTGGTAGGAACTCCCTCCTCAAAATGCATGTTGGGGACAGTGAACCCTGGCTGAAATTTAATTCCATTAGAAATGCCCATAATAAAAAAATTCGCCCAGGGATGTCTCTCATTAGATATTAAAAAAAATACACAGTCATGAAGTCAGAAGAGAAAAACCCCACAGAGGTGGTGAAGGAACCTGCATATCAGGTAAGTAATTTTTACTGCTGTCACTAGCAAAATACAACTTTCAACAGTTACCAGCTTTGAAGTTTAACTTTTACTTCAGGAGAAGAACAGTCTTCCTTTTTGCTCAGTATAAGGAAACAACATGCCTGAGAATGGGCTTGACTCTGTTGCAGCAACAGCTCCAGTGCCTGAAGCAGGGCACAATTGTAGGACCACTGTGCCTGACAAGTCAGAGCAGATAAGGATAGCATTCCATGGTCATCCATCCACACACCCTTCAGCATCCTCCACGCTAACCAAGGGCTGCCCACAAACAACACACATGTGCAGAGACCCTAACATGGCATGTCACACCTTTTTCTTTTTACCCTCTGACAGCTCACAGTGAAATCAGTGTCCCTCCCACCAGCTCACACATGTGGACTTGCAGACATTGACCATTTCTAGTCTCCTGCCACATGCTCACAGGACTGTCAGGTACATGTCCCCAAAAACCTGGGAGATGTTGGACCAAAGTACACTGCTTAGGCTTAAGATTAGTTCTTGCAAGTCCATAAAAACAGAGAATACTTGACAGAAGCAGCACAGTACTGTTAAAGAAAATATGTTTTTGAAGTTTACAAGACTATCTAACCCAATTTGATTTCACCAGCTCAGTTATATATTGTCACAGGACATGGGCTTATCTACTTATTGTAGCTCAAGAGATAAAGATTGAGGTAAGTGCAATTCAGCTGTAGATAAACTTGTAACCAGAGAAAAAAAACCCCAAAATCATAGAGCCCCACCAATTTCTCAGTGACTGTAAAAAAATCCGAGTTTAAAAGCAAAGAACATGCTTTTCAGTCTCCCAAACTCCATGGGGTCATAGACGTAGTCTTTCTTGATGGTGTGGCACCAGCAATAGTAAATATTCTGTGGACAGGGCTGATGCATATATTGAAACAAAGTAAGAACCTGAACAAATCACTACAGATATACCCTATAGCTTTACTATTTCTTCTCTGCTGGGATGGGCACATAGGCAAACAGATCATAGAATGATCAATTACGTAAGAACATCCTTTTTTTTTATACAATAGAAACAATTTCTGCTGTTTATATGTCTGTTAGCAATGAAGGAAAATAATGTGACAAGCTGAAGAGTCACCCCTTAATTTTACAAGAATTGCAGTAGTTTTTAAAAATACATTGTAGGTGCTTTTGAAGCACTCTACCAATTTAAATCTCCTCCCTATGGGCTTCTTACAGTATCCATACACTTCCTCTTTTGAAGTCCCTCATTAAAAATTCTGCATGAAAGCTTTCTTTAGCATCCCGTTTCACAGAATCCTTACAGAAGGAAGTTTTCATCCCAATTGAAAACAGTGTACACTTAATTTTTAGTGCCCCCTGTTCAGATACACTCTTGGTAGGTACTTGTATCTGATTCTTCCTCATATTCACACAGAAAGGACAGTTCTGACCTTTACTGACCACTGACAGCACTTAAAATGTAGTACTTCTGACTTCTGGAGCTTTCAAAAATGTCTCATTTAAACTAATTAACCTCAAATACTTCACTGCTCTCAGATTTTTCTTCTCGGGAGCCTTTATGTGATGATGCTTTAAAACAACAGCAGGAAAAAGGGCAGACAAGTGTAGAAACCAGGCTTTGAAACAGCTTCAGTGTAACAGTACCTTTAACACAGGGAGTATTACTCTGTACTTGGAGTGGAAGCTGTGAGAGACCTGCTCTGGAAGGGATGTCCGGGGTAGCTGAGCCTACTCTCCACAATTGTAATGGCTGCACGACACAATCCCTTTCAGATTTGCTAGCAATTAGCATCATTCACTGCACCAGCTCCCCATCTACTTCATTCATCTCTGTGCCAGTGCAGAACTGCAGATGGGTGGCAGCTAAGAGCCACAATACCCGGCTCAAAAGAGCCCTTCATGCAACACCAAACCACAGAGATTTTTTTTCCAACATCCTACAGTGACAGATGAGTTCAGCTGCCAACTCTCTCTTAAACATCCCAAGCCTATCAAACCTTGCAACACATTTTATATTCCAGTGTAATTATGCAGCTTTTGAACAGCTTTATCCCAGATATGATCTTCCCTGCAGCCTACTCAATAGTTTCACTATCAGTGATGTATCTACAGCTGTGGCCAGTTCTCTGGCTGAGAAGCAAATCTGATCAAGACTCCCAACAGCAAAATGTGAATGTTTACACCTGGAAGTTTGTAAGTTTTCACTATTTGGATAGTCTGTGTACTGGGAAGGTCTTTGTGTGCCACTAGGTCTGTGGGTCAGCCTTTTGCAGAGGGTGCAAATTACTCAGACTGCTGCTGGCATTTATGGATTGGCAGGTAGGAGATGACATTGTCAGCTGGTAAGATCTATAAATCTCACATAACTGGGACAGATTACTAGCAGGAAAAATAAAATGGATTTCTGCAGTCTGAAATAATTTGCATCAGTGTAGTCCATAGTTTCTATCAGGAACACCTCTACAAGGACTTCCTGAAAACTTAGGCAAAACCACCCAATTTAATTGGTCCATGTATAGTTGCTTTAATGAGAAACATTAAACTTTTCATTAGGTTAGAAACAATAAATTTTTTCAAAAAATTAATAAATTAAACTTTTCATTAGTTTAGAAACAATAAAAAACCCCAAACTTAAAAGATTATAGCAAACCCTTTCCTTTTGGAAAAGCAAACCTTTTTAATGCTCTTTGCATCTTCTTTAGGTTGCTTTCACATTTCGTTAGAAGATTAGGCAATATTTTTTATCTAATCAAAAGCATTCCACAGGAAAGAAAAATGAGCACATTTGAACTCCATCACTAGCACATGAAATGAGGATTAAAATATGACTAGGAGGTGAACAGAACCACTGTTTGTTTGGAACAGAGATGTCCAAAATGTTACTTGTGTCATGTGGTGCTCCTAGAGCACCAGATAAAATTCTAACAAGCTTGTCTGAGTACATTAATGCACATTTAATGCACTCACAGAGAACACATGAGTACAGAACAACAACCAAGAAAAGCTCTTATAAAGGAAGAGGTCAGCTGTTTATCTTGTCCATTTTGGAAAATTTAAATCGGTTGATGACAATCTTCTTTTAACTGGAACATTCCTTTGACAATCCTGCAATAGCTCAACATTTTTTTTCCCATTAAAAATAAATCTGATGTGCCAGGCCTGGCCTGCTACACTCAAATATTGCCTGAAAAAAATTATGAAAATAGGTTTATGCGAGGAAGAAAAATAAAACCAGCCTTTACAACAACCGAAACCAAATTGACAATTTGGATTTAAAGAATTCAAATTAATTTAATGTGAGTCTCCTCCTGATCCTGTGTCTCCTTCCTGTCTGCCTTCCTTTGTGTCCAAAATGAGCCCGTATTAAAAAGAACATAGCATAGTTTTTCTTAACCTGAGGTCTTAAACCAAGAGTTTTGTCTCTCCAGCCTAAAGCAGGAGTGCATACCTGTTCCCTCTTCATTTACCTACCTCCTTTTGCTTCCTTGCTCATGGTTCCCACAAGTAACAGGACAAAACAGTGAGTTCCTTTTACTGGATTGCAAACACTGCCCAGAGAGGGGCAACCAGGACAATAAGGCAAAACTAACACTGAAGAGGGAACTCAATCTCACCTAGAGGCCACTAAAGCTGCCTAAAAGGCAGAAATTATCTGAGGATAATTTCTCACTTGCAAAGTGCCCTTGGAGCCTTGGGTCTGGCTATAGGAAATCCAGCAGGGACATTGACAGAAACTGGTTTTAGGCTCTATAAATCTAGGGCCATTTAGCATTTCCTTTCAAATAAGCCTCCAGTCACAGTGTAGTTTCAACTGAACAACTTCTGGCATCAGCAAATTCCCTCCAAAGCCCAGCTTTTACCAGGGGTGCTTGCTGAAACACTCATGGGAACATGAGAAAGGCCAAACAAACCCAGGACAGCAATTTTCCAAGTTTCTTCTTAGAGCAGTGGATGGGAAAGGTCAATTTAAATTTCAACAAATTGTATCTGGAATCTTAATAGAAAATATGTTCATTAGATCACTTGGCCACCGTCACTAGCATCAAGACCGCCCCAACACTCGACATGTGAAACTCAAATTGAAACAGAATAACTTAAAACCACTGTTTCTCTGCACGAAAAACCTTTGTCTCTGCTTTAATTTTTTAAGTTAATATACAGTCTTGTTCCTCCTTTTGTGTTCTGAGCATTCACACTCCTCAGAGGGGCAGAAGAAACAGTTTTTACCCTATATAACGTTACCTCCCTAGAAAAATAAAATAAAACCACTCTAACCACCTGGAAACCAACCATGTAACTTCAAAAAGCATAAATGCCTTTGCACTGTTCATTATTAATTCCCTTGGGCATGCTACTGTACAGTTAGAGTCAAAACACTGTGACATTAACTTCGGTTTTAACCCCTTTTGCCATTCCTTTTTTATTCAAGTTTCTTCACTTTACACTCCTCTCATTGAAAAGTGGTCATGCCCAGGAGGTTCCCAGGCGGTTCCAGAACAAGTTGGACCCCAGAAGCCTTTAGAAAACAAAAGATTATATTATTGGTGTTATTTTATATCTAGTCTGGGAAAAGGGCTTTTTAGAAGCTGAGTACCAGTTTATAGTTAATTTTAAGTTTTTACAAGGGAAGTGGTCTTGCATCTTTCAGTCACAATCAAGTAAAAACTGAAGGATTCACTTAGGAAAAAGAGACAGAAGGAATTAATTTCTGCAAACACATGTAATTCTTTCTACCCTGTGGAATACACAGTTATAGTAGTTTAACAACTCACTTTTGAGGGTGGAACAACTAAAAACACAACCTTTCTACCAAAGCTTTCCTCCAAAACTGTTTCCTTGGAAGTGCACTCCTAGGCTGCAGGTTTCTCCACAGCTAGAAGCACGTTCCATCTCCCAGAGCAGGTTAGCAGGGAGTCATTTCTCTGAAATTTCCCTCTTTAAGACTATTTTGGTCTTACAGACTGACAGCTATTCATGCATGGAAAGACAATTTGCTGGTGCCACTACCTTTTCAAAATGCAATTACAGGGAAGTAATGAAGTTTAGCAGCACCTTAGCTGAATTCAATATCCTGGCCACTCGGGGGCAAAATCTGAACTCAGGTTTCTCATGCATACGTGACACACCATATTTGGTGGTTGTCTCCCAAAGAAACCTTAGCAGCTGAAAACGCTGTGGTATTTAATTACCTGTGTGAGGAACAGGCAGGTTTTTAACCCCCTTTTTGTGATTTTCCCCTCCCACTGAGATGGTACAATTTAATGAATTCAATGAAGCTATTTGAACTAAGTGCTTTTCATGTTCTGACTTTGCCAGTGGCACCCTTATTCTATACATTTTCTGTGCACTTTTCCTGTAGGAGTACTTTTTTCATTGTCTTACAGCACTATGCTACCTAGAGAGCAGAAAATAGAGCAAAAATTCACAGAGATCTCCAGGTAAGTTGTTTTGCACATTGTGTATATTAATAAATACATGGCTTAATTACTGCCACCCAAGCAGAGTTCTTGCCTACTCCCTCAGATATGTTAACATGAGTTACAGTGAAAAGAACAGTCAAATGTATTGGCACTTACAAGACAGTCACAATAAAAGGCCACTTTGAGTGGATATTCATTAATGCAATTCTGATGCAAGTGTGCCCTGTGCTGAGTACAGCCTTGAGTATATTCCCCAGGATATCAGCCTTGCCACTGGAGTGGCAAAGATGGCATCTAGCTGGGCAAGAATACATCCATGTGGGTCCTATTTTCAGCATCCCTAAATGGGAGGGCTTATGCATCCCTCCCACTCCCAGGCTCTCAGGCAGGAGAAAATCCTCTAACATGCATGCCAGGAGTTGGATATTTCCTCTTGGATATTGGGCTTGACCTGTTACCTCCTCCTCTTCCAATCAATTCCCATTTTCTATAAACACTCATAAGCCAGTTTCTCCATCTGGCCTATCAGTCTCAAAGCATCAGTTTCAGGCACTATCTTCACTTAAAACTGCCCACATCCAGAACAACAGAAGGTCCAGGTACTAAGAAGTTAATAAGAGCTCTCACTTCTAGGTGAAATGGCCTCATTACTGTGGCAACCCTGGTGGATCCCTGAAGCACCCTAATTTCTGCTGGGGTTGGAGGAAAGTGATGAAAAAATGAGTAGGACTTCACTAGTATTTTATGATCAAATACCATGGATTTTTTTTGGACTCTTTTTTTTTTTTTTAGGTTGAAATCATAGTGTGTTAGAGACTGTGAAAGTTTGAGCTGTTGCCCCTACAGGAGTCTGGAGAAAATTTAGAGCAGAGTAGATCTGGAAGCTTCTTGCAGGCCAAACCTCTCCTGCAAGACTGTTTTTCTACCATACAAAAAACCATTGCATAGTTACATGCAAACTCCCCTCTCCCTTTCAATTGATCTCTTGTAAATGCAACTCTCTCATGTTTTTTGAGAAATCAGAATTGCTGATTACAACACAAGAACTACAGGTGTAAGCATGCACATGGATCCTTTAAATTCCTGTGAGAAACTAGTCAGCTGCCTTGTGCAAATGATTCTCTTGCACCGGCTCACAGCCTGGAAGAATAAGGAGGAAAACACTATGTACCAATGACTGGAAACATTGTATCAGCAGAGCCCCTGCCTGATTTATTTCAGTTTAGTTACCTTCACTAGGGAGCACTAAGGCTAACACACACTCAAGCAGCAATGCAGCCAGAACAAAATACATACAAGCAGAATCAAGAATGACTGCAGCAGAAATGCCACTACTTTCTGAGTGCCTCCTGTACCTCAGCCTCTTGTTTTTACTCTCCAAGAGGCACAGCTGCCTTTTCATGGGCTTTCTTTTCCCACTAAATTTACCAGCCATTTGCTTGCTGTGATCTGCCCCTAACTGTGAGGTTTCTGAAGTGGGTCCTTATCTGTGTCTGTACTGACTGATGCAGCAGAGCTTGGCTGCAGTGGAGGTCTCTGAGGTCTGCACAGTACAGGTGAGCACTACTTTTACCTCGCCTATCTGAAATCACAGCAAGCAACCAGAGACACTGACCCTGGAATCCTCCCCTTCCTCTGCCTGCCTTACTACAGAACCACTGCTCTGCCATACTTCTCATTTTCAGGTGCTGATCCAAGCTGGATCCTTGTATGCCCCATTTGGTTTTGTTTCTGAATTGATAAGAAAAAGATTGAGAATCAGAGTAGCACATTGTCTCTTAAACAGCACTTCCTGATGATTTCAGTGGAGCCTTTTGTGTAAAAACTGATGAGAATACAAACTCCAAAGACAATAAATGTGAACACGAGTCTAAATAATCAAGTCAATTGTCTGCAAGATACTGAACAGTTCTTGCAAGGCAAGGCCTTTGTTGTCAAGTATAAATCAAAGAGATTAGCTAATATGTATGAAGTCATAATTTGTATTTGCTGTGCAGAAATGCTTTGTATTTCAGTTCTCAACATATGGAAAGGAGGAATAGTTTTATAACAGAAAAACTTTCCTGTCCATTCAGAGTCTGGCAGGAGTCTTGTAGGTGTATGCAATAATCCAGAGCACATTTTTAGTGCCAGTTACATTTCACTTGGTGACTCTTTCAAACAACCAGTGCTATGTTCATCAGTGTTAGTCCCAAAACAATCAAGGAACTCAGCTCACTGGAAGTTTCAGTTCATGACAATTATTTAGTGCAATATCCACACAAGATTTTAGTAGAGCCACCAGAACTTATGTCACACACCAGGCACATGGGACCCAATCTGCTCAGTCTTTAACTAGGTCCCACCAGTACTCTCTCTCTGGGACAGTATTAGGACTTGCAAGTGTTAAGAACTTGCTGTACTAACTAGTATCTAGGGAGCTTTTCCACCTTTTCCTCCCCCTTGACATTCTGCCTATAAAACCCCACTATTAATAGCAAGGAGGAACAGTCAAGTGGTTACAAGGCAACAGTGGATCAGATTCTCATCATGCACCTTCATCTACTTCCAAAGGCTGACTATTCTTCACAAAGACATTTTAGACATACACAGATCAAAATAATTACCTGAAAAGTTATATTAATAGATTTAATGAAGAGCTATCAGAGAGATTTGAAAGGGTCCTAACAGTCATGATGAGCTGTACGTTGGCAGGGTTTTATGGAAAGAACAAAATGAGAGGCAGAAAAGGAACTGCTGACATTGTCTAGGCTGCCCACACCGTTGTACAGTGTGCCAAACTCTGTGGACATTGCAGGTATATGACACCTTGGGGGAAAGTTTGTGGTTTTTCACACTGAAAGTCCTGCTCATGTGCGCACTAGAATTATTTATGGTGCTTCCCACAACTACAGAGATAGTGCTAGTGGGATTTCTGAGGCCCTATGCAGTGGGATGAGACATCCCACTGAATGGAATTTAAAAGCTTGTCTAAACTGAAAAACTGGAAGTATTTATGAAAAGAGAGCAAAGACAGTGCACGTTATTTATTTCAGAAATTAGTAAGCGCTTGAGAGAGACAAATGACCATGGATACTATAAAAATTAAAACTACTTTTCACCTGCTAGCGTCACCATACCTTTAGAATATCTAGATGCTACTTTCCCAGTAAACTACCTTTTTAACCATATCATTCAATCCCAGCAGAACTTGATCTAAAGAATACTGCAATGGCCTCCTCAAGTCTTAAATCCACCCTCTGAAGCTGGTGTAGCTCAGAGCTCCTTCAAGTTCAGATCTTAGCCAAGTCCAGCTCACACTAATATCATATGTAGAGCAGGAAATTCTACCTGCACTGAGATTTCCAAAAATGTTAGCATTTTGCATAACTCACTATAGAAATTAAGCACCACAGATTGTTATGATGCATTATTGTGGAAAAAAGATCCTTAGGTTGTCTTCTCTCGTATGCTCTGGAGAGCTGAAAAAGTCTGAGCAGTAAACTCAGCTGAGATGAACTCTTATGTATTTCACACTATATTTCCCCATCCACTCCCTCCCCCCCTTTTTTTTCCCCAAAACTCCAGTTTTTCACTTTTTCCATGAATATCTTTTCAGTACCTGTTACAGAAATATATTACAACATGTTATCCCAGGATCCTACACAATATCCCACCACAGAGAGCAAGAAGTCACTAATACTAAATACTGAACAGACTTTGAGCTGTGGATATGCCCGAGCGACTTGATGAAGGCTTGGATCTTGCTAAAAGGCAGCTGAGAGAAACTGATGGTCCATTTTTAAATGCTCTAAAACTAAACAGGAGATTCTTGGTTTAGCAAGGAACCCTAGGGCTTAGTCCCATCCAGATGTTCATAGTACACTACATTTCTGAGGGTCCCACAGATATCAGAAGCTGGGGAGGAAAAGGGAGGGAGAGAAGGCGAGATGTCTGCTGAGCATACACACAGAAATAAGGAAAACACTGGCTGTGTTCCAGAAATTAAGATCTGGCCCCAGTGAAGTAGGGAAGAGCTTTGTCAACCAGGGAAACAATTTTACCCAATGTGAACAATATTCTGGGAATATCCTCCCTCCAGACACACTGTGGGAGGTCTTCTGGCTCTGAATAATCACTGGAAACACAGAACGGGAAATTAAACCCAAACCAAGACAACAATACCAGAATGATTAATCAAGAGACAAAAAAGAATGTAACAACAATGAAGTGGAAAGGGTTGCAGAAGTGGGTGGAAAGAAGGTGGCAAGTCCTTTACCTCTTGGACCACTGAACTTTGTGAGGAACAAGGGAGGATGCAAGGACTTGTGGTGCTGGGTGCAGGAGGCCACATCAAGGCTGCACTGGAGTCTTGGAGTCTGCACAGATTCAATAACAAGGGAGAAAAAACCTGTAGTGCAGATTCAGCCTTGGAGTAGGCTCCTATTAGTAATGCTATATAAAGAGGCCAGAACCTAGCAACCTCAGCAAAGATTCCTAGGAGCAATCAGCGTCATCACTTCCAAATTCCCAGGCAGGCTAGTTCACAGAAAGGGCACGCTCAGCAAGCTCTGCAGTTGTGTAACTGAGCATTCTGGATAGGAGACATACAATGAACAGACACAATGCCTATAAAGTTCCATCTCCTCTGACAGCTGTGACCCAGTTATTTAGCCTACAGTTGCCCCCTGATTTAGTTAGCATTTGGATTCATACCACAACTATATTTAAGGTCCTGGATGTTTCCCTTCCCACTGCCTTATGAGTTCAGGTTGCCTGCAATGCCAAGTTATACCTTTTAGACTGCCTGAACCTCCAAATTCACATGAGGCAACTAGAGTCAAATTCCCATAACTGCTGAATCTCAGCCCCTAACTCCCAACCAAAGACCCATTCTTTGCTGCAGCTCTGCTGCAAAAAGGCACTAAGTGGCTTTTCTGGGAACTACTGCAAAATGTAACATGCTGGATGTGGTGATGACAGCAGGGAAACTTGCACATCCATCACTGACAAATATTCAAGTATTGCACTGCCCTTTAGAAGAGAAATCCAGATGAAGATGCATGTCTACACATCAATGATGAATGAATGACAGCAGCTAACTAAGCATTAAACCAGATTTCCCTGGGTGACTGTGTGACAACCACAGCACAGGCAGGCTTTTGGAAGGTCCCAAGGTGCGTTGAGCTTTCCTCAGGTCTTCCTTCCTCTCAAAACAACTGGAATTCCTCCTTCCCCATCCACACCTCTGAAGGTGTGAGGTCCACAACCTTCACAGAGCTTGGGCTGTCTGCCAGTTATCTCTCATATAACCAGGAGAAAAACCCTTTTCACAGTCCTTCCCTGGGCATGGCCAGTCTCCTCAGGTGATGAGGACCTCCTGATGCTCCACAGAGTTTGCTGTCTGTGTGCCTGGCCTCGGTGCAAGTTCCTTGTCCGTGGGCTCTGCTGCCAGCCCTCAAGATTGTCCCATCTTCAGGTTTACTGTCCAATATTACCAAAGGTAAGGGGGAAAATGGAGGGTAGGGTGGAAAACAAAGGGCACCAAGGCAAAATCAAGCATCTTTGTAGGCCTTGCAGTACTCTGCTGGCTTTGAGCAAGCTTTTCACCCAGTTACTTAACTTAGCTGGCAACTTGGAAAATGAATTAAAAATCTGTTTTTTCCTTCTGCCAACTCTTGAAACAAATCTGGAGGGAAGAGAGTGCCTGGAGAGTTACTGAGCTCTTGTGCTCCTGGCAGCCTCAACACCATTGTTACCCCTGGTGAGAAACCAGAAAAGCTGTTTCTCAGCCTGACAAGACCCTGGGATGAAAAGCACAGGCTGCCCCTCGTGCTGGGCTTTGGAGCAGGCTGCTGGCTTTCCCCAGCATGCGTCATGCAGCTGTGGGTGTAAGGGGCACCCCACAGCCCTCCTTCCCAGCCTTAGGAGTGTGGATCTTGCAGAGAACTGCGGGGCAAGGACCATTATCTGTGAGAGGATCTACTTGCTTCTGGAGTGCTAAAGGGCAGAGCAGAGACCAGCATTTAGCCCAGTCTTCATTACACTGTGGTGCCATCTTTCCTTTGTTTTTAAATCAGCCTTAAATGCATTTAAAAACAATTACTAGAAGGAAAAAAATCCCATCTTGTTCTGAACAGCTCTTGCCAGCACTCAAGGAGACTTCAGGAAACTAAATGCCCCCAGCTGGCAGGCTGGCCATGGAAGATGGCTGGGATTATAACCTTGCTGTTCACCCCTTGTTAGATCCAGAACTTAGACCATAAAACTACCAAACCTGAAACCTGAAATCCACAAAACAGAATGTAAAAATCCCTTTCTGGGTTCCCTGTATCTGAGGTCACAAGTCCAGTGTTTCTACAAGTCATTTTCCCTTCTATGACACTGGATACAACATAAGAGAAAACAGAATTATCAAGACTCTCCACAGAGTAAGAGGAGTAATGTAAAATCATTTCAGCCTAGGTGCCATCATGTCTATCATATCTTTTACACATAATATTATTACTTATCTTCTTCTTCATTCCCAGGCAAATAGCAGTATCTAGAAATCATTGAAAATGTACATTTTTTTCCAGAACCTACACAAACTCTATACACAAAACTACATTTTATCACATTCTTCTACCTTCCTTCATGTGTATCTGATGATTTTCTGTAATAGTCTTGTCAATACACCAACTGGTATCAAACAGGTAGGTATTTTCTACTGATCTGCTATTTTACCTAAAAATGAGAATCTTAGACTAGCACAGTCCTCACTCAAAACAGCTGACAACATTCCTTTTAAACTGTCAGAAGCAAATTTTCAACAGAGAATATAATTTTTAGGAACAGAGAGATATGCAGACATTTTGAGAATTACTTGTTCAAATGGTACTGCTTACACACCTCACACGAGTGAAAACTAAAGACACTGAAAGCACGTACAATTCTCCTTTTGTTTTTGTACAGATCGTCTGTGTTGTTTAACTGCACTCAGGTTTCAAGTACAGGAACTCTGACCATCAGCCCAGCACAGCAGAACACATGATAATTAAATTACTTACCCTGTAGATTACTGCTGGGTTTAAAATAGGGCCATCGCTCCAGTGAAAAGTACTCAAGGGCTGCTTACTAGACATGGGTTTGTGGCTGGGGTTTCTAGACATTTATTTCCATGCAAATCCTGCCAGAAATTGGCACTTACTGCTTGTTGTGAAGTTACCCTCGCCAGCCTGGGGGAAGGAGTCTACATCTTGGATGACTTGTAGCACTCCCACGGTGCGGGCGGGGGGATCCAGGGCCACCGAGCTCTCGTTCACTGTTATGTCACTGGCTCCCGTGATCTGGTTGGTCGGTGGTCCTCCTATGGATGCTTCCAAGTCTGGAGGGATATCATCCATGCAGTCTGCATTGGGCTAATGGGAAGAAAAGGAGAAAATCGAGCTCCTATCTGATAAAAAGATTCAATTTACTTCTTACGTCTTTTTCAGATTTTATTGCTTTATTTCAGTATTGAAAATGACAACATATAACGAATTAAACACACAGAGTTTGTCGTCATGCACTTAATACAATCTGTTGGAAGAGAGACCCAAAGTATGCCATGGAAATATTGAGTATTAAACTGTGTCACCTACAATTGCTAAACATTCCTTTCTGTACTTTTAAAAGGGTTTGGGAATGCGTACATTAAAAAAGTAACTCACTTATATTGGTATGATCTGCTCAACATAGGCAGAATGCTGAATCAAATCACAAATGTAAACAGAGACAGGAGCTGAAGGAGAATAACTATCTTGTCCTGAAATATACATTTTACAGAGCCAGTATCTGAGCTTACAGGAATAAGAATTCTGGAAGAACCGCCTGTGTGTGCATCTATGCGTGTGGTGAAAAACTAGAAGCTAAAGCTGTTTATAAGACAAGTTTCTAAATATCAAAAGATCATTTTCTTTGCTAATACTATATTTCCTACAAAATACAATGATGAGAAAACAAACAGCCAATAATGGGAAACTGAAGAGCATTATTTGATTCACAGTCTTTCTTGCTATGTGAAGCAAGACCAGTGACAAAGAGACATAGCAAGACTGAGCTGCAATATGCAGAGGCCTGGTTAAATTAGGAAATGTTAATTTGTTTCCATTTATCTTTATTCTCCAGGAGCCAGACAGCTAATCTGGATCGGCCACTTAGGTTTCCTCTAACTTCAGGGGTCTGAGACATTTTTGCTGTGTGATTCAACCCCTAGCCCTAGGTACGAATTTCTCCCTCTGCCTTCCCTCTGCTCAGCACTAAGCAGAGACAGGGCTTAAAGCTGCCAGGCTGGAAACCTGACATTCAGATGGCCAGAGTCAGGGGAGGTGTACTCTGTGGTGGATCTGAGTTTTTTTCCTATGCTTAGTTGTCTCACATGCCAAGGCACCCAGGCAAATAGTGAGATTTTCCAATCTCCAACAGCAGGCACCAAGAAACTAAGCAAAATATGATACAGCAAAGGCTTAAAGAGAGATTTAACTTTAAGCACAAGAGAAATCCCCTTGATTCAAGCACAGAAGGTTACCATATGTTTACTTTTCTTTTCCAGAATCAGGAACTTAGCATGTTTTCTCTTTTTCCACACATTTCCTGTCTGATTATTGTCACCTCTTAAGTATTTTTTTTCACAAGTGTTCCTAATGAAAAAGACAGGCAATTTAAGCAGTCTTGTATCCACAAACTGAAGTTTGGAATGGAAAGTAGAATTGCTCTTGTCTGGCTCCAGTCTAATCCACAAGCAGCAAGAATGTCTCAGATTTGGGATAAAAAAGGCACATTCTACAGCAGGTTTTAATGAAACTCATTGAATCTGTACTTTTCCAAGTGAAGTACCAATCATTTATCTGTAGGACAGGGATCCAAAATTATCCCTTAGATCTATCACTCCTTCCCTCTCTCTTAGCTAATATAAAACAATAGTTTCAGATTTTAATTTTTAATTAAATTTGCCTTTGATGGTGGTATATATTAAAAACAAAAGGCCTATTTTTTCTTTCTCCTATAGGAAAAAATATTTCAATTTTTCAGGGGATCAGTTGTCTGTTCTTTTCTCTAATTCCAGTTATTCCTAGAAAGGGGTTTTATCACAAACTTTTAAACCTTTTAAA
The DNA here is from genome assembly GCA_024734555.1 of Trochalopteron elliotii. Classification (NCBI taxonomy): domain Eukaryota; kingdom Metazoa; phylum Chordata; class Aves; order Passeriformes; family Leiothrichidae; genus Trochalopteron; species Trochalopteron elliotii. Next base: position 1,638,487 of record JANPWX010000008.1, on the reverse strand, counting down.
GAGGGGGATTATAATTGAAAACATTAAAGATGCAAAAATAATATTGCTTGATACAATTTATCCCTTTACTCCTGAATCATTTTAATTGAAAAAAATGCCCCAAAACTAAGCAGCACGCTATAAAAATAACTGTATGAAATACTGCTCAGAAAAAAACCCCAAACCATTATGGCTTTGGCTGCCAGAGTGACCCAGATACTGTTGCTAAGTTTAATTATATTGGTTTCACTTGTGCCCTGCATGCAAGTGCTTTGAGAGCACAACTCCACTGAAGTCAAGGGAAAGCTTTGTATTGGCTTCTGAGGGCTTGGCTAAGGCTCTAAGTGAATAGCTTCAAGTCATACAATCTGCTGCCAAAAACGCAGCTCTGACTGCATATCCAGCAGATGTTTGCAGAAAAGGGGGAGAAGCAGAGGGAAACTATTTTACGTGATATGATTGTCCCAATAGCAATGTAGCTCTTTGAAAGTGAAAGGTATTTTCACTGGTATTCCATTTCAAATATTGCAGGTGTAGCCTGAGCTGGTTTTGCCAGCAAAGAGTGGATAAGGTCAGGCCAACCATTTGCTGGCAGAGAGTTAGTTAATAATCCTCTGGAGCTGCAGAGTGCCACAGAGAAAAGTGGAGGTGTTGGAGTGCTCAGCGACTGTGAAAATGAGTGCAGGAGTTTTGGTGCCTCATGGCTGCCTGGGGAATCTGAACTTAGGGTAGATAATATTTTAAGTCTCTATTACTTAAAGTAAATGCAGAGTTTAGTTGTGAATTGAATCAAAACATTTAGATATTTGGGGTTTAACCAATCCTTTCCTGGAAAATCCTAAGTTTTCCTATTAAATGGAGCACTGTATCACCTCTCAATATACTAAAGACAACATACATGCTCTGCAGAAAAAGCAGCCAAACTGTTTCAATGCATTACCCTAGCTACAATGCCCTGTCTCTTTTTCCCCTTTGCATGTTTTTTAGTTTGGATTATATTAGGTTGATTAACATATCTGCCTGCCTCCTAGTCTCCATGAAACTGAGTTCTCTGAGAAAGGCTGGACCAGCTCCCCAATATGTTCACATGACCTGTTTTACCTTCACATGGCTTTTTCAAATGTGAACTGGTGCATCACTGACTGAAACTCAGGGGGCTGTTTACAGCACCTGTTAATGCATCAACTAGAGGTGTTTCAGTATTGAACTTCACAAGCCTTGCACGGTGGGGGAGAGTGACTCACTCCTTCCTGGAGAAGCCTCTGAACTCCGTGATAGCTCCAGTTGGGAAACTCTATGGCAGACAGGGTGCACACTATCTGAATGCAAACATGCCACTTAGAAAGATCAATTACTTTGGCAGTTTCTAACCACATTTGAATGTTCCAAATAACAAAGAGCTTAACAATTTCTTGTATATCGTGTGTTCCACCACATGCTTCGTAACTGGGAGAAATGGCCCTTAACTGGAATTAGGAGTACAGATCTTGCTTCAGATAGACTTTAAGAGAAATCTGACAGAAAAAGGACTTGCTTCCCCAGAATGAGCAATTAGTTGTCCTTGACAAATATAGCAGAGAAGATTTTATTTGCAGACTTTCTGTTTTCAGATTTGAACTGAGGGCACAATGAAAAAAGTAAATCCAGTCCTGAAAGCTGTGTGAAAGATTCTATAAATCCACCAAAACACCAGTGCACAATCTTCTGCTCCACCAAGCAGGCAGCCACAGACTCACAAATCCCAACTACCATACCCACACTCTTCCTTGCTAATACAAGTGAGGTGCAGGACAGAGGTAGAGTCAGACATTTCCAATTGTACTTCCCTTAATAAATCAATTAATTATTCAATAATATGGCACAAAGAATAAGATAGGAACAGACAGGCAAAAGCTAGGGATATACTCATGTAGCTGGTGTTTCTCTTCTGCCCTGCTGGGCTGCTCTGTAAAGTGCTTACCGGAATCCCTAGAGCTTTTAGAATATTCATTTTACACATCGGGCAGGTGCGATGGTCTAGCAGCCAGGGGTCTACACAGGACTTGTGGAAAAGATGCCTGCAATGAAAACCAGGATATCTTAATTCAAATGCACCACAGCACAATTTACCACTTAGTACCAGATGATTCTGAATTCCTTTAAGTGAGAGCATTTCAACTGGTGCAGCTTGTGACCACCGCAAGGACTGCAGAACTAGGTCCTACACACACAAGGCTAAAATGATCCCTGTAGCAACTCAAGCAAATGTGCACATTTCAATGTGTTTGGAATAGAAGACATACATATTTAAAGACTTAGAGAAAATACACAAAATGCATTAGCAAACCCCATATTCTTTAAATGTTAAAGGCTGTCAGTAAGCAAAAGCTGCTTGCTGGTAAAGGTAAAAATCATTTTAATTTTTCTTAATAGTTCTACAGACAAACATGATTACACGTGATTTAAATGTGAAGCCATTGAGGGTCTAGTATTTTTCAGGATAGAGACATAAAGAAATAAATTGAATTAGAAAAAAAAAAAAGGTATTTTTCATTTAAACAGAAAAACCAGTACAATGCTTTTAAAAATATTCTCTCTGACTTCCCTGGTCTTTAGAAGCTTCCCATCAAAGGGAGCTCCTACACAATTCCCTGAAGGAATTGTTGCTAATCCTGTTCTGAGTCTGAAGCAACCACCAAGCAACTACCTGAGCCCTGTAGCTACTAGGCACCACTTTTCCTAAACATTAATCAGGTGGAAGAACTGGAAGTTTCTTGTTTTGCTTTGCATTTAACAAACTGATAATGCCTGTAGAGATCTTTAATGTGTGTACCTGACTGGCAGACTGCATCCTCTCCAGAGAGCATTTTCTGTTACTAGGAGTACTAGGAAACATTTCTTAACCCAAAGAGTGGTCAGGCATTGGAACACGCTGCCCAGAGAAGTGGCATCAGGAGGTATTTAAGATGTGTGGATGTGGCACTTGGGGATATGCTTTACTGGTGGGCTTGGCAGTGCTGGTCTATTGTTAGACTTGAAACACCTCAATACCTGTATGATCCTAAGGCTCTGCCCGGAGCACGGCACACACCAGTCTCTACATGGAAATGCAATCTCTGAGAAAGCCAGAGTCACCTAATGTACCAAAGTAACTCTAAATATTTAACTGCTACTTATTCAGCTGAATGGGTCAGCAGATGTATTGTGTTCCTACACAGCAAATTATTGCATTCCTTTGCTTTATCTCTTCATACAACTATGGGAAAGGGCAAACATATTCTTGGAAGTTCGATCTAGTCTAATTATATCAGTTGGCTGGGGTATCCAACCTCATTTGATCCTGTATGTCAACGTGATTAATCAAATGAAGCATTGTCATATTTGAAGTTTAAGCCACTGCTTTACTAAAGCTACTAAAGTTCGCAGCTGTCCTTCCAAACAAGACCTGACCTAATGGATAACAACAAATGGACCAGACTTCGGTCTCTGTCCTGCTTTACCTTTCCTTCCTTCTATCTTAGGAGGGGCATATTCAGCACATTATCAGACAAACATTGTGAAGAGGTGAAAGCATAAAGACACATTTCTTAGGCATGTGTAATTTTACATTTAAAAGTGTAACCAACAGATTTTCTTGAGTTTCTTAATTCAGAGGGTACTGAAAGTCTACCTCTTGCCTTTCAGCTACATGATGTAATGATGAAATTCTGGTTAGTGATTGGTTTTCTTTAATTATATAATCAAATTCATAAATATGCTTATTGGCAAACATCTGAAGCACGCTTGTGCCAAAATAATCAGTCTATTTACAAAACCTGAGATATTTATTAATCTCTCAGAAAACAAAACAGATTTCCAAAATCTGTTTTGAATAAAGCATATGTAGTTTCTGCAAAGACATTTTACCATAGACCAGAAAATCCCCTTTTATTTTCAATTTCCAGCTTTGAAAGCCTCAGTCAAACTGGGGTTCATATTAAAGAATTGAATGTTTGCTCATCATCAAAAGCTTGGAATGCTTTCATGCCTTAAAGACTTTAAAATCTGATGTTCAGTGTTCCTAAAGCTGGCTTCAAAAACAATATTCTAAAATAAATCCTAACAATGCCAAGTAATTTAAATACATGACAGATCTTGTCACTTTGCACTTCTCAATACTAATTTAGCACAGTGTATTATGACTCCATTAATTTCAGATTTAATATGTACTACAGAAGGAACTTGATTATTTGACAGAAATCCACAGAATAATGGAATGCTACTGAAAAATCAGATAAAGATTCGCCTTTTAAGATTTTTGTACTGCATTATACAATTAGACCTCTTATAGTAACAGTTTCAAACACGTAAACATTTGTGCAGAAAAGCAAAGTGGCAGGCTTTGCAGTTTTGGATTTGAGAGTTTATTAGGTATAGCACCAGGTACATGCTAATGGCATTCAACAAATTGTCAATTGTTTTATGTTCCAAATTCAAGCAAAAGAAGGGTCAGCATAAAGTAAGATGAGAGCAACTGCAGTACTTCACTGTCACATGGGAAGACAAAGATGTAAAAAGATCAACTGCAACAAAAATCCCTCCCTTTGCAGTTCTGACTGATGCAAGTTTTAAATGGAAGGAGAGGATAGAGACATCATGGATGATTTCAGAAGTAATGACCCATAAAGGGAGACAGTAAGAGATGTTTCAAGCTCAGGTTCAGGACATGGCTTTGACAAAGTCAAAGCTAGGAAAAAATACAGGGTTTTTTTCCTTGTTGTGTGCAACCACATTCATTGCAAAACAATGTTGATTCAGATGGGTTGAAAAGTTTCTCAAAAGAACTGCAATTCATGAGTTGACAGAGAGGAAGGTGAGATGTTGTCACAGCCTTGTACAAAAAGGTTTTCATAAGGGAAAGGAAACAACTGTTCTCCACCTCTCCCAGGGATAAGCAGCACAATGATGTCATTTAAACTGCAGCAAGTGAGATCCAGGTTACACAATAAGAAAGGCTTCGCCACAGTCAAGGTAATGAAACACTGCAATAAATTATCAGGGGAATTTGCAGTCTTCATCCTGGGAGACTGCAGAGTGTGTTGGAAAAAGCTGCCAAGAATGACACGTGCGTGCCAGTGCCCCTGTGCTGTTCCAAAGGTGGTGGCCTCCTGGGATCCCTCCTGCACTCTCCTGTGGCTGCACATGGCTGTGCAAAGTTCACAGAGCACAAAGCAAAAGAACCTCAAAGTCCCAGAGCATTCCATTTACTATTAGCTAAATAGCACTTCACATGTTTTTAACTAGACATTGCTTTTGTTTGAAATGTACTTACGTTTTCTTTAAAGATGCAATTTTAATCATACAAGAAAAAAAATCACACCATGCTCAGCCCAAAATTATAATAATAATTATGATTTTAGTACAACTGTTGTAAAGCATTCAGCTTGCCAACAATTTTGAGATTTTTTTTTCCAGAGTAAGGGAAACTCTTCTCCTCTCCCCTTCCACGCCTAGTCTCACCTATGCAAAAAGAGAAAAACATCCCTCATAATCCTAAGTAATACCATCAGTTGCCTGGATTAGACATAATGCTGAAGTAAAGGACTTAGAATTTTTGTGAGAGACTGAGTAACACTGCAGTATCCAACAAGAAGGTTTGAGATTTGGGGGAGTGCATGTACAGTATGATTTACTTCTGAGGAGGACAGCAGAAGGTAATGATGAGGGTGAGAGGAAGGAATCAGAGGGAAGAATGTGTGTGATGAAATAATTTTCACAGGAAGCTAATAAAAAGAGAAAGCAGGAGTGAAAACTCTCTGAAATCACAGTAGTTCATGGAGTGAAGTTTCAGGGGAAGAGAATGAGCTGGAACAAGGTCAGAGAATGTGTTTATTGGTGAAAGAAATGAAACAGCAAAAAAAAAAGAACCTATGAGGCACTCAGCAGAGATAAGGTTGAAAGAAATGTCTTGCCTCTCTTCAGAAGTTTAATAAAGTTAGTAAAAGTTCAGTAAAAGGCACACACTGGGAGCAGCAGGACCAGTACCTTCTCCAAAGCTAGAGCAGAAAAGACAATGGCATTTTGAAGCTGGAGATGGAAGACAAGCAGAATGAAGTAGGGTTGTGACAAGAGATGTCACACTGGGAACAATGCACTTGGTTACCTTTGATCTTGTGTCAGTGGCCTTAAAGAGAACTTCAGAGATGTTTGCTACCACTAAACCAGCTGCAAGTCAATGCTTTTTATTTTTACCAAGTGTCATTCCTTCTTTATTTAATACACTCTGTAGAGGGAAGTTTATTACTGCAGGCAGTTGTGGGAGCTGCCTGACGAAGACAGACAGGAAGAAGCACAAGTTCACTTGGAATTCTCCTCGAGCTTTCCAGAGTGGGGTACATAAAAACAGCTATCCTAGTGCCAGCAGAAAAGAGAGGGCTTTTGGGAAAACAGCCCAAGTCCTAGTAAACACGTATCTATTTGACTCCAGAGCTCATCCACTGCTATACTGGAGGTTTAATGGGATTCTCACGTTAGAAACTGCACGTGGCTTAACTGAGGATGCCAGAGCAGGAAGGCGACAGAGCCCTAGGTCTTTATCAAGATATAACACACTCCTACTCACTTCACAGAAATTAATCCACTTTCTTTTTTGTTTCAGATGAGGAGATGAGATTAAAAACAGCAGAAAAACATGAGTACCATTTCATGTTTCAGAAACTCAAACCTGTGCAAGTACATAAAACACTGCCCTCGCAGTTTGTGCAGCAGGAAGGCCAGGGGTGGTGGAAGAGCTGCTTGAGAAAGATCTCTGACTTTTTATAATTCCAGACTGCTAAGGCTCAAAGTATGGGTATTTTACAAGACAGTTCTGCTACTGCTACCCTTTTAGCATGAGTCATTTTCTGGGCGACCTTTTAAGTCAGCCAAGAACTAAACACCACCTGTTAACTCTGTGTTTCCTATTCACTCTGCTTGATGAAACGCCGTGGGAGACAAAGGCTCATTGAATTATGAGGTGGGACACAAGTAAAAGCTAAAGCTTAGACACATATTTAAGCTGTTGTTGATCTATTTCCAAACACTGCCTGTCTCTATCATGCAAAATTTCCAAGCTTTATTCTGCTTCCTTGCTAACAGGCTTGATGCCAAACCAAGGTCCACATTTTTGGTAATTTCTCATTTTTCTGTATTTCTGCTTCATGAAGTGATGTGTTTGTGTCTGCTTGTAGGCAAAAAAAAAAAAAGAATTCACATGCAATTTGTCATTGTGGGGGATTTAGAGTAGGTCAAATTTATGATTAATCTGTTGCTTTGTGTTAGCCATTTAGTGATGGCAATAAACAGATTAAATGAATCACATGAACCAACAGAAATGGACATCTTGTAACATTCAAGTATCTACTAGGATACAGCATATCAGGAAAATAAATGAGTATTTTGGTTTCTCAAGCCAGTGAACATGACTCAGGAGAAGAAAGACATTCTATTGAAAAAAAAAAAATCTCTGCCCTATATGTGCAGCACTTCAGGTCTGTATTTCTAGGGAACACTTGGTGTTGCTCTCCTAGGGGCAACTGATCCTAGGAAATTTCCTAAGAAATTGATTTCCTTAGAGAAATCCTCCATTAGGTAACAGTTCACAAATGACAATCCAATAGCACCAAGATGAACACAGCTGTCAGGGCTGGCAGGAGGCTGCACTCCTGTGTAACACCACTGTGGCTGGATGTGCTGCACAGGGCATCTTCACACGAGGCATGTTATACTCTGTACGTCTCTTTCTATGGCTGGGGATTTTTTTTTATTATTTTTTTTTTCAAAAGTCAGCCTTTTCTCAGGCCCAGGACAGCAAAAGAAGTAGCTCTATGGGGAGCAGAAGCCTGCTCTATTCCCTGCCTGCTATGGCCAGAGCTCACCTTCAAGTCAGAGGCAAATTTTCTGAAGGCATTTATTCTCGTTAAAAAAACCAGTGTGGAAAACAGATGAATCAAAACTTTAGTTTAAAAGTCCTACTGAAGACTTTGTTATAGACCCAGGTCAGACAAAAGTTCTGAACTACCATACTAGACCCTCAGGGTCTCACCACCATCAACACACTAGTTCCACTTCATGTTGAATAAAGAGGCATTTCAGATATCTTTACCAACAGATTTTGAATAGGCCAAAACAATAAACTCACCCTTCCCTCCCCAAGTTCTCAGGCAATCTCAGTGTGAAACTGAGAGCAGAGACTGTCTGGAAATAGAGATTATTAGAGCTACAAGCACCTTCAATTTACCTGCAAGGCAATATCCTGACAACATCATTGGGTTTGTAGCCTTCGATACAAACAGCACAGTTATCAAAGTCTGGCTCAGTCTCCTACAGGAAAGAGAATGTTAATCATATTAATTTTTTATTTTGTTAGCTAATCTCTTCATTTAAGAGCCTATGTGACAAAGTAAAACAGTCACTGAGGCAGACTGCAAATCCAGTAATATATCTCAAAACCAGCAAGTCAGATTTTCTGACATGTTTCCAGCTGGAAGCATGCAGATTCAGTTAGCATGTTTTAACTTTCAGCACTTTCTGCATCTTTAACCAAATCACCCTCTCTCCCCACCCCATTCCATCTGTAACTCTCTTAGCAGCACTCCTCCCCCACCTGAAGGACAGAGTAGCTAAACAAGCAATTGGCATTTCTGCTCTGCCTCATCGCCACAGAGGTCTGAAGAAATCCTCAGCCCAGAGTTTCATTTAGCAACGAGCATTTTGAAAAATTACCTTGTCACCTTTCCTGATCGTCCTGACTTGCAGCTTGCTGATTGCTTTCTTCGCAGCATCTCCAAGCCGGCGCTGCAATACAAAATTTGCTCTTCAGCAAAGAGCATCTCTTCATGCAGAAATCAAAACCTTTTCTCCCTAAGCTTCTTAATAATTTTAAGTACATGGAACAGGATAGTGTATAAACATAAACATAATAATTCATAATAAGGGGACAGTAGGAGTGCTACACTGCAGCAGTGCATACCAATGTAGGTAACAAGTCCATTATTTGGGTATGCTACTTCTTTTTTAATGACACTTGTTAAAAAAAACAGTACTGGGCAGTTAGCAGAGTGAATGCTGAACTTTATTCTTACATTGTTCCATAACTAGTTCGTGATCTTCAGTAGGATACAATTTCTGAAAGTGAGCTGTTAAGTTTTTAACCACAAAAACTCTTTTTTCCTGCAATACAGAGTTGCCTACTTTATAAATATGAGGTGGAGGCACCTGCAGTTTCTTACAGGTAAAGCTCTATATAGTCCTGCAGCATAGTCCTGCAGTAACATCCTGTCCATACATAACCATTTGCTCCTTCTTTGCCTTTCTATCATTCCCTCCAGTGGACCATGAAGTGATTACCATGTGATGTTTCTGACTGTTCTCCCATATTTCCAAAACACTTTTACTGTGCTGGCAGGGTCACAGCCACCAGGATTAAAGTATGTAATAACAGCCTGACATAAAACACCCTGTCCTCAGACACTGAAAATGGACGTGTCTGCTCCTTGCAAGAGGTTGGGAACATTTCAGGACAGTTCACACAATCACTGCTCAGCACCCTGTGCTACAGAGCTTGCTCCTGTATCAGTGCTCCAAGGACTCAGCTGCTCACATGTGCTAAGCCAGCAACAAGGCAGTCTGGAGACAGACTCACAGGCTAGAAAAGTCTTTGGGAGGTCATGTACTCCCACCCCCTGCTCAAGGCTGGGTCAACTTCAAAGTCAGAGCTGTGTTAGTCAAGTTTTGAATATCTCCAGGAAAGGAGATTTCACAACCTCTGTGGATAATTTGTTCCAGTGCTTAACCAATCTCAGTCTTTTCCCTTCTCTAAACATACTAATGGAATTTCCCTTGCTGGTAATTTGTGACCATTATCTTGTGCACTTCCAGGAAGAGGCTGATTCTGACTCCTCTCTGAACCACCCTTTTTGCAGCTGGAAGCAGAGCCTTTCCTCCTCCTCCGCTCCCCACCCAGCTTGGTATGTTCCCTTCACTCCTCCTCAGAAGCCACGTGCTTCCATGTGCTTCTGCCCCCAGACCATTCTGCTGACCCTCCTTTGGGCACGCACCATTTTTTCCACACCTCTCTCACACGGTTTCATGCAGCAATGCCCCCTCCAATGTCTTCCTTATGGTCCAATTTGCCACCAGTAAATGACTTGAACTTCTCCCTTCACCTCCTCTCCCCAACCACATTCTCAGCCATGTGTTGCTAGAGAGGAGAGAGACTTAGGGCCTTTGGTGACTCAGAAGACATTCAACTTTCTGAGCTGGGAAACTCCTCTGCCAGAGTTCAGAGGGGCCTGTCAGCAGCAAGAGTTTCCAGCTGGAGGGGGTGAGGGCATGAGGCCAAAAATGGAAGGAAACTCGAGGTAGTGTATAAGTTGAGACCTAACTATCACACAGATATGACCAGTAAATTACCACTTAGGTCTTCAGATTCAATTAAAATCCCTGGATTAAATTTAGAGAGTAAGATTATTGGCTTGGAAGGGCTGACAAAATACATGCAATATTGAAAGCAGAGAGCAATTTCAGATCTGGTCAAAGAGGTGAAAGCAATCTTGGCTATCAGGAGATTTACATAGGAGCTTTCCAGCAACTTAATTATTGCACATGAAGGAGTATCTTGTCGTTATTCAACATCTCTTTCTGTAGTCCATTTTTCTCACAGTCTCCCTTAAATAAAAGAATCAAATGAGAGTTGGAAACATTTCTTGTCAGCTGTTTAGTTCTTTAATGTAAATCAAAGACAGACTGATAACATACAGCAAGACAAGCACCATTATGTCATGCTTCAGAAAGTGCTTGTGATTCCTTTTTATCATTATTATGACTTCAATGAATGAAATGTCTCAGTTCTTTTTTGCACATTCTTGAAGGGGAAAGGACAAGATTAAAAACTCATGTACATCTTTGATCTGCTTGCTTTCATGTTTGCTTTCTCTTATCTATCATAAATAGCTAAGTTCATAACTCACATGTAAATGAGAGTAATTTAGTTTTTGAAAGAACAAGAATTTCTTGGACTAAAGTTGTACTTTGAAAGGATTCTCCCATTTGAATGCAAGGCATGCTATCAATAACCAATGATTTTTCCTAAAAGATAAGAGGCATTACAGCAGTTTAAGGGTTTAAAGTGAAGCTTAGAGATTTATAGTCACAAATCTCATAATCTCATTAGTAAGGCTGTAACATTCAGTACTGGACTGGAAGGAGTTAAGCACATCAGAGGCAGTGGTCTTGAGGAGAGGGCAGTTCTCATTAAAAAGGAAGGACAGTCACACGGAAAGCACCACTTCTGTGTTCCTGAGAAAGTGAATGATTATAAATGCTGTGAAAGAGAAGTTACAGTAAGTGCTTCTCCCTTAATGGCCTTCCTAAACTACCACCTTTGCAGGGACGTCAGCCTGTGCCTCGTGCAGAATGAGATGCATCACCAGCACAAGGTATTGGACACATCTATCCACAGACAAAGCCTCCAGACTCCATCATGGGAAGCCTCTTCCCCAACTGCTTCAAAGATTGACATCCCTATTCAGTGGCCCAAAACTCTCATTCCAAGCCACAGCCACCAGTCTTCCTTCTCAGATAATGTTCACATGCTGACAGTCACATACTAAAGATTAACCCAGGACACGCAAGATTCTCCTCAACTCCAGTGCAATCACTGCTTTGGCTTCCACTATCCTGCAAAACTGAAGGAGCCCAACCAGTTTCAAAATGACTTTGTAGAAAACTTCCTCTGAACAAGAAGTCAATGAAAAGAAGGGACATGGAAAAAATGTAGTAAACAAGGCACTGTTTCATTTTCCCATCTCACAAACAATATTACTGGTGAAATGTGAAATCTGACACATTGACAGGGTCAGTTTGTTGCTGTTTTTAAGTCTGTACCCTGGCTGTTACAGGGCTGTAACATCAGGTCATATTTTGCTGAATTATCTCTGGAACTTAGCTTGCCATGTAATTCAAAACTGCTTCTAATTAGCTCTGCAATGTGATATTTCTTGATTTAAACAATTTCTACAGCCTTTTACAAACTCTCTCAACTCTCTCATCTTCAGGAGCCCTCCAGGAACAAGATGTTGAGGAAACAGATTTTCTTACACAAATTTATCCTCTTCATGTCAAAAGGATTCATCACCAGGGCAACCACCTACTTCCTGGACATTTTCTTAGATGGGAAAAAAAGGTTCAATCATGTGAATATTACTATGTATCTTCTATTTCCATATGTAATGTACAGTTGTCTGTGCTAGAGGTACTCTTAAAAATTAAATGTATTAAAATAAAAATTAATACCTCACCATGTTTGTAGCTGACACCCTGGCTGTAGGTGCACAAGCCCACAGCAAAGATAATTCATACTCTACTGCATTAATTCCCAGCCAAGCTGGGATGAATAGGCCCTGGGACACAGCAAGAATCTTTGAAATCCTGATTCTCCACTCATCAAAATCAGGCACCTAATTGAAGTAAGCTGTGTCTTCCTTCTGGCACGTGAACTTAGACTTTATACACATGATGAGGAAGAGTGGTGGCTGAAGACATAGATGGACTTTTTGTCCAGGTTTCATCTCACTGTGAAGTCACAGGAAATGATTCCAGGGGATTTTTCAGTCTTTCTAGCTGCCTCTCTCAATAGCTGAACTCATTGCTTTCTTGATGGATAACCAAATCAGTTTGGTTTGGATTTACTGCCTGCTCAGGAACTTAGGCCCAATGAAAGAAGGGAAGTGGGCCTGGAAAGGAGAGTCACCACAGAGAGAAGGACTAAACAAAAGGGTTTATGAGGCTTAACAAAAGGACACTACGATTTTAATCAAAAATTTGTGATCCCATCCTTGAGCTACAAGAAAACATGTCAAAGAAAAAGAAGCCCAGAACTTGATGGGAAACAGAGAGGAACACTCATGGGAAGCCAAGAGCAAGCTGAGGTCTTCTGAACTACCTACATCATTATATTCCATAGCCAGGACCAAAAGAAACAAAACTAAAAAGCTACAGGAACCCATTAACACAAATCATAGTGTTTTGTTTGTATATTGCTATCATTTTTCATATGAAACGAGCTAATAAACAGATTATATGTCAGACAAAACTGTATGAAGAAAAGTGCATGAAGACTTTCTAGGTTGCCCCTTATGATTGCCCAGTTTTGCCCCTCAAAATCAGTAATATGTAATTACTTATTTTTCTGAAGAACAAAACTCGTATAATAAGCAAGTTATTAAAACCCCTCCACAGGACAACTGCTTGTGTACATGTAGGTCACATTCAAACTTTGGAAAGAAAACACTGAAAAGGAAATAGGTTTGAACATATAAACACATCAGTTTCAAACTATAACGTATCACCTGAATGAGCTTCTTATTTTGCTGGGTTTCATGTTTATATTCATCTATTTACACTGCCAAGCTGCCTGTATAATTACTTGATTGAAAGCACGCTTACTCACACACACAAATTAGGCATGCATGTGCTTTTGCAGACAAAGCATCTAAAAATTACCACAGCCATTGCAGTCACAGCGAATCTGCTGCCAATGATGTTCAAATTCCAGCTGGGATAGTCTCATTCTTGCTATCCAAAATTTCAGACTGTATATTTAAAAGGAAAATATATTCTTTCTGTCTGTAAATACAGAGCAGCTGCTCTCTATCTCAGAGGATGCCTGAATTTCAATGGGGGAAGGCAAGGGATTCCTACACGTCAAGTATTTGTTACAGAGTGTGTAGCAATGCTTTTCTCTACAGGATGATTATTCAAACTCTGAGTTTCACCTCTTCTGCAGAATAAGCAAGGCAACCCTCCTGGCCCTGAAAGTAATTTATTGAGGGTTCAGAAACCTCTCTGAATTACAGTGCATTTTTTTTTTCCTGCAGTAAAACAGTTATCTCTTCAGATTTCATACATTGATAACATTTTGTACTGTACCATTATAATGAAATGTAGAAGCCTCAGCTTCCCAGTTCTGCTGACATAGTTACATCTGGACAAGAAAATATTAAATTTATTATTATTGTTGCTATTATTATTCACTGCTGAAACACCATAAAGGTGGACAGTGCTGTATAAAACCTGACTGCTGCTGACTTCTCTTCAGCTTTATAAGCTTTTTATCTCTTTCAAGGGGTTTGGACAAGATGGCAAAACCCAGAGAACTGGTTTAATAACATTGGTGGCTACCACTACAGTCCTGCTCAGTGATCACTGTCAAATGAAGAGGGATAGTTTGTCTTTCTAGCCCAAGACCCTTCTAAGGAAGCATTAAAGTGAAAATACCTTTCCCCCCCGCTTTCTTTACTTATCATGAGCCATTGCTTCACACACACACCTCATGGTGTTTTAGTCAGCATTTTGATCTCACGGGTTCTTAGTTATATACATTATTATGACATTTGGCTATATGTACCAAAACAATGTTTTCACAAATAAACATCACCTTTCTGACTATTTTTTTGTGTTTAGCATAAGGAAAAAAAAACCCAACAAACTATCAATCTCTCTTTTTTTTCTTGAATCCCATCTATATTGATAGAAGTCTTGGCTTTTCCCAGCCACAGTCATTTTTATATTCCTATTCTTTTCAATTTCTTGGGTTTTCCTTGGGTTTTCTGTTTTGACTACACATTGACAATTTCTTTAACTTTTACTTCTACACTAAATCCCATGGTGATTCTTTGGAAAGACAAACAGTTACTCCAGCCCTGCTCACCTGATTTCTGTCTCTGGCATTTGCGTAGCGGAACCTCTGGATGTAGTAGAAGACCAGCCACGCCAAGGAGATGATCATCAGCACTATGAAGGAGATGGAGACGAACACCACCGAGGTCCGGCTGACGTACTTCTGCAGGTTGCGTGTCCCAATGGTTATGTACATCATCACAGTAATGTTCCTCTCCAGGAGGCTCACTATCTCTTTTCCTTTGGGTTCAGGAATCATTATTGCTACAACATCTTCTAAGCCTATCAGACAGAGAGAGAAAAGGAACCTTAAGTAAAACAAGTGATCACCAAAAGGCAATCATAGAATCACAGAGTATCCTGCGTTGGAGCAGACTCACCAAGATCACTGAAGTCCAACTCCTGGCCCTGCACAGGACATCCCAAGGATTCCACCATATCCCTGAGTACTTTGTCCAAATGCTTCTTTGAACTCTGTCAGGTTTGGTTCTGTGACACTTCTCTGGGGAGCCTGTTCCAGCCCCCAACCACCCTTTGGGTGAAAAATCTTTTCTTAATATCCAACCTAAACCTCCCCTGACACAACTTCATGCTGTTCCTTCGGCTCCCATCACTGCTCACTGGAGTGAAGAGATCAGTGCCTGCTCCTTTGCTTCCCCAGCTGATGAAGTTATAACCACACTGAGGTCTCCCCTCACTCTCCTCCAGGCTGGACAAATCACGTACCCTCAGCCACTCCTCACGTGGCTTCCCCTCAAGGCCCTTCACCATCCTCATGGCCCTCTTTTGGACCCTCTCTAATGGTTTCATGTCTTTTTTACACTGTGGCACCCAAACCTGCCCCCAGCACTGGAGGTGAGGCCGCCCCAGTGCAGAGCAGAGGGGACAATCCCCTCCCGTGCCTGGCTGGCCATGCTGGGCCTGATGTCCCCAGGACAGGGTTGGCCCTCCTGGCTGCCAGGGCACTGCTGGCTCACATTCAGCTTTCCATGGACCAGGGCCCCCAGGGCCCTTTGCACAGCGCTGCTCTCCAGCCTCTCATTCCCAGTCTGTCCATACAGCCAGGGTTGCCCCATGCCAGGTGCAGAATCTGGCCCTTCACTTGTTGAATTTCCTCCAGTTGGTGATTGCCCAGCTCTGCTTTGTCCAGCTTTGGCAAAACAGTAACAAGAAAGCTGCGCTTTGTTCTGCTCTTCCCTCCTGTTTACCAAGAGGGAAGTCAGATGGATCTGGTGAAGGTTTCAACTGACACCAGTTACACAGTGTGCTTCTAGTACTAATCTTGGTGAGATACGTAAAATGTGTTCCATGGGTTGACATAAACACAGATTTCTAGCACCACTGAGGCTTATCTGGATGATATTGCTGTAAACACTGCAGAAAGGAAAGGGAGGCACACTGCATCCAACACTCCATATACATTTATCACAGTCTGTTTTGCAGGGTCATGAATCTGCCAGAGAAGCCCCTCCAAACTCTGCATTTGGATGAGAAACACTTTGAATCACAGATTCCCACATGGTTTCACAACCAGAATGTGCTAAAGCACCACTGGTCTTGCACCAGGCTGGCAACCAAAGAGCAGCTCAACATGTGGCTCCCCACAGCCCAAGCCCATACAGAAATTCAGGACTCTTTGCTCAGAGCTTGACTCCCTAACTGATGCAAGTTAAAAATCAAAAGCACTGTATAATTCCACAAAAAATTGCCTCTGCAGCCCAGATCAGCTCCTGACACATCGTGCAACATGGCCATGCAAGTCAGCATAGCTGAGGCAGCAAAATCCCACTAATAGGATGAAGCAGGGACTTCCTACAGTCCAGCCAAGCCTTCTGTCATGACCCTGTGAACTGGGACCTCCACCAATCTAGCTATCCTCACCTCCACACCAGTTTGCCTTTCGGTACAACATTGTTTGATGTTACTTGCATCACACATCACTGAAACTTTCCTTTTCAATTTTATGTTCCCTGTGTACATGAAATACATGGTCTGAAATTATCTGGGATTTGCCAGCTTGTTAAATGCCTTTTATGGCCTCACAAATAAATGATCACTGCTGTACAGTTTAATATTAGGGATATTCTGTTCTTTCACTTCATGAAAGAAGCACGTAGACTATTTCTACGCCTAAACTATGTTTTGCAATAGCAAATTGTTCTAAGTAGCTAAGGACAGACAGGGTGTATTGTAATGTAAAAATGTGCTAGGAACAACAGCAAATGAAATCATCACAAACTGGGGGTGTCTGCACTCAGAGAGCTATGCTGGGGTGAGGCCTCAGAATTTCAGATGAAATTCCAGGAAATTGGCTGACAGGTAGTTAATCCCATGGATATCTGTATTTTGACTGCCAGGAGGAGAAAGCACTGTGTTCATAGGGACATTCATGGAAATGGGAAGAGATCACTTGGCCACAAATGGAAGTGCGGGAGGGTGACTTTCATATTTAACAGCATCCTTCTCCCTCCAAGCTGGTATCCAGTATGAGTTTCAGCAGCACAGCACTGTATCCTGGTCTTCAAAGTCCAGCTCAGACATTTCATCACTAGAAACCCCTGGGAGGTATAAACTAGGTTTTCAAATGGATTTGGATGCTGAAGGCCATGAGGTGTTTGGCAGGACTTTGGATATACACATGGGGGTGGGGATCAGCAGAAAACACTAATTGTGGTGGAAATTTAAAAAATTCTGCTGGGTGCCTGGATGAACTGGAGGTACTGAAATAGCTGTGGCAGACTGCTGCTACTCACAGAAATCTGCTATGAAGCTGAGAACTGAAGCCTCCTCTTCTCAAGCCTCAGAGCAGAAGTGCAAACACCACCCCTCTTCCTCTCATGAGGCTTTCCATCATAACACCTCCCTGATCATGAACAGGTCACTCAAGGAATAGAGAGGATCAACAGTTTGGCTGAGTCAGGAGTTTTAGATATCCATTATGGAAAGCTTAACCTTCCTGCTGATACTCTTCTATAAAGCATTATTGTTTTTCAGCTATTTCCCTTTATTTTTTTCTGTACCGAAAGTCCACCATTAGCAGTCAAGATAACTCTAGCCTTGCAACACTTCTGATACCTGTTTATTACAAAAGGCTAATGCAAACATTACCCTAATGGCCTAGGGAGAATTTGCCAAGTCTCAAAGTGGCTGAGAAGGGCACTGGTGCCAATGCCAGTAATTTTCCTGCAGTTAAAAAGAGAAATTGTCTGGAGCAGGGCTTAGCTGTCCACATGGCTTCGTTTTTTTCCCTGTCTATAAAAAAAATATAAAAATTTAAAATTCATTCTATAGGAAAACCAAAGCACCAATCTCACGCGTAGCCAAAAGGAACCCACAGTGAAAAACTCCACAGCCAAAAATACTGAATATAATCAAATGCCCTCAAAAGCCACTACTCTGTCTGACTTATCCAGTACTGACCTTTAAAATCATCGTCAGCACAACCTAGGACACTGCATGGATATCACCTGAAAGCCTATAAAAATGGACATAGAGACAAACACATTTCCAGTAGCAAAATACAGGTAGCATCCTAACTGTTTAATTATCTTGAATCTTGCCTGTCTTTAAAAATTTTAACAATGTGTTCAATTATGCTTGATTAAACTACAGCTTATTATGTTTAATATAGCTTTAATATATTTCTGGACACAGGACACTAAGCAAATTGCCATGGATATATACTAAATAAAACTGTTTTGAAATGCAAAGTAGAAGACACTTATTCGAAGAGGAAAGCAGCTGCTTTTCTTTATTCAAACCCTTAATATATTAAAATTTCAGGCTACCTGGTTATTTTCTTGGAAAACTTTACCACTTGTAATGAAGCACTGTTGGAAAAAATAACCAAAGCAGTGACAAATAATAATGAGGTTTTTTTAATGTTTTACTGAGTTTATGATAATTTCTCCAAGACATTATAGAGAATGCTATTTATCCATCATGCTATTAAACTATGTTTTTAATCTCAAATATGCTCATATTAGGAAGAAAAAGAAAGTAATTTATTTATCTTTTCTCCCTTTTTAAACAAAATATTTTTATTATCTCAGTTTCACATAAGCTTCAACATACATAAAAAGTATGCAGATTAAAGAAGGGAAATGTAATAATGTAATGAGGCATCAGTGTTAGAGGTGCATTTTTATGCCCAAGTACACATTTGTTCGACAGATCTAAAAAAGGGAAAGGATCTAGTAACATGTACTGATGCTTCCCTGGCAAGTTAAATGCTACCACTGCCTTTCATTAAACACACCCACAGTGGGAACTGCATTTTGTGGCACTCTTCTTCCCTAACACATTTCTTTTCTTTTTCTGGCCAACATTAATGCAGAGTTTGACATGAATTTTTAAGTAGATGTCAGGATGAATCAGAAATTCATAAATCAAAAGGTATTCAGGCTGCACTGAATGGATTTTACTTTTCTTCTTTTTTTTTTTTTTTGGCTAAGGAAACATTTAGCATATCAGTATTCTGTCCTAATGAGTCAGTAACCAAACAAGTAAGGTAGAAATTACAGGCATTTGAGATGATTTAAGTCATTTTAGCTTGCTGAAGTGTACCTGCCTTATCAAATATTTCTGGGTGGAGAAAACTCATGCTTTGGAAAAATATCTAGAAGACCCTCTCCAAACCCACCCTTCTCCATGCAGTACTTGAGTATGGAAAGACATTTCAGCAGGCATGCTTTAATGCAAAACCTGCAAACTTCAAGGGTAACCATCTATTCACTAGTGACAGAGGAAATGAAAGACTTTAGTGCACGAACAGTAGCTTCTGTAGAAGAAATGAACAGGTTTTACATCCAGAAGATGTACATAAATGCTACACCTTGGCTGCAGGCTGTGCTTGCAAACCTGTGATATTCCTTGATTTTGCTCTGGGAGCTTCAGAGGTGACACTGAACACAGTCCTCTCTCTTCTCATTAGCAGTCAGGCCCAGCAGTGGCAGGGCTGCTCCTTTAATGCTTTGTCAGTTTTTGATGGAGGCTCTAAAACGTGATCTTTCTGACATATTTTAGAACAGGCAGTTTAATATGTCATGCTTGGCAACAGCTGGAAGTCAGTCAGAGAAGTTAACTGAACTATCTGAACAGAATTTCAGTTTGGGAGGCATATATAGTACTCTCTCCTAGATATCCTAACAAGATATAAATGAAGATTTATCTTATAATGTAGATCAAAATCAAGTAGTAAAGTGCTTACTTCTACAGATTTTGTAAGTGAAAATCCAAAGACTATTTTGAGTTCAGAAATTGCCCTGACAGTGTTCAATCTGGCTCAGAGCCCAGGAACAGAAACCTGACAGGAAGGTGCAAGAGTCTAAGCAACTCTTCCTTACTTCTTGAAGAAATTATTTCCTTTTTGGGAATCCATTTCAGTAACCAGCAGCTACTGTAAGGAAGCAAAACAGACAAATCTAACCAATTCCACATCCCACCCAGGCTCAGCTCAGTCTGTGCCAGCCCCAGGCAGTGTCAGGGAATTTGGTGGTGGTGGTGGTGCTTCCTGGGAGCTCAGCAATGCTCCCTCTGCATAAGGACTCCCTGTGCTGCCAAGCACAGAGCTCTCCTGCCACCACAGCTTGTGCTGCTGCCTACAGCCCTGTGAACGGATTTTGCACTATGGTCTGGATGATGAGGAACATTTTAAAGATAATTCCGAGCAAAGAACAGACATTTGTTTAAAAAAATACTATTTTTTTCTCTCCAGAACAGCAACTCAGCTGAAAAGTTACTGCTGAGGAGAATGAAAAGGACTCCACAGTGATGCTGTCGTGGCGATTGTCTATAGCCAAGAACAGTCTGTTTGGCCATCAGAAGATACAACCTTCTGTTGCAAATCTTGCTCTCTTTAAAAAGGGTATTGCTTTATATTTGTGTTTGGTTTCTTTCCAATACAGTTACATGAGAAATGGTATATATACTAATGAAAATGCTGTGTTAATTGCCCTAACATCACAGAATCATAGAAAAGTTTGGGTTGGAAGGATCTTAAAGATCACAGAGTTCCAAGCTCCCTGCCATGGGTAGGGACGCCATTCATTAGATCAGGTTGCTCAGGGCCCTATCCAAGCTGGCCTTGAATTACTATGCCAGCTGCAAAATGTGCCCTTGAACTACTCTCTTCATAATTGCAACAAGGGATCCAAGTCTTTAAGACCATCCACTGAGAGCTCAATCTCAGTTCTTCTATTCTGTATGGTGCAGTTATAAACTGAGCAGAGTAACAGCTGCTACCTGTTTTTCTCCTTAGAAAACCCCAAAAACTTAGCCTTACGTTATGTTTTTGTGAACTCAAAAAGCACATTTGAAAAATCAAAGCAATTATTTTCAAAAACCTGGTTTCTGAGCTTCACCCAGTTTGGGGAAGGAGAAGCATAATATTGGTTAAACAACGTCCTAGACACTTATGTAGGCAAACGGGGAAACATTACATTACTGGTAAGAAATCAAAGTGGGTAAAAGGACTGTTCCCTGCAGGAACCTTTCCCTACTGGGCATTCAAGCCATTGGTCTCAAATTGAACTAGTAATAAATGATAGTATAGGAAAAAAATTGGCAGAAGAGCAATATACAGTAAGTGGCAGTAATACATAGTCAACACACCATGTGTCACAGGTGAATGACTACAGACCATCATCTATAATCTCTTATATAAACTGTCTCAATGCCAGAGGACTAGAAAGAACACCAATTTCTAATGAGGTTTCATAACAGATACAGGCAGCTACAGATCAGTTTGTCCAAAGTGATTCAGTGAAATTCTTCACCTAAGACTCTTAAGCCAAAAAGCTGGTTCTGAATAAAATAGGAAGGGCCTCACGTAAGAGCCTAAGGGGTTAAAACACAGGATCTAGGTGTTCAAAACATCCAAGAGCAACCAGGTACACAAAACATCTAGGGATCACAAACTGCTGAAGGCTGGAGAGCCATTCTGGAGAGGCAGGATTCAATGTTTATACCCTGAGCTTATTCTCTTCCCCAAGCAGCTGCTGTTCACCATTATGAGACACACCAAATGAGGCAGACAGACCTTTGCTCTCAAACCATAGTTTTGTTTTCACACTAACTGGGAACTGAAAGTTTTAACTCCTGTTGAGAGACCCAGTGCTTTGCTTTTCAAAGACCCAGTGAGGGACTGACCCAAGGCAGAAGGGTGCATTTCTGATGTGAAGGCAGGAGGGTGGGCTGGTGGCTCTGAGCTCTGCACCACATAGGTGAAGGCCAAGCATCCATCTTCCACCAAAGGGGTATGAACACAGCAGAAAGCAGAAGAAAGCAGCAGCAACACATGAGGTGACTGCATCCTCTACCAACCCTCCTGCTGAACATCACACTTGGGTCCTGCAGATGGGCCTGGCCACCTCTTCTTTCAGTGCCCATCCCAGAAGGGCATTACTGTCACCAAGGGCAAGGGACTGGGGAGGATTTCAGCCTACAGTGTGGGAAAGCTGCAGAGCAGGACACCAAAGCCTTTGTCCACCCATTTCTGTGATCCACAGGCACTGCCGCCACCGAGGTACCCCCATGCAGCAGCCTCTCTGCCCTCACACTCTGTTGGGTGGAGGAGGAGAGATGCCAGCAGAACAGCAAAGCAGGAACGCTGCTGATCTCTATTCCCACTGCTTAAACTGAGACTCACCAGGCAGGCAGAGTAAATGCTCTTCCAGGGTGTCCAGCCTGAGAAGAAAAAAACGCAGGGAAGGCCAGAAGCAAAGAGAGCCCAGCAGCACGTAGTTCTGCTTTTGTGGATATCAAGCTACTGAAGTTATCAGAACACAAGATTTCACCATATAATATTTTTTCTTTTTTTACTCTAGAGCCCTTGGTTTGTGATGATGTAGGTGCTTTCATCTCCTCCCACCCATATTTCCAATTTGTTTTCCTTGTCTGTTATAAAACAGAGAGATATTTCCTTCAACTTACCCTCTCACTAATTTCCCACTTCTCCTTGGCACTGCTAGCACTCGCCTTGGTCCTTTGCCCGTCTTCCAAAACACTTAACTATAAATCAGGTTTACCTTTAAAAGGCAAATGCAGCAACCATGGAGAGAGCAGTGACACCTTTCCCCTACAGCACTTCTCCCATTTGCAAAAGAAGGAAATTAGGAAACTCTTTTACGCAAACTAATTTTTTTTTCCCTTAGATAATCTTATTGCTATGAAACATCTGTCATTGCAGAAGCACAAGTGTGTACTACGATATTGAAGGAACACATAGAGAAAAAAGAAGTACTGATGTAAATGACTGGCTACAGTATTTAAGTAAGGGATATAAAAGTTTGCTATTCTGTCCTGAATTGGACAACAACAACCTCCAGCAGAGCTATTCTTGGTTCACCTCTTTTGATGCTAAATCCAGGAGAGGCAAGATGCTTCTGACTGTGATCTTTCCTGTGAAAAGCAACTTCAGACACTTTATTGCTGTTTAGGGACAAAGAAATTTCTGTTCATGCTTTTGTAATCAATGCTGATCTTGCCAAGGCTGTAAGAGCTCAGAATATATTGACTTTCTCTAAATTTTATGCAGCAACTGCAGCAAAGGAAAAAGAAGTAAACAGCTACAAAGCCCACAAAATCAAATTCAGCATGATAGCTGCATTTTTCCTGGGCTTCTTTCCCACAATGTCAGCTCATCAGTCTGCCGAAATAACCAATGGTAATGAACCAATGGAGTGATACTTACTCATACTTAATTACAGAAAACAGGCTGTTCTTCAAGAGGTTCTCTTAGATCCCAACCCAACCTAAGGCACAAATTGTCGAGACACTGTTATCTTAGCCAG
Organism: Trochalopteron elliotii; assembly: GCA_024734555.1. Classification (NCBI taxonomy): domain Eukaryota; kingdom Metazoa; phylum Chordata; class Aves; order Passeriformes; family Leiothrichidae; genus Trochalopteron; species Trochalopteron elliotii. Next base: position 1,615,040 of record JANPWX010000008.1, on the reverse strand, counting down.
GATAGTACTTCATTATAATTGCTAAGCCTTTGTACTGAAGCCCTCCCTAGAATTTTTCCTCAGTTTCCAAACCATATATATATATACTGCTAATGGCATATGCCTCTTGTTTTCCCTACCAGAATTTGCACTGGGATTCTTCTGGGTTTTTTTATGTATCAGGGGGCCAGACAGACTCCTTCACGCAGGTTTTACAGCTCAGTTATGCTCCAAGTCAGACCAAAATACGCTACAGGGATAATTTATTAGTAAAATACAACCTTTTCAGAGTTCTGGCAAAACACACCCACTGTCTAAAGCAGAAGCTGCTTTGCTATTTTCAGTGGAATTGTGCCAAAAGAAAATATGCCTTAAATAGCATCTTATGTAGTCAGGGTAGAGTACAATGCAAACACAACGCAGTTAACATGCCTGGTGCTCTTAGAAGGGTGTAAATATATATTCTCTACAAAGAAAAAATGCTGCCATTATTATGGAGATTAATCATTATTACTACATGCATTATTATGAAGCTTTTAATCTAAACTTAAGACACAGAATTGGTGGGTTTTTTCATGTACTGACCAATCCTGCCCACTTATTCATAACACAAGAGAAAGTGTGAAAAAAATAGCAACATATGCTAAATAAACAACATTTGCCCTAGACAGTAGAGAATTATTAGGAAATTTCCAAGCCATTAAAACGGGAAAAAAGAAAAGAAGGCACGTAGGCAAAAACACAATTTCAACAGAAATGCCTGAGTTCAAATCACTGGTTCCCAGTGCAAGTCCAACCAGTTTCAAAGGTGCTGTGGCACCTGCAGGCAGCTCAAGTCTATCCTGGTTTCCCTGCAATCCCCATTTCCACGGTGACTCAAGGATGGGACACCAAAGGCTGCACACTGGAGGTAAGGGAATAAGGGATGATGTCTCCTCTCACAGGGGCAGGACTATGCATATCTTCCTCCTGCATTGTCAAACCTGCTGCAGTTTGAGAGCAGCCTCAGAGGCATGTGTTTTTCCTCTTCCAGAGAAAATGAATGAGAAATCCCAGACCAAGGGATTCAGACGACTCTGGTTGAAGTCACACACAGCTCTGATGGCTCTGTGTGGGCTGGAGTGGTTTGTGGTTCAAAAAGCACAGACTGAAAGAGTAAGAGAAAAGTGCATGGCACATCTGCTGTGGCTTTAGGCAACATTGCTGGGCATACCCCAGTACAAGTGACCCTGAATTAGCTGGACAAGAAACAGACTCAGAACAACAATCTGGAAACTTCTTAAAATTACTTCAGGGAATTTCCTCTTACCTCACTCAGGGGAAACTTCCCCAGAAGTGCAAAAGCTGCTCTTATCAGTCTGACAAAAGAACAATAAATTAAAATGGAGCAAAAAGAGAGGAAAGAGGAAAATAAGTGGTAAAAAGCAAAACGAAAGGATAAATAAGTCACATCTCAGGTAGAAGGTGAACACATCAGCAGAGTGAAATAAGCCAAAGCTGAGACAGCACATCACCAGCAGACTTCCAAATCCTCCAGCATTGCTGAACATCCCTCAGTGTCATTAGATTTGTATGAGAGTTTTCTAGACCTCTACAATATGTGCCATTAGCTCTCTTTTCCAAATTGAGTGATCCCTGCCTTACCCAGCCATTCCACACACTCCTGTGGCTCCAGCAACAGGGCCCCTGTCTTAGCTCATTTTACCTCACACATAAACATGAATAACAAAGTCTCTCTTGGGTTTTGTTGGAGAAACCTTGTTTGCTCAGGAACGTTGTTAGGAAACCTTCCACTTTGGGGATGGGGCAGGGCTGCTCAATCTCTGGCCTTCATTTCCAGGCACTATGGTTAAAAGCTGATTAAAACTGTTCCATAAACTGAAATAAAAAAGTAAAATCAGCATAAAACAGACAAAAAACAGGGCAAAAGTATATTGTGCAGGTAATAAAATTCATCTCCTTTGTCAAGAAATCAAGTTTTATTTTACTAGTCTCTAACACTATCAGTTTCCAGCTGTCCTTACAATCCCTTAGAGTAAGCAATACTTAAAATGTCTAATAAAAAAAGAAAGAAAATCAAGCAGAAGATAAATATTAGGTCTTTCCTATATGATGAACACCTGACATAGTTAATTATCAACACCAATGCCAACAGATCAAAATAAATTTTAAGAACTATGAGAGCTTTTAGAGTAAAATACAACTCTCAGTACATTACAGTCCTCTCTGTACATCATGGGAAAAGGTCTGGGGGGCAATAAACTCCTTTTAAACTACAGTGTCAGGGCTATCTACACACAAAATTTAGCAACTGGTTGGTTTATGTGATAAAAACAACACAGAATAACACCAATAGAGACACAATTAAGAACAACTGGGACAAAACTCAGAACCAGCCACCTAAAAACACTGGTTTGTAGTGGCAAAGGGTTTTCTTTATTAGATTTTTAGTCTGTTTGGGGTTTCTTTTACCCAAATGAACTATTGTGGTGTTAGATAATATTCCTCTGACTGACCAATTCAACTATCAACTCTGTAGTAAGTGTAATTAGATTTAACTTCGTCTTCTGCTTTTCAGTCTAACCAAATCACCAAGCTGAGCCCTGACTCCTACAGAAAAAGCATGGTGGAAGCAGCTACAATCCTCTCTTCACAGCCCCTGAGCTCTCTCTATGCCAGTCTTTAGCAGCACCAGCAAGCAGAACTAACCTGGCTGGCACCAGGGATTGCGCTGAGCCAGCACAGGCTGTCCAGGGAAGCTGTGGATGCCCCATCCCTGGGAATTTTCATGGCCAATCCCACCAAAAGGCTCTGCTGCTGCAACACCATCATCATCTATGGACTGGATGTAATGGTGGGTAAATATTATCAGCTCAGAGTGAGGCAAAGTGTCCAAGTCACAGAGAAAAAGCAAGAACACAGCTCTGGTTTTCCCAACTCATCCATGTTTACAAGTCCCACTTTCTGGCACTACTAAGGCACAGGAGAGAATAATTCAACTCTCTGAGGGCTCAGAGTTGAGCAATATAAAGAATATTTTCTGATACTCTAGTTCTTACATTTGCTTTCTGTAACTTCCAACACATACCTATTAATGCTCCTGAGGAAAACCCAGCCCAGCCATTTCCCACAATAGAGTCTGCTTCTTACAAAAATAGCTCCATAAAGCAGAGTGAGTGGCAGGGGAGGGATGCCAGGGATCATCTGGGGCTCTTCACGTTTCTTAATGTGCTCCTACAAGCAAGGTGGTATTTCTAGGAACAAGGAAGTCAAAATGGGCAACAAATCAGGATATAAAAAGAAAAGACCAAAAAACCCCAAACCAAACCAAAAAAAACCCCAACAAAACAAAAACAGGGGAAAAAAAAGACTGAAAACTGGAAAGTCTGGCAGAATAGCCAACCAAAATAAAATCTGCCATATCAGGGTAGAGTTCAGAGGTAACCTAGTGGCAAAGAAAAATACAGTCCTGGGATTTATAAACAGGAAACAATGAGCAGAAGCAAAGAAGAACTGAGAGAAACAGAATAATGGAAATGCTCGTGGCTGTTGAGAAGGTCTTTTGAAAAGACCTGAAGGATTTGGGAAGCTTTATTGAAAACAGAACCAGGAGACGACTTGATTATATGTATACACATATAATGTGTATATAGATATATATCTATATCTACATATATATACATTTCATCTGAATAAGAGGGTCTTTGTCTACATTGCAAAATGCATAGCTAAAGTGTTAAGATAGTCTTTTCAAACCAGAACTAATTCACAAATATCTTAAGGAATTTCAAACTGTGAGAGTGATCAGACAGGGAAAGACTATTTTTTGGGAGGAGCATGCTGACTGAAACTTGGATTATCCTTAGTAAACAGATGAGGTTAGAAAAATGCAAAAATCCCTCTGATTTTTTTAGATGTGCACCCTGGATCGTCAGAAGCTTTGAAACAGAGATGGTAAACTTCCCTGGTCTTATGTCAAGCACATTCAGCTGGGAAGAAAATTTTACAAAATACTAATTTCCCTGTGTCTCTTTTCACACAGACAGAAGTCCAAACAAGGGTTCAGCAAGGATTCATACGTGCATGAGAGTGTGTGTATGTTTGTGTGTGTGTTTATTTAAGTCTTGGCAACTGTAACTCCCACTTGCATTTTGGGCTTAAAGGAACACGAGTGATGAAATATGAGATTATTTGATGGGAAGTTCAAGATCACCAGAGACTGCTGTTCACACACAACTCTCACTAATGAATTCCTTCATGTTTATTACTGAGCTGGTAATCCTTGGCTGCAGGAGGGAGACTGGAGAGGCTCCACAAGCTGCACATTACCAAACACACATGATCTTTCATAAGGTGATGCTCCCACTTGAGCTCAAGAGCAGAAAGTCTCATTCAAAACAAGAAACAGAACAAACAAAAACATCCTGGGGGAAAAAAAAATAAAAACTCCACAAATGAAACACAAGAGAAATGTTTTTTCAGGCTTCGACGAGACTGAACCATGTGAACCCAGAAATAGCTGGCAGTGTTCACCAAACCTCAAGCTCTGCAAGATACACCCACTCTAAGTTAAAACTACACGTCGAGCCTGAAAATGTTTTGAATATGCAGACCTTCTTACAGATAAAAAAAAAAAAAAAAAGAAAAACAATCTTCAACACCATGTGAAAGTCTAAATGTCTTGGAGAAAAATATTTATATTTCTATAGAGGCACACTGTTTATCTTTCCTGACTTCACGAGGAGAAAGTCACTGAAATGCTTTCTAATGTAATACAGAGAAACAACTATGCTCTGCAACCTCATAGTTATGCAATCCATGTGGAGCTTGGATATACAGCTTCTCTTAAAAACTTCTTTAATGCACACCTTGCTAAGACAGTAATATAAACACCTCAAAAGTGCATTTATATTCTATGAAAAGCAAATGCCATATAAACCTTATTTTCCCACCTTAATCAGGAAGGAAATGCCTGCGCTTCCAGGCAGACGTCACACACTTTTTCTCCTTAAAGCTGGTTCTCCCCACAATAAAAGGAAAGTGAAATCCCCCCACTGGCTAAAACAATGCAGAACTGGACATTTTGGATGTAAAGTCAGCTGTGGAAGGGTTACTGAAGGGAAGGGAGAACATCTACCACTACAGAAAAAGCTGTCTTGGTTTTATTTATACACTTCTCTTTAGACAACAGGTTTTAAATGACTGGCTCACAGGCCTTATTTTCCCAGCATAGGATATGAACAATGCTTACTGATTATGTATGGAAGTTACAGACATCCTAGAGAAAGGAAACAGGGCCCCAAATATCCTGGCAGGTATAAGAGCTAAATGTTTTCTTAAAGTCCTGCAGTACGTTCCAGCATTGTACAGGTTGTTATTTTCAGCAAAACAGAAATGCAGACTTCATGAAACACCACTTTACACAGCATCTGTGTAATTTGGCTAAAGCAATTCCACAATTTCATTTCGGAGATGCTGCTTCCAAATAATTAATTAAAACCAGTTATAATTATTGAAGAACATTCCCCTGTAGATCAAAAAACCCCTCTTCACCTGCTCAGCAAACCCTTTTCCCACTGTCAAAAGCATGTGGGCATGAAAAGAAGGGTTGTAGCTCTGATGAGCCTTTCAGATGTAAGGTCTGTATTTCTTTAAATATGCCATTTTTTTACATCACTATTATCAAATTCCATAGACCTGTATGCTTCATACTTGAGTGATACAGGGAAATAAATCATCTTTATTCTTCCATTTACCACTTCTCAGCCTTTCAAGTATCTGCATGTGAAATGACCTAAGACACAATTCAAATCAAGTTGAGATATCTCTGACCACATTAGGAAATAAGGGTATGCAGGATATACACACCACTCCATATTTCTGTTGATATATGACGCATTGGGCAAAGAAAATCTTGTGTTTCTTAAAACCACTCTTTGGAACACCAGGGCAGGTAAGACTGATCTCCTTCAGTGAAAATATCAGCTGAATTTTTTATTTCAGGCATTTTTCTTTGCTAACACTTCCAGTCCATTTCTCCTGGAATTACCTTTATTCCAAGGCTCTCGAGACATTTACTAAGCAAAGGCTGGAAATGAAATCAAGAACTAAGACAGCGTTACCTGCCCTGTGGGAGGTTCTCTGCTCAAATGAGCAATTACTGCATCACTCCTATCTATTACCCAGGGATTAGCCTGGTTTCCTGGGAACAGTCACTACCACACAGAGTCCTCCTGCACAACTTGAAGAGATACCAGATCCTCCAAGACCACAGCTGTTTAGCCTATACTTCAGTTGGAAACATAAAACAAAATTTGCAATAGAGCGCTGGAAAAAAACCTGACATTATTCCAGCAGTAAATGCAAAAGGCTCAAAAATATGGTTTTGTGGCTTTTTTGGCATCATTCTGCACCTGCAGAAGGCATGGGAGCACAGTTCTGCCAAGAAGCTGGACTCAGCAGGTACTTGTGCAGTGGCTCAAGGCAAGAGCAGCAGCAACACTGGAGCATGTGGTCACTTTCCAGCAAAACTATGCCTGTGCCAAGAGCCAAACTCATGGATTTCCCGAGAGCACACATTACCAAAAGATGACAAATCTGACAATACAAGGATTGTTGGAGGTTAGGATTTTTCCTTTTTTCCTCTTTCTCTCAGGGAATTTTCTTCCATTTGTTGCCTAAGAGATGGAGACGAGGATACTTAAGAGCCTTTGCTCCTAAGGACAGCTGTTGAACTGAGATGTTCCCAACACCCGATCTCACTGGGAAGGGGACCCCGACCCTTTCTTGGAAGGAGCATCTCCCAAATGCTTGTGGAAACTGCCTATGGCAGCCCCTCTGCTGCTGCCCAGCCCTGCTGTTTTCTGTCCCTGCTTTGGGCCTTTTGCTAAACTTTAATCCAATATCCCATGCCTGCCTGGATCCCCACGGCTCCTGCTACAGCTTTGGAGATTTTTGTACACTTTGTTTGCCACTCCAGGAGTGCTTGCCTCTGCTGTTCCTGCCTGCTGCTCCGAGGTTCCTGCTGCAGTCCATGACACGGCCTGGAGGGGCCCTGAGGGACCCCGGCTCCTTCCTGTGGGTTTGCAAAGCAAAGCCCCTTCTCTCCTCTTCTCTCCCTGTGCCCCGGCTGAGCCGCCATGACCGTGTGGAGAGGGGGCGGAGCTCGGCCACAGCGCCCCCTGCAGGCGCGGGGCAATCAGCGCACCCGCCCTGCCCGGCCGGGAGCCAACAGCGCCCCTGCCGGCCGTGCCCGGAACTGCACCCGAGGGGAAAGGGGCTGGCAGCGAGAGGAGGTGAGCTTGGGCTGCTGCGGCTTGTTTGTCTTGTTATACAGTAATATATTCTAGTAAAGAACTGCTATTCCTTTTCCCATATCTTTGCCTGAAAGCCCCTCCATTTCAAAGTTATAATAATTTGGAGGGAAGGGGGTCATATTTTCCATTTCAAGCAAAGTTCCTGCCTTCCTTGACAGGCACCCATCTTTCAAACCACAGCAAGATATGGATTTTGTTTTTAGCACAAAGTTACTGCATTATGTACACACTTAACAATGATAATGCTGCTGTCTGTGTGCTTGGGTGTTTAAATCTCTTGTGTCACAACCTTTGGTCTTCCCCCCCTAATTCTTCTGATTCTGGCTTTAAAGCAGTTAAACATCAGTTTCCTGATTCTTGTAGATGTTTTGGGGTTCTTATTGTTAAGGGCAAAGCCTCTAAATGCCACTTGCATGCACTAATGTCAAGTTTGAATAAATCTCTCACTTCCCTTTGTGTTTGTGGTCACCTAGTCCCAAAGCAATTCATAAGCAAGGGTTCAGCAAGGTCAGTGTTATTTATGACATGAAATGAAGGAACTTCAGAAATAAAAGAGGGAAATACCAAAGAGTTTAAAGGAATTTAGTCAAAAAGCAACACACTTTATGTGACACTTCAATTATGTAACATTTCCCCGGAAGGTGAGCCTGACAGTTTCAAAGATTAGTACATTAAAAGTCAACACATAGAGGACTTCTATGCCAAAAATATTCTGACACTTAAACCTGGACAGTCATGTCCAGAAGGCAAATGAGGAAGAACAAAAGAAGAGACACAAAACTGAATGAAAATTTTCTCTTACCCAGGATTTTGGTGGTGATTTTTTAATGCTCTTTCTACAAAGATGCAGACAAAGTATATGTCAAGACAGAGTTCAGGTTTGTTAGTGCATTCCTTTAGATATTCTTTCCCTCCTGCAGAGGACAAGCCCTTTGGTCTACAAAGCACTGTCTGGTTACTAACAATGCAAGACTCAGTACCATGCATATGGCACAGCCATTTCAGACAGTATTTATCCCACCTACAAACAAAATACACCTAGCTTTATTAAGGTGGGCCTTTTAAAGAATCCTGGAGCATCACGGAAAACATTTAATTCAGTACAGAAAGAGCAGAGTGAGTAAGAGCACCCAAGTTAATGAAGATGCAAACCAAAACTTTGTGCCCAGCAGCAACAGTTGCTTTTACTGTGAAGAGTAGAGCACTGGCCTAAATGACTTTTTAAGGTTCCTTCTAATGCTATTTTGACACGATTCTCTCAGTTACTAGCTTGTAGCACTTACATGCTACATCATGGTGGTTCCTAAAAATGTTTAGTAGAAATCTACATGGAAAAAAAAAGAAGAAAAAGGAAGTTAAGAAAAGCCCCACTGAAACAGTGCTTGAGACATTGCTGTGGATTAGTTGTTTGTGAGCTTCACCTCAAAATATGGCAATCTAAATGTTATAAGAAAGACGAGAAACAAACACAGAAAAATTAAAACTATCACTTTGAACATGGGATGCCTAAGGCTCTTTCTACAGCCAAAAGAGATGAGATATTCACCCTCTGCAGATGCACTGCTCTTTACAACAATAAATGGAACTTACCTGCCTCATTCAGACTAGTGCTCTCACTTTAGGATAACTTTGGTTAAAAAACCCCAGGATGAATGCCTTCCAAAGCAATCCATCTGCTGCCATTGGACAAAATCTGTGGGAGACCAAAGAACTCTGTTCCACACCCTGAAGGTTGCCCCAAACCACAAAGCTGTTCATCTCAGTTTAATCTCAGTTGAAAGCTGTTTGGAGAAAGCTCACAGGGAATAATAGCCACACAAACCAGTACCTATTTGTTTACAAGAAGCGAGAGAAACATCAAGGAATACTCTTCTTTTAATATCCATAATCAGAGGTCATAGCAGAAGCACATATTGCAAAGAAGACAGGCTTTGCCAAGGATCCAAAAGGGAGGTCACTAGGCAATTAGTACAGCAGGCTGCACTGACCTAGAGGTTTGAAGTCTGTCACTCCATGATTTTCTTATTCCCCATGTGTGCGGATGAGCTGTCCAGAAACACACACACAAAAAAACAGCATGCAAAAATAAAACGTTCTCTTCAGTCTGGTTTCTTCAGATCTCATTTTAGTAGGAAATGAAGTTTGCAACTTTCAAATCAGTTCTCACCCATCAGGCAGATTAGACAGTACAAAACTGAGCATACAAAGACAAACAAAGCTGACTTCTATCTCGCCTCAGAGAATCTGCAGTCGTTCCAAGACAGGCAGTCCTGCTGCTGACTGGAACATGCAGCCTAGCTGGTGCTAGTTTGACTGCGAGTGCTACCCAAAACACTAAAGGGCAGTAGGACCCTTCAAGGGAAGAGAGCAGTTCAGCTATCCCACTGAAGATAGACATCAGTGGCTTTTGCTGGGATGGCAATTCCCATTTCAGATTTAGCTGTGAAAAAACCAAGAGTAGCATCCAGGCTAAATGATGCAAAGTGACTTTCATGGATCAATGGCAGCACTCTTTTCAACTTTGAGAAAAGATTGGTTCACCCAAGCTTTCTTTACAATGTCAAGATTTTGGAAATTACCACAGTGTCAAGTTCTCACGAAAAAGATTACCAGAGAAGGAACTGAAACTGTCATATCACTGAGTTATCTAAAACACTGGTTGAAAATGAGGCAAATGCTCCCAGGCTGTATATTAGTAATGGCTTCAGTAGTTACCAACCCATAATACTGCTAGAGTGCAGCAAGCACAGATGTCCAGTTTAGAGATTCCTGTATCACCACCCTGACTGGAAAAGTGAATCTCCAAAGTTTCAAAGGTTTGATAAAGTTTTCTTGCATTTTAAGAGAAGACAACAGCTGTATTGTGCTAATCTGCTTAACCACAGTGGTATTATCAATTCCTCTCACTAAGAAACACTTCAGTGTTAAAACCCATATTTTTTACTTGGTTGCAAACACCTGTATGCATTAAATAGATGTGTGGATTACAGCAAATGCTGCCCTTTTTGGTTTCCTTGTTTATTAAGCCACTCAGCAGTTCTTGTACATTACATGAACTCTTCCTGGGGGACTTAGTTTTGAATTATACATGACACTTCACATTTCTACTCAATAATACAATGCTTTTTGTGTTTCAGTAGTTGTTTCATTCATCAATGCGCTACAACCAAGTTGTTTACATTAAAAAGTATAATTTCTGCTCTTGCTATCCTATATTCTCACAAAATCCATTTTTGCTCTTGCTATTCTATATTTTTATAGAATCACAGAATTATTAAGCTTGGAAAAAACCTCAAAGATCATCAAATAGAATTGTTTCCTTACTTTTAGAAAGAAAGAGTCGGTAAAATTAAACTGTAGCTGTCAAAAGGCACCATATAAACAAACCTGTTACATAAACAAACAGTACATACTCACGACAGACATGCAGTTAATCTTCAAAGTGTTTTTGTTTGTCATACAATATTAATCAAACGCTCTCATGGCAAAACCTTGCTGGTTTTATTGTAGTTTTACAAGTCTGCTTAGAGGGTACTGGAGAGACTGACCCAAAAGAGGCAGAAACCTGGAACTCTAAAGAAGGACTTTTGTATCGTGTCTTGGGACAAGGCAGATTGACCCCGGGCTACAAAACTAAATAAAATTGGTGCCTGAACTACATGGGGCCAAAGGGGTGCTTTGTTTTGGTGGTGTTTCAGAGCTGCTTGCTGAATAGGAGGGTCGGGACTGAACACAGTGTCTCTTCACATCAGATCCCCCAGAAAGGGATGCAGACTTCGAAACAGGCTGCCTGACCATGGTAATCAAAGAAGAGTGAAAAAGTTACACTTACAACAGGACTAAGGGACAGGAGTCTAGAGTCACCAATAGGGCAGACCCAAAAAATAACATGGGAAAAGAGCAAGCTCAGAGCAAAGAGAGGAACATATGATTCAAGAACTTGGGCTGTCCCAAACATGGCTGCTTGCCAACCTTTGAAAACGGAATGGAGAGGACCACCACCTACGATAACACTCTTGAGGTTTATCCACAACCCTTCCAGCTATTTGTGTAGGAGCTAAAAATCTGCTTGTATTGATCCAGTAGCCCAAGGAGACTCTCTCCTGACTATGGCATCTTCCAGATTACATACAGCCCTGCCATGCCATTTATACACTCTCCACGGTCAGAAATATCCAGGTAGCAATAACATGGGTATATAATGAGACAGGATGCTTCCCTGCAGTTGTTAGTTCAAGTTTAGCAAGTCTAGCTAAGAAAACACAGCATTTCCAAAAGATATACACAGACTATGACCCTGTGACTGCAAACTGAGGTTTCCTGCGACCATAGAATTGTTTAGGTTGGAAAAGGCTTTTGAGTCCAACCATTTAACCAGCACTGCCAAGTCCAAGACTAAAACATGGCTGTAAGTGCCACATCTAAATACCTCCAGGGAAAATACAGACTTTTAAAATCTCTTATTCCTACCCTCATTGAATGACAGCTAGGCACACACATCTGAGCTTACAGAAAAAGGTAAAAAACACAAATTACATTAAGACAGAATTGAAAAGTGAGTTTCCCTACATCATTCAACCTGTTTGGAAGCAAGCAGTGGAGGAGGAGGCTTTGAGCTGATGGCACAGGGTTGTCCAGTTCTTTTCTTGTCCCCTACGGTATTATTAGCTCAGCCCTGTCTGTACTGGTTGAAATCTCATCTCTGTGATGTCAAAATATATTCTTACATCACTTTCAGAGAGAAAAGCAAAATGCAGTCCTGAAAAGGCAAGGTTATCTGCAGTTTTAGTGCCTATTACCAGGCTTTGACTGTTTCTCAGCATCCCCATGGCACCCACTGCAACCTGCGAGAACCGCACATTTTCTTGATTTCATTAAGCTTTCACCTCCTAGCAAAAGCTGTGTGCTAGCCAGCATAATTTGTTTTCCTCTGCGAAGAGGCTTTGTGAAGGCTGGAGCTGCAGGGTCTGGATCCACCCTGCCCAAGCAGACTGCAGTAATCCATACAGATAAAGCACTCCCTCGGGGTCTGCACCACGGTGCCCTTGGGGTGCGCTCTTTGGCTGCGGCACTAATGTGGATAAGAGACAGCAAAGCCTCTGAGCAGCACGTACAAGACACAGATTCGTTCACTCTAATTAGCCTTATGTCCTCCCTGCCCTCCTGTGTGGCAGGAGAAGTGAGGGAGAGAGCACAACAGGCTTCACCACTCAGACCCGCCAACTACCAAGCACTGCATAAACTGGAACCCAGCCGCCATAGCAAGATCTACTGGACTTAATCAAAACAAGAAAAAGACAGTGCAATAAATGTATCCCAATCCCCATCTGTCCTCTAGGTGAGGAAAAGGAAATAGTCTTCCTACATATGGATAGTTTCCACACATATGCTGAGAAATAACAATAGTCTGTCTATAAAGGAAGGAGACTAACAGTAGCATAGCTCAATTTCAGCTCATTTCAGGACTATTCTGTATGTGCTGAAAAGAAAAAAGGTGATGGAACTGTGAATTTAACCACCCAGGGTCTGGTCAGTATTAAAAAGCGATGAAAAATGTAATCACAGCCTTAGAAGCTGGTCAAGAGAGACTGATGGTGAAACTATGGCTCTATTATTTTTCCATAAGGGAAGTTGAAGAGAAAAGCCAACGTGATGAATGTGTTGGCTGTTAATGCCAGGTTCCATAGGCAACAGCCTGAAATTTAATCCTATGAATCACTAAAAGGAAAATGTTTGGTTGAAACAGCTTGCTCTCAGAAGAGTTCCCCCCTCCTGCCCTGAGCCTGTTCCTGAATGAGCTGCTGTTGTTCAGCACATCAACAAAACAGATTAACTGTTAGATAATCGGATTTCAGGGGGGGAAGTTCCCCACTAGATATGCCACTCTCTGCTAAAAGCACAGGGCATAGAGTCACAAATATTAAGCAGCACGGTCTGGTCTTTCTCTTGTCTCTGCACAGAGTTTGGAAGCATTTCTTCTCCAGTCAAAAAAGGCAAAAGGATTTCATGTGGCAACAGCTTACTCTTAGCTTAAAATGCCCACATAGAACATGGAAGCTGCTCTCTGATTTAAGATATTATTCTAGAACTATAAACAATGCATATTATGAAAACCTGCCTTAAAAATGACAAATAGGCCTCATCTAACAACACTTTACTTCTAAATGCGCAAAATCGCATGTATGTTTTTTATGTTCCTAAGTAGAGAGCTAAACCCCAGGAGTATGTCTTCTTTTTCTTTTGCTTCCAGCAGCTTTCCATTAGTCAGGCCTATTCTCCTCTATCCTTGCAGTGATCCTTTTCAAATGGTTTTATTTCTTGCTGTCAAGTCAGTGTAAACGGCTGTTGCTGAATTAGAGAGATCTGCTTTTCTCCACCCAAAGAAGTGATTTAAATCATAAAGCACCTACCAGGAAAGAAGCAGACAGTGAGGCACAGCAGCTGCTGCTTTTTCTGAGCAGCTGGAGAGCAACAAGCTGACAACATCACAGCAATATTGGGGATTTTTCAAAATTAGGACCTGTGTATTCTCTGCACAGTTTTTTCACATTTATACAGGTTCTAAGAATTTATTTTGTCCAGGCTTCAAAACTGAACCATTATTCCTGTGACTTTAGGTATTGTGCAAGTATTATACACGACAGTAAGATAAGTAAAGTACATTGCTTTCTGCAAAGAGGAAAGGAGATGTGCACATAGGTACTATGAGGTACCTGGTTCTAAAAGTCACAACCCAGCCTTAATACTTGCTGCAACTTTCCTAAACATCCAGTACAGCCCGGGACTAACCTGGTCCTTAGGGACTGTGCAGACAAGGGATTTGCACTCTGTAAGCCTGTTTAGTACCTGGAGGGCAAAGGCATGGCTTAGCACGGGTACCTCAGAAATCGCTGCACTGTGGCAGATTAGAGGAGCAAGGTCTGCCATGCTGGGCTGGGAAAGGGTATCTGAGCAAATCTTCTGCAAATTTCTTTGCCAGACACAGACTGTGATTTGTAGAGCGCCTCCTCCTTGAGCTCACTTCCCTGCAGAGGCATTAAATCCATCCAAAGCTTTAAAAGTACCAATCCAGACACTACATTGCCAGTGCAAACTCTGCTGCCTTTGTTTAGGCTGCAGTGTTACGTGCTGGAGGGCATGGAAGGCATCTCAGAATTTCTGAAATTCTGAAGAACTGACAAATCCTGACAAAAGAATTGACCATGTCATTTAAACCAAAGCAATAAGTACAAGAGGACTTTTTAAGTGCAGCCTAAGGGACCGATTCAGTGCATATGTGTAGGGCCACTGGATCACAGCTGAGTAACAGCACTGACATCCTGCTGTGTGCATGATGTGCCCAGATGTGTGAAATAAAACGGAGCTGCAGGAAGAGCAATCTTCAAGTTACAGTACAAACAGGCAGCCATCACAATGTCATCCATGCAACACATTTGTGGAGAGGGGAGAACAGGTGCACATGTGGCACTCATTAAAAGTTAGTGCTTGCAATGAGAATCCTTGACCATTAATCCCAGAAATTTGCATTTTCAAAAGATGTTCAGTCATTTGGCCAGGTGTTTCTTGCGAGCCTTTACAAAAACTGCCCTACGTCTGTATCATAAATATTTGACTGACTTAGTAACTTAACAATGGAAATTTATTTAGCCAACAGCTTATTAATAAAAAGACAAACAAACATACAGCTTCCTCTGGGTGTTTTGGTTCTTTGCCACACACAGGCTACAGGCAAAATACAATGAAACAGAACGGTTTCAGATTTTTTTTAGTAGGAAAGTCATGAAGTTTATACTGCCACAAAACCAACTCTGAAATCGCAAAAATATTCGAGTTCTGTCTTAAGTTGGGTAAATAATGCCTTTAGTGATATAGAAACGTACTCTTGCCATGTCAGGCTACTAAATAACTCTTGAAAAATTAACCACCACCCTGCTCAGAGTAGCACATGTATTTTTTCTAACGATGCCAATAACAATTTTGGCCAACTAAACAAAAAGATTCAGAAAGTGGAAGCAGCAATTATACTAAGTGGAAAAAAACCTCTAATAATGCTTCTCAGAGTTCAAAAATCTGAAAGACTCACTTCCAGTGTCAAAAGAAAAACAAACCAGATCCTATTCTTCTTGAAATGCAAATGCCTTAATTTCAATGGAAACAGTCAAGTTCCATGTGTGAACTTTTCTTCCACTGCTGTTTAACTAGCAGGAGCCTGGCTGAGTTCTTCACAAGCTTAGAGATTAGTTCATGGCTGCAAAGAACCTGCATAGTTCCTGCACTTTTGCAGGACCTCCAGCACGGGTTCTGAGCTAAATCCTTGAGTCTAAACATAATCAGCCTCTGATGTCTTTATCTAAGCAGAAAGGGGAGATACCTACAAAGACAAATTTCCAGAGGTTTCTCTAAACTGATTTTGAAAGCTAGTCCAAAAGAGTCATTCAGATTAAATGTCTTCTGTGGTCAAGATGTTCTCACATAATTTTAGACAAATCTGTAGACCTTCAAAGTTCTATCTGGGGCTGTAGTCCAGCCTCTTATCACCCAAGAAACATTTTTTATGCTAATTTCAGTCTAAGCTGGAAGACATCCTGGGCAAACTGGTGCACATACCATGCCTCAGGCACAAGCCCTCAGACATTCTGCATTTGAGGATCCATTGCCATTGCCAAAAAGCTCAAGTTGCCAACTTATGTGCGTGTGTGTGACCATCACATTCTAGAATAGTTTTCTTCAAAACATCAGCACCCACCTTCTCAGATACCTCAAATCTGGTTAAACTACATATAAACTAGTTCTAAAGTGATTAACCAGCCAAAGCACCCACAGTGAAATCAGGACCACCACAGGTAGAAAGCCTGCCAATCCTTCCCTCTTCTAAACTAAAGAGATTAATGGGGTGGTGAGGCACTGGAAGAGGTTGCCCAGAGTAGCTGTGGATGCCCCATCCCTGGAAGTGTTTAAGGCCAGGTTTGGTAGAGCTTTGAGCAACCTGGGATAGGGGAAGGTGTCCCTGCCCACAGCAAGGGAGTTGGAACTCAATGATCTTTGAAGGTCCCTTCCAACCCAAACCATTCTATGGTTCTATGATTCTATACAAAATTTAAGCTTCCTAAAGGAGCATTGAGACTCCTTGTACATGGTAACAGAAAAAGGGAGATTTAAAACCTAGTATCAAAGAAGCATTTCCCAGTTAATGAGTGCTTAGTGAAAGTGTTTAAGTTCCTTGCTCTCAGGGCCTTGGTTTGACAGAACAGAAAATTGGGGGCCACCTATTCAGCTTCTCAATCCTTCAGTTTGTGTCTCCTGCCTGAACGCTCTAACAGGACAAATGAGGTAATTAGACTGCAAGCAGCTGGACTGACAAAGGATTGGGACCACACCTTGTAGAAAATGCTTTGGGTTTTTGTTTTCTGTGGATCCCCTTTGTAATGCACTTCAAGAAAGCAATTGCATGAAGCAGGACAAAGAAACCCCAGAGGCTGTTGCTTCTGTGCACACTACTGCCACACAGCAGTTTGTCATCAATAAAGGAAGTTATGTTAAAGTCAAGAAACAGAAGGCTGTCAGTAGACCTATTTTCCATAACTACATCAGTATTTGGTGAAATTTTTAATTTGAATACCCTGTGTTAAACTAGACAGTCTAATTATTTTTTCTCATAACAAACAGATTTCAAGAAAGAGCTTCCGATGTAGGATGAAAATACCAGATGGATCATCCATTTAAACCATAATGTTGCAGCTAAAGAAAGCATAAGGGTGTCATTCAGATTTTGTGCCTAATCTTCCCCCTATTCTATGCTCCAGGAGGAACCTGACTAAATGAATAGCTATAGAGCATGAGGCAGTAAAATATATTTTTTCTATGATTAACAAGAATTAATTTATCCTACCTTTGTGTTTCTCTGCTAAACTATGACTGAGTAATGGAAGATAGTTCTGTACACATTCATCATCCTAGATTCACTAAACAACAGAAATCAGCTTTCCAATGTCCAGTAAAAAAGGAACAAAGAAAACCTTTAATTCTCATTTTTCTGCCTACTTTCATCCCACCACCCTGTTATTAGTAAAATGGACTTAAAAAGCCAGTTTTCCCTCTTGGGACAAAGCACAAGGTAAACATTTCTGCACCATCCAGGATTTTTTTCTGTAGTCCATTTATAAACCAAGGCTTACTGCATCCATAAAGGAGTATGGAAGAAAGAAAAGCATCATTTTGTGGGCATTATTACAGCAACAAAATGACAAGAAGCAACCTCTAATCCACCTACTGGTACACATTAGCAAATTACCTTAGATCAGCTTAAATTATACTAGAATCCCATTCTCTAGTAATGTAAAATATTGTATATTTTAGTAAAACCAACATTTTTTTCTCCTAAGCAGGTTTCAAGTATTAGTATATTTACTTCTCTTTGATGTCTAATCTCATTCTGCATTTAGATAGGAGGAACTGTTACAGCTCATCTCATATAATTGTTTAGAAATTTTATCATCATCATTGTAGTGTTTTTGCTTAGAACACTATTCTTCTTTCTTCTCTAACTAAAAAGTGGCCAAAATATAGGAGCAGAAACAACTGGTGTGAGGATTCATGGACCTGATGACAGATCAGACAATTAAAACATTACTCCCTGTAGGATGAGTCATCCATGTGAGCATAGAATGAAAAAAAAAAAATCAACATTTCATTTCTATTAAAAAACATTGGTGGAGAGTAAAACTAAACTTTCTGCAAAAATTTTCATGAAATGTTTTGCCACTTCCATACATCTTCCTAGCCAAATTCACTGGATACAGCTTTCTTTTTTTACATTGAAAAAAGCTAGAAATCAAAATTTTTTCTGTGTTTTGGTTAAAAGAACATTTGTTTACCTCTTCTAAACCATTCAAGCCTTCAATATAAGATGCAGCAGAACTTGGTCTTTTAACATCAGCTTACATGGGGCTTTTCAGAGCACAGGACACACAAACAGGGAGTGGATCCAAAGATAACCATTATATGGGAACTGTACTAGGATTCTAATGACAAAGATCACTGGTCACAATGGACCCATATTACAAACACTATTAAATATACAAAGTAATATTCTAATGCTTCATCACACTATGCTCTAATGACAGAAGATCTCTCCTGAATCTTGAGTGAACTGAAATACTCAGAAAAGAGGAGCCAACAGAATTCATAAGATGAGAAAGAGAAGGTCTTTATTGTAAAATTACACTATGAAAGAAATAACTTTCTGTGCTGTCTAGAACCAATTCCTATACCAATAATTTTACACCTACCACAGTGCATTTTTGCACCAGGAAAAAAGAAAGCAGCCAGACATGGTCATTTGCAGTGGGATTCAAAACAGGACTCCCCCTCAGATACTAAAAACTTTCTTCATGATCACTTTGAATAATAGTTAAGGGCCATAAAATTGAAGAAGCCAAATGTACCATGTATGACCTGAGAGGATTTCACACTTTTTGTATATCAGATATAAATTTCAGCATTCCTTTATTTTAATTTCTGAAGCATATTAAAGAAAAAAAAAAAAGAAAAAGAAAGCAGGGTAGTTCAAGTGCTGACAATTGCCTAAACATCACATTTGAATCTTGCATCAAGACAAAAACTTGACGATTTCTTTTATTTTTATTTAGGGCTTTTCTACCACAATAGCTCTACAGACTTGGAAAAGTCATGCTGCCATCAGACATATTTTAAAACATAGAGGAGAAAATCTTTAAATTCCTTTAATTTCTTTTTTTCCCAGATTTCCTGATTTCTCTGTTTTAACAAGGTCTTAGAACCATTCATATAATCTCTGACACAATCAAGTATGAAATCTGTAAAAGACTTCTCCATCATCAAGCAAGCTCTTCTGAAACTGATGCTGTATGTGAAATGTTGGTACCAGCAGGACCATAGAGATTTTAGGTATTTTAGAGATTTTTGTCTCTCTGTTACTCCCTATGCATTACATCATTACCTATTACAGGTTTCTACAAGCAAGCACCACACAGCAAGGAATAATTAAAAAAAAAAAAACAACCAAAACCAACCAACCAAACAAAAAAAACAAAACAAGAAGGGAATAAATTGAAGGAAAAGAAAACTGTAAGTTGGCAAAGGTGAAGAACCCAGCTTCTTCTCACAGAATTGTCTCTTTTGCATTCAAAACATGAGGCTTCAGCCAGAATGCTTATTACAAGTCGCTGTGTTTTTGAAGTCAGAGGTTCCTGCACTTAAACACATCTGGCTCTTCCCAGGATCACATATTATATATTCCACAGTGCCTTTCACAAACTCAGATGTAGGTATCACTTCAGCACTTTTTTACTGAAAAGCAGCACACAATGAAAATCTCAGGGAATTCAAGTATTCTACTTTTTCATGCTTTGTCTGCTGAGATCTTTGTATGAATAATTCATTAATGGGCAAGTGAAAAAAAAAAGAAAGAGAAAAGGTATAAGAGCTTTCTCCTATCATGTACAAAGTGTAAAAGAGTGAGTTTTCAGAACAAAACCAGCTCCTCTTTTTAAGTATATGCATATTCATAAGAGCACAGAGGGAAAAGACAAGGAACAGAAAAGTTGGTACCTTACATTTCTGTGGGGATTCTGTAACAAGCATAGTTCATCTTTAGACCTGAAATCATATTGTGGAACTGCAAAGAAAATCTTAAATGTATCCAGAAATTAAAGTATTGGGATCAATTAACATCTCATAGACATAACTGAAAAACTTGACTGTGATGGGGGCTCTGATTTGGGCTGGAAAATACATGGAAGCACTTAGAAAGGTGGTGGCTGTGCTTATTCCCTAGTGACTTTTCTATGCGCCTGTCCTTCCCACCTGCAAATGTCACTACAAAGCAGACTGGAGAACACACAGCTCTCCAAGTCTCTCCTGAAATAAACCCCTCCCCCCGTTTAGGATCCTGCTGCAGAAGCTGCACATCCTCACATCTTGCTGAAGCTGTGGGTAGCCACAAAGCACTCAACAACTATGGAATGTTCCCAGTGTGGGATGCTCCAGCAACCTCTTCAAAGGGTGCGGGTGCTGGGCTTGTCCCAAGACACTGATGAGACTGAGGGAAGCTATCCCTCCTTCTTCCAGAAACAAGCCCTCAGATAAAAGTGATCTGAACGTCAGGCAGAAGCACTAAGGAAATGAGAGGAGGAGGGAAAAATAAGTAATTCTGCATTAATCCCACCTTTTCTTGTTTCTGGACCTCAGATTTTTTTGGGGAATAAAAAGAAAAAAAAAAGCTTTAATAAAAACAAAAAAAGTAGAAATTTACAATGACTATGCTTTCAAGCCTCTCACAGAAAAGTGACAGAGAAGAAACCTACAGTACTTTATGGTCTCATTTTGAAAAACTGACAGCTTGGAGAAATAGGTTAGAAAGAGGAACTTAACTGATGGACATTTCAAGGATAAGGGTTGGAGGCCTACAATGAACTACATCAGTGTAGGTAAAAAGAGTACTCTGAAATACAATAAAATTCATAGCAAGGGACTGCAATATTCATGGTGGGTAAGGAAGGGAGAGGAACATTCAAAATATGGTTTTCAACTTTTCTCCTTTTACTTTCTGACACACTGGCAGTCATTCTCCAGGCATAAGCAATGCTACATAAAAAGAGTCATTACGAATAACAATACTACTCATATTTAATTAATATTGTATCTCTTCTATTTTTTCTTAATGTAAAAAAAATTAACTACATAGGAATCAGAGCTCTTAATATAGTATAAGGAGGACTAATTAGCATCACTACTTCCACTTTGAGAGATTATTCAACACTCAAAAATTCAAAGGACAATTACAAGTTCTGGCCTCTGTAACACTGATAGCAGTGTTAGACTTGTCTAAAAAAGTCCCCTTATAGCAGCTTCCCTTGGCAGTGCTGACAGTGAAAAAAGGCTTGTGTAAAGCACTGAAATGGAAAGATCAAAACAATAAGATAATAGCATATTTTCATACCAAACAAAAACTCTAACACATTAACTAGGAAAAAAAAAAAAAAAAAAAAAAGAAAACAAAACCAAAATGTATGCCACTGCCAGGGGAAATGGAGAGATCAACATTTAATTAGCCCACTTTCATACCTGCCTACCATTTGTCTTCATTGTTTGGGTTTTCTTCTTCCCTACATTTAATTACAACATGAACCAGGCATGTCTTTTTTCTGGCAGGTGGATCTCCTCCTCTTTGCTCAGAGCAATGTTGGTAAAGATTCACACAAAAAAACCTCTTAGTATATAGGATGTGTTGATAAATGAAAGAATAACATTATAAAAAAATTAAGGAAATAGTTTCCTTTTTCAAAAGTTATTACCTAAAGCAGATCTAGCTTGTGTATCACATATGCCACCCGTTTCAGCAGCCCTCTTGTTAGAGGGTAGAAATGAGCCCAGGCACAGACTTCTTGTTCATCACAGCATGAAAAGGGTCCTGGTTTATTCCTCTCTACAGCTCAGCCACCCTGACTCCAACCATTCACTGACCCTGCCTGCAGCAAGCTCCTGCTGGAGGTTTCCCCTGCAGCCTCTGACTGCTGGTGATTTCCTGCTGAACTCTGACTGCAGGGATCAGTTTGCAGACTCTGACTGCAGCTTTTACCTGGCTAGACTGTGACTGCAGGTTCCAACAACAGGCTCTGACTGCAGCCCCAGACTGACCTCACAGCAGGGATTCTCTCCCCAGGATCCTGCTTCTTCATGGTCCTCTCATTCCCTCTTCCTCAAGGTTCCTCCTCCTTGATGATCCCCCCTCACCAGATAACCCACTCCCTTTTATCACACTTATCTTCATTGGATATAGCTCTGACTCCTCAGGGGCAAGGTTGTATTGGGTAATTAACACAGCTGTTACTTAGCAGGGACAAGGTCACCTGTATTCCCCTCTCCTACAGGCAGCGACAGACAAATATTAGACACCACCTAACATACCTTTTTGTCAAGAAATAACAGCACTCAACAACATCAAAGCTGTCCTTGAAAGGAAGATATAAAAGATATAAAACTCAGTCATAGTACCTTTATATTCACAGGCAGTATTCCCAATATTATTTTTTTCCTGTGATCTCAGTAAGCTTTGTGATACAGCTATTTATGGACCATAACTGGATGCATATTTAATATGTTAAGCAATCCACTTTATTAATTGCAGAAGTTTTAATCTACCTTTCTTATGGCAAAATCTTAATTATCCTTCAGCCATGGTACTTAGCTAATATCAGCCTCTGTCACTCCTGTTCCAAGTGTGTAACTGTGTCCCATGTACTTGGCCATTCAGAGCTAGGAAAATAAAGAAAACTACCCCAGGATCTTGTACAAGCATATACTGCATTGTCAGCTAAAATGTCTGATATTTTTGACTTGAAGACATTATTCTGTAGTTGATATTGCAACTAAAAACCATGAAAGAGGTAAAGGAGACGCTAAGGGATATGGCAGTGCTAAAAAGGAAATTCCTATTTAGAAGAAACACAGCTTAAACAATATAATCAACTGTTTTCTTTCTTTACAAAGTTAAAAATAACAATCCAAATGTACCGACCACATGTTGCTGGCTAAGATCTGAGCTCTTGATAACTCATTAAGAACAATAATGAGTACTTCGCCGGGTAACTTGGAGGCAGCTCCAGGCTTAGACAGATCAGGCAGATGCCCGAGACAGCTTTAGGTCAGGGCAGGACAGAGCCCGGCCAGCTGCCGGTGCCGTGCCAGGACTCAGAGCACGTGGCTCTGCAGCCACTGTAGAGGCACAGTCCTGCAAACCATTCTCTGCAGGCTCCCCACCTCTTGGTGTTCCCCTGCTCCCTCCTTGCCTCTTCCTTTGGAGGACCCGTGCCCAGGCTGGGCTGCCACAGAGAGCAGGTTTGCCCAGCAGGGGTGGCTTGGCTCGGCTCCATCCTGAGCAGCACTCCCAACCAGCTCCTGGCCACCAGGCTGACTCACTCCCAAGTCAGTCTGTCTACAGCCAGATTTTTAAATGCATGAACTTTTTGTTTAAATTCATAAAACTCGCACTCCTCTGTGGCTTACTCAGACACTGCTCCCTGCTGCAGCACACATAATCCACATTTCTTCCCATTTGGATTTTAAGTCTGGCCTAGTTAGTGGTACCATTGCTAATGACTCTCCAGTCATGGTTCTGCTGCATATATTTTCTTTACCCCTATTTTTGGGCTTCCTACTTCTTTGAAAATATCTCCTCATACCAAGGCCAATCTACTTCAAAACAACTGTGGACCATCAATTTGGTTCATATTAGTCACCTACAGTATTGACAAATAAGTGAATTTGCAGACTGCAAACCCTTTGGAGAGGAATTTTGTCAAGTCTAACCTACAGAACATTGACATATTTTATACATGAAAAGATCTATGGAAAGACAAATCCAGCCTGAACTACTTTTCTGCTACAGCAGGAGGAAGTCACTAATGTGATTTTCTGTCAAGAAGCACATGCCAGTGTGTAAAAACCAGGCACCTATATTTTAAGTTTTTTTAATTATCTGCCTGCCACAAAGAACCTACACTCTTTATATGCCTCATTCACGTCTCCCTTACCAAGTGCTCTGGCTGCTCTTCCCCTGCTGTCCAATGCTTCTGGCATTTTTTCCAGCAGTCCCCCCAGACACTTCCTCCAGCCACCAAATTCAATGGCCTTAAGAGAGGTGTGCTGTGCCACTTTCTGCTCCTTATGTGAGTATGTGGGTGTGTGAGGAAGATGCCCAAGGCTGGCAGTTACAACGCAGGACCTCTGGGAGCCCAGGATATGCTACAATGCCTACAAGGGCACTGGAAATCTCTGGTTAAGTCACCCAATCCCACTCCCAACACCAGGGATTTTTGCTCTGGACAGCAGACACATATGACACCTCGGTGGCATGCTTCCCATTTGAGGCTGTGTGCATAAATCCCATGTTTTCTGGCAATACGATGTCCTTTAAATGGTTTGTCACCTGTTTTTCCAAGATCTGAGCCTTTTCAAAGCTGAGGGATCATACCTCCAGTAAAGGTTTAAATGCCAGCTTTGATGCATAAACAGCAAGGCCAAGCTGGGCAGAGCAGAAAAGCAGGTGCTTTTGGATCAGTGAACAGATGCTGTCCCATCTCACTGGGATCTCTTTTCTGGGTACAGAAAAGATATTGCACAATCATGTGTGACTCTGGGATATACATCTGGAACTTCTGGTCTGTACCTTTAGTCTCCTTCATGCTTTTATCTAGAGCATACCAATAGCAAAACACTTTTAATTATTCCAAACTTACCCATTAAAATGGAGTGTTTCCAGATTTGAAGCCCCCTCATTTTCACTTGAGAACATATTACCACACAAATATACAGGGATGAAGAGACAGAATGCTAGGAAGCAGGAACATGTTGGAATCTTGCTATTAATTATTACTCCCTGAAGGAGTACAGAAAAAACCTCATCAAAACGTGTCCATCTGCATTAAGCCCTGGGACAGTGGTGGAGACACATGGAATAGGGGTCAGAGACAGTCACTCATCAGCAGGCTCCTGCAGCACCAATGTCTTCAGCAAAAGTAGCAACTCCAAGAAAAGAAACACTGATCTGTGGGATTCATTTAGGGGACAAGAAATGGAAGGATGGACAGAGGCAAGGGAGGAGGCAGAAAGCCTCTGCCCCTCTGAAAGAAAACGATAGAGCTCTGAAACTTATTTCTCAACATGTGTGTGCATGCATGAGGAGGGAGCAAAGTTACAAGGACAGCTCAAAGAAATGAGAATTCAGACAGAAAATTAAAAGAGAGCAAGGGAAAAAAAAGGTCTGATAATCTTCAAATTAAATACAAATAAATAAATAAATAAATATTTTCACCCAGAATCATCTCCCTGGTCCCAGCCAATGCAATATTCAGCTGAGACTCAGTTATTTTTCAAAACACCAGTACTTTGGTGTGAAACAACAGCAAGACAACCTGATTCTTCCAGTCACACACCCATCAGCCTCATCCTTTTTCCTGACCTTCACGGAACTCATCAGCACATCAACCTGCCCACCAGATCAGTTTCTGCTTAAGTACAAGAATATGATTAATTAGCAAAGGAAGGGTCAAGGAGAACTCAGTCACAAAAGCAATCAGGAAAATACATCTAAATAAACGTGACTGCCATGGGAAAGGAGAGGTGAATTGCTGTGTGCACTACATGATTCTAATTTTCTGTTTGTACCAGCTCCCACCACTGTCTTCCCCTAAATGAGAAGTGGCAAAAAGTGTGACCCAGAAACCAGTCAGACACAATGAGTGTTACCTAGAAGGGCTGTGTTTCATTTCCAAAAGGCTGCAGGCATATTCCCCATAGAGCTGTACATGTGGAGAATATTACACAAGGAACAGAGACCAAATTTTGGGGACTGAGACCCACCTCATTAGTGGAGCTATATATCAAAGCACAGAAAAAGCAGTTTCATAGACAAGCACATCAATTATATAATTATCCTGCTGGCAGCAGTTCAGCCTCTTCTGCTTCCACTGCATTTATATTCAGTTTATGTAAAAACTTTCTGTACACATATGCATATTTCTCCATGCATTTCTTATTCATAATTGCTGTTTATTTTATGTTGTTAGCTTTTGCACTCACTTGGCAGTGACCTTTTTTTTAATTTAAAAAAAACAACAAGCAACAAATCCCACAAAAAGAAACACTTGCAGAGTGTTTAAAGGAGAAGCATCTATTCAAGGAAGAGAGAACACTACCACGTATGCAAAGCAGTGTGGTGACAAACTCATGAAATGATTAGGTATTCATATTCTGTCCTATAACTCCCTTTGCATTTAGCTTTTGAAGAAGGGAAGCAAAATAGAAAGGTGATCATTCTAAAGATCACTCTCAAGAAGGAATAAAAATGAAACAAACCCAGCGTTTGCAGCCAGATTTTTCTCATCAAATCCTTTTCTTCCACTAGCTTTGACGCATCAATCCCAAATGCATACATCTATAAGACTCCAGGCAGAGGACACAAAGCCACTCCCTGGTGTTCAGGTTTAGGGAACAGTGAAGAACTGGCACCTCTCCCCTCTGCCCCTTCATTCCTACTACACTGCATCTGAGCAGATCATTCTTTCAGCTGCTGTTTTCCAGGCAGTCTTTCCCCACCATGCTGTTTCCTGGCAGAGGCGGCGGTCGGTTCATCCAAGCGCCAGGAAAACGAACCAGCAGTCACGGCAAAAACGTGAGCGCAGCTGGCAGAAAAACCAGGCTCATGGCATGCTGCTTGGAAGGCAGTCCTCACAGCTTATGCTACTGTCATATTTAGATTAATGATGCATTTTATTTTCTAAACAAGCTAAAATCTCTCCCTTCTTCCCCTCTTGCTCATACACACTCAGATGCTCCCATCACACGAGTCTCTCTCACTATGTACAGCACAGCTACAGCTCTCTGCAAGCTGATCAAGTTATCTTTGACACTGAGATAGGAATTCAATCTCAAATAGGCTTTCAGAGAAAGGAAGAGTATTGTTATACCTGACCAATCAACCTTTGCTTGTTAAGCAGGACCAAATAATCTCTCTTTAATTCCATCAGCTCAGATTAAACCCTCACCCAATGCGAATGCCATTCCAAGGAATATGTAACATCTTTTCTGACCAAGAGCATCCTCATGAGAATTTAGAATTCAGACTTGGTTAGAAATACTACTTCCAGAACAGAAGACAAAAAAGAAAAAAGTTGTCAAAAGATGTTTAATGAAACATTCCAGCAACCCTACTTTTGAACTGCTGAATAGACAGTGAAATTCAAACGTTTCCCAACAGCACAAACACAGAGACAAACCACAGCCAGTATCTATTGTCACAGTTGTGCATCACAATCTGCCTGATTGCACCAGGAGCTCTGTGGAAGTCTGTGGGCCATGACATGAAAACAGAGGTCCAGGGTGAGAGACACCACTTTACCAACATCATCTAAATTGGATTTTTGGACTGAAAATCTGTGTGGTCACCAGAACTGTGTAGACACCAGCCTGAAATGTCTTGTTCTGTGAGCACCCTCCTGAAGTACTTAGTTCCCATGAGCTATGCAGCACTCAGGACATTCAACTGATCCATATGCAGTACATTTTCCAATAATAGAGATAATGGAGTGACTTTTTTTTTTTAAACTTGAGCGTTAATAAATGAAAGTATATTTCTGATTTTCCACCCACTCATCACCGCTGGCAACTGTACACTCCCCACTGGCGACTGCGGAGTGTGTGGAGTACAACTCCAAGTGAGGAACACTGGCTATACTGAGAACACACCTTGATTTCTGTTCTTCTGTGAGCTTCTTGTTACAGGTTGCTGCTGCACTGCCCAAACTCTTCAGAGAAACTATCAAAGTGCAAAATTAACCCATTGAGCACATTGAGGATCCAACACTACCATCAGACAAATTACCCACCAGTTAAAACCTGACAGCATGTCTTCCATGTTTACAGAGGAGCAGGCTAGATCATTTACTTCTATGTATCCAGTTTAATAATTTTTAAAGGGTGTTACAAAATCAGATTATTAATATGCCAAAAACTATTCCTGACCATCAATATATTGTACATCTCTTGTCCAAGTTCTTATCTCATGTCCTTTCCTGTTGCTAATCTTTTCCATATTCATCCTCAATATATCTCACGAGGAAGCTTAGTCCTAATTTTATCCCTCTGGAGGCTTGCAATCACTCAGGCACCCTACATGTTACTCAAATACTCAGTATGCAACAGAAAGTACCCTGAAAATGGAACAAAGTTATTCCACTGGAAACTCTCCAAAAAGAGATCAGTAAGTATTGGGAAGCTCTTGGTATTCACTCCACTGGGAAGGGAATGCAGGTCAATTCATTACAACTGCTATGATCTGACAAGTGTTCTTGGTACCCAGGCCTCCATACGAACGAGCCTTGCTGCATCTTAAGTAACAGCTCTTGCAGACAGAATAGGCACTGCACATTCCATGGACCTGCTGAAGCATGTTTGGTCAATATTAAAGAGAAAGGGACAAGCCAAGGACTCCAGGAATCCATGACTTGGTGATTACAGAAATTTTTCCAATAATGACATGCACCTAGTCAAGTTCATTTTCCAGCTTTTTATCCCGAATCGGGTCTACTGCTAACTGCATTCACTTTTTTTTTTTTTTTTAATTTAAGTAAACATAACCATCTTTTATCCAGTATCATCAACTATCATTGGTTTTTAGTGTCTGCAACGAGAGAGGAGGAAAGTGAGTTTTGCTTATTTATAGGTATCTGCATTCACCTCTGAGTAGGTGTTGGAGGTTAGGATTTGTTCCTTTTTAAATTTTCTCTCCTTTAGGGAATTTTTCTCCCATTTGTTGCCGAAGAGACTGGAACAATGGATGCTTAAGAGAGACAAAGGATGTGGCCAAGATGGAGGGAAGTGGTACAGCTGGCTGCAATCCCTTAACTGGGGGGCTTTCTCTTGGGAAGTGCAGAGACACCTCAGGATTTTGGCTGGGGGGTCAGGGGCTGAGCTTGGCCCTGTTCTCAGGATCCCAGGGGAGAAGGTCGTGGTTTTGCTGCTGCTGCTGCTGCTGCTGTGGGGGGAATTCGCTGCCACTGCCGAGTTCTGTCCTTCACCACCTCTCGTCACCGTGGGCTGGGCCTTTGCTCCTCAGAGCGGCCACGGAACCTTGGCACCCCCTTCCCACTGGGAAGGGCCCTCACCACCTGCCTGGGTGCCTCAGGGGAAACCCGGGACCCAAGCCCTGACCTGCCCCCGGGGGGAGCAGCTCCTGGCTGCCTGTGGGAGCCTGGCAGCCGCTGCCCAGCCCTGCTGTTTTCTTGTTTTCTGCCCCTGCTTTGGGCTTTTTGCTGCACTTTAACCCGACATCCCGGGTCCGCTCCACCCCCACAGCTTCTGGTACGGCTTTGGAGTTTTCACTACACTTTGTCTGCCACCCTGAGTGTGCCCATCTCTGCTGTTCCTGCCTGCTGCTCCGAGGTTCCTGCTGTAGTCCATGACACGACCTGGAGGGGCCCTGAGGGACCCCGGCTCCTTCCTGTGGGTTTGCAAAGCAAAGCCCCTTCTCTCCTCTCCTCTCCCTGTACCCCGGCTGAGCCGCCATGACCGTGTGGAGAGGGGGCTGAGCTCGGCCACAGCGCCCCCTGCAGGCGCGGGGCAATCAGCGCACCCGCCCTGCCCGGCCGGGAGCCAACAGCGCCCCTGCCGGCCGTGCCCGGAACTGCACCCGAGGGGAAAGGGGCTGGCAGCGAGAGGAGGTGAGCTTGGGCTGCTGCGGCTTGTTTGCCATGGTACAGCATATTTCAGGGTCAAAATAATTCTGACTGTTGAAACACTCAAAACTACACCCTTAATTATGCACATAATATAAAACACCTTTGTTAATAGTTTTGAAATAGCAAGAAATGGGCTTCCAAGAATCAGGGCTATTCTCAAATAGATTTGTGATGTGTCTTTCAAAGGTCCTGAGCACTCACTGTTTCCTCTAATAGAAGAGTTGCAGGTGCTTAGCATCCCTCAAAAAGACTGAAGTTAACTCCCTGAAGGCCATAGCCATTAACTATTGCAACTTTTCATATTGAATTAGATGTTGCATAATAAAGCAAATATCACTAAAATGGACATAACCTGGAGCAGTGATATGCAACAAAACAAATGTACAACATGGTTAACCTAAACAAATGAAGATTCCCACCTATACAAAAGGATGTGTGCTTAAAATGTAAAGTTTGTTGCATTTATGTTTTTCTTTTAAAAGAGCATTGAATAGAGAAAACTACCAGACTTTTAGCTGAACTTGGCCACAGCAAAACCAAAGTAATTCAGACACCTCATTACTTCATTCCAGTTCAACAAGACAGAGCAGTTCAGCAACAGAGAGTGTTCTTGATGATTCAGTTTAGCACTGACCAAAAATAACATTTATTATTAGCATAAGCAGGTTCAGCCCCCAAAATGAGCCATTTCATCACCTGTGGTGATAATACGTGCTGTATGCATCTTACTTCCCCTTCTGAGGGATCACTAAGGAGCACTGCAGCACCCACTGGGAACAGTATGCCCTGTCCAAGTATCCCCATTCTCTCTAGGAGATTCAAGAATAAATTCTTGCTTCCATGGGTTTTGGTGAGGAACAGCATGTACAAGAATCCACGATGCAACCAGAAAACACACATTTATATAATGAAGTATATGATACAGGTTTGGGAGGTTTTTTTGCTCCTGAAGCTCTCTGTGCTGACATAACTCACTGTTATTCTGGCTGTTCCTAAAAGACATCATCAGTAATTTTCTGTGACACATTCTGAATTTGACTGGCGCTTTCTTTATTACTTTTTGTTCAAATTCTTCAAGTGTATTCATTTCTTGAGAGCCCCAGTTGGGGGTGGGAGAAGGATGGTAAATCTGCAGCAGGTTCTGCCCTCAATTTCACTTGTATTTTTCCCAGTAATTTTAGACTGGGTGCCAGGGAGACAACACAGTCAAGCCAGGTACCGATTACTATGGGACATGTCAAGCACTTACTTTGTGAAAAACATATCCTGCTCTCAAACTGATTTCTCTATCAATAAAATACTATTTGTCATTAAGCAGACAAAATGAAAAAACAGCTTCTCTGCCCCAAGCCCTGTTTTAAATGCCTGAAAGGACCCTTTCTCAGAGACAGAAGTCAACATACACTCCAAATTGTGACTGTACTAATCTGAAGCACTTAATTTTATATCTTACTCCATCAGTGAGCATTTTCTCTACATTCTAGCAATCAACTAAGTGAAGAGATAGACAGGATCTTTTTATGGCAAGGGAGCAACTGCACTGGCATTCAGACAGCGAAGCTTAATCTGGAATTAAACTCTGCGAGCGTGCCTTAAATGCCACTTCCACTGCTCATTCACATTATTTTCTCTAAAGGTTTTTCCTCTGAAGCAAATACAATATGATTTTGAACCATCTACCAGCATGTCAGAGCTAGAGTTAAGTGTGCTTGTTTTGCATCAGTTTTTTTGCTGCTGTTCAGATGTGTTCCGATCATTCCAGAGCTAACCAGTGAAACCGTCCCAGAATAGCACTATCAAGAGCTTACAAGGGCAGACGGTCATCTTGGCAATAAAAAGGACTTGTTGAAGAGTATTTTGTGTTCAAACAGAATTCTCAATTTGTGCTACACAAAGCACTTAGTTTGGTTTGGAGCCACAGGTGCTTAGCACCTGAAAAAAATTGTTCCAGTTAAACATACGGGGGAGGGAGATAGCCTGTCTTTCATTACCAGATTAAATGGCACACAGGAAAAGATCAACAGTGCTGTGAGACAGCTGAATTTCATTTTAGTTCATGATCAAAATATATCTGACTGTTATTTTTATCACAGAGCCCAGATATGGATTATTTTTTCAGGTCTGGATTTGACGAAATGTCTGATAAATAATACTCTTACATACTTTAATCTATTGGAGCTATGTATTATTTTGTAGCTATCACATCTCATGTATTTTTCAAAAATACATTAGATCAAAAGATGGAGATACGTGGAATAAACTGTGTTGATTTAATCTATGTGTATTTTAGATTTTTTAAAAATAGAAAATGCTCAACAAACCATATACTTGCATGAACACAACAAAGCAGCAAGGGTATAAAAATGTATATGCCATAGTAGGCAGATGAGATTTCAAAACAAATTGCTTTTTTTGGCTACTGCAATAGAAATATATCCTAATGCTAATACTAAAATTTCCAGCTGCAGTGACAGACTCTTTTTACAGACAGCTTTATTCTGCAAGGAATTTCAGAAAAGAGAGACAGATGAAGCTTCAACTAGTTCTTTCCAATAACTTGGCACATCAAATTTTCTTAATCTGTAAGCAAAATTCTGTGAAGTCACATTTGGCAAACAAGCAAACAAACGAGGCGAGCTCTGTTCTAGCTGTTAAGTCTGGGTGCACCTTCAGTATTCTCTCATCTTCACACCAGGCTGCAAAGGACAACAGTTCACTGCCACAATAATAGACATGGGCTCAAGCACACAGGCAGCCACAAGTGAACTTACTACTGAGAGACAAGTAACACCTCTGTGTCAGCTTTTCAGATCCTTGCAGAAAACCACCGTAGGCATGACTTAATTTGACTGTATACAGGGAAGATGTAATTAGTAGAAAATATTGCAGCAAAGCAGCTTCACACAATAGAGACTTCCTACGAAAAGCAAATGAAATACTTCCTCTGCCTATCTCTGACAGCAAACCACAAACTCCAGGCCCCAGTGCATTTCTGGGACTGAGCCACAGTTTGTAAAACCCAGGACTATGATTAAATGGAGATAGAAATTTAGTATATTTAAATGCACAGCTTTCAAGATAAGAACTTTGTATCTTAAAATTGCATAGATTTGAGTGTAACATTAGCCCATCTGGCTAAAAAAGTAAAGTTTTTGCACAAATAATACAGGAAGTTGCATGAGGTCATAAATACAAAAATATAATGGAACTCAATTGTGATTCCAAACTATTACAACAGGGAATTATAATGGAAACACTTTCCTTTTAGATACTATATTGTTTAAAATACTTTAGCTGTATTTTCATCTCGATATTAAAACAGATACATACGGCCTGGCAGTATTTTTTTTAACTCCAATGCATGAACATTCTCTTGTGAGGACCTTTTTGCAAAACAGATTTTTTCAGGGTCACGTACACAATGTAGAAAAGTTTACTGACTTTACCACCAGTTACATGGGGTTTTTTTAGCAAAGTATTTGCCTTCAGAAACACAAGAAAAATGCCAATTGAAATTTTACTCCTACACTTAGGGCTACCTTCCATGATACTCAGTACTCTGATCTCATCTATTTCAGAAATGTTAATACATGGAGCAAGACTATTTTTCTTTGGCTAATCATAAACCATCATTTCTAAACAACCATAGAGCTCTCAATTAGCCAGGTGGGACTTTCACCTGTTATCAAGAGAAATGAAGTCCTCGACTGACAGTGAGAGTGACAACCTGAAGCTTAAAAGACACATTTAAAAGGTTACAAAAACCAAGTACAGGGGGATTAAGGGAAGTTCCTTGTCCACCCTATTGTACAGACAGAACAATGCTGCAACTAGCACTGTGGCAACATGCAAAGGACTTTTGTGCCACAGGCTGAATTGATGTTAAACACATTCACCCAGAGTACAGAAATTGGAATTCTAAGAGGTTATAATTGGAGTTCTTGTTCATCTAAAATGAAAACCTATTTCACTCTATTGAATTCTGACAGTATGACATCTGCATGTACAGGGAGGCTGACAGCTGTAATGTCAGAACACATCTCAGAGCCCTCCACCTCTGCACTATTGTGTCACTGCCATCTTTTTATATTTCACAGGGAATT
This sequence comes from Trochalopteron elliotii, assembly GCA_024734555.1. NCBI lineage: Eukaryota > Metazoa > Chordata > Aves > Passeriformes > Leiothrichidae > Trochalopteron > Trochalopteron elliotii. Next base: position 1,581,368 of record JANPWX010000008.1, on the reverse strand, counting down.
TCAATCTCATTTTCCCCTTACTAACAAGTGTGTGATGTTATATTTACAAGCACTGCAGAAAATGAGGCGTTTGATATTGCCCTACTCCAATATTTTACACAGAGGAGCTGCTGTTTAGGATTCTGCTTTCACTTCATGGAAATGCAACTTGCAGCATTTTCTCCCTTGCCTGCATTCCAAAGGTTTCTTTGTGAGCACCTGACTGCACCACAGCTCTCAGTGAAGACTTCAGTGCGAGCTAGACAAGATTCTCCTGAAGCTTAAATTGCATTACTTGTGTTACACCTCTGTTTTCTAGGTGAGTATTCCTTAAGCTGGCTTGTGGGAGGAAGCTTGGCCCTGATTTGTCACTGTGTATCGATCCTACCAAAGTTAACATCTGCACAGACAGAGCAGAACTTCATTCCACAGGTCTAGGGAATGAACAGGTACTTTTCAAAATACTGATAAAAATACCACTTCAAACACTTCTAGCAAATACTTAGCACAAATTATATTTCAGCTACTCTAGACCATCAGATTTCCTTTTCTATGGAGCATTATCAAACATTATCAAACATTACAATGAGATAGCCCTATATGAGGCCATAAACCTATGATATTTTTGCTACATCACAAGCATTCAGGTGGGAAAATGGGAATGAACAGAAGTAAAATCACCCTATCATATAAAATCTAATCATCAAACTGTGGTGAAACAGAAAAGACCTTAGGAAATACCATAATCTGCTCATGGTCTGGTGGTGATTCTTGTCTTGACAAACATTTCAAGTTTTTCCCTTCATAAGGTTTTCTACCACATCTCACATTCCTGTATTTCTCATCCACTTCTTTTTCCTGTTATGTGTTCTTTCTTTGGCAGCTCCTGCACTAGTCTTCTGGCTCTCCAAACATCTGTAGATTTTTGTCATCTCTATTTCCATTTCCTCTTTTGCAGCACTCATCCTGTTCGGAGCTCTGAATACCTGCAGAACATGGACGCCTGCCTTTCCATGAGATTGTTCTCCTGGCATTAACAGATGAAGCACAATGTTGGCAACCAGCCTCTGATGAGTCAATGAAACTGTGTGAAATGATGGCACAACACATAGAATTCTGAGACAATGTGCTATACAATGAGGAAACCTGGAAACCTGTGATTAGCCTCCCTCAGAAGGCTTCTTGTCAAAGGCCCCCATACAGCAGTGCACTTGCATCAGTGAACAGTTGGACTTGTGTTATGCCCAGCCTTAAAAACAAGTTGTCTTGGACTTGAGGCAGGACCACTTCAATCCTGTGCCAGAGAAAGACATCCCAAGCCAAGGTATGTGTACTGGACAGTGAACTGCACTCCTCATTAAGTTTAAACAAATAAAATAAACAACTGCCTTGAGCCATAAACTGTTCTCTGACAAGTAGATACCAGAGCTGTAAATGATGCCTTTGATACATATGACACTCAGAAAACGAATGCTGAAAGCAGAATAAGATCACAGAAAGCCATTTAATTATGCTTGTCTCTTTGATATTAATGTGGTAACTAATTGTTTTTCTTCTACAGACACAAAGAATGCATTTTTCTTTCTTGCAATAAGATAAAATAAATGCAGACCAACTACGTGCTTCCTAACAAGATTCTGTGATAGTAAGTTCTTTTATTAACACTGCTTTCCAGCTGGTGATGCAGAGCCTCAAAACAAGCCTGCACTAATACTAGACTCCAGTACCAGCTTTTTAACTCCTCATCCATCTTCACTGACCTAAGAGGTATCTGATCCCACTCTGTTAACATCTGATGTATTAAAAGCAATATTTAATAAAGGTGGTGGCTATTCTCCGTTGTCCATCACAGACCTTTGTGTAAGTTTTCCTAATATAAAAAGGCCCCTTCTTAAATGCAAAGTGAGTACATATTTTAAATGTGAAGCATGTACTGGACTCTGGGAGACCCAAACATCCAAAGAAATAACAATCCATGTTTATGCAATACTAAGACCAAGTACTCTGATGCCACTCAGATCTTCTGCTCTGCTTGATGACTATTCAAGTAAGATTTGGAAGTATATTAAGTTCCATTTTTAGCATATTCCATCTCCCATCTACAAAATAGAATAAAAACCTTTTCATTTGCTGATATAAATGCTTTCCCATTCTTACTGCAGTCAGTAAGACATTTTATCACATTTTATCTCTCAAATGCTACAATCTCTACCTTTGTCAAGTCTGCTACAAATATCTAACTATTAATGAATTACAATACATCTGTGATAGGGAGACAGCACAGGATTAAAAATGGCCAGAATCCTAACCCCAGACAGGTTTATTCACCAAGTCATATTCAGAGAAATCATATTCAAAGCTGCATAACTACTTTAGGCTTGAGTTCCTATTTGTTTGCAATGATTTAATTTCAGTTCTGTTAAGTCATAAGAAAACACACAGAGATGTGAAAAATGATGAGAAGAAGATGCTGTCCACAGCCTAGACAGTGTGATACAGATAAAAACTTAATTGGCTGATTCATTGTCATTGAGAGATGTGCAGCTGGGTACTCATGAACTAGGCTGATCAGATACAACTCCACAAAACAAGATCTAACTTGATTTTAAAGACTGAACTATACCTGTTTGGGTCTTTGCAGAAGAGAAAGCCAACAACTCCAGGTTACAACTAACCTGGACTTTGAGTTTCAGGCTCTTCAAAATCTTGACATGATTTGCAGTATTCAGTTTCTGCTATTAGGTCTGAAGAGCATCTGATGATCTGAGAGGCTTGTGACTATAGGAGGATAGAGCAGAAAAGCAAAATGGTTCTTTGAAGCTACAATGGCCAAGTAGGTCATTAGGTACACAAAAAAAATGTTCAGTGCACAAAAAAACGCTGAAAAAGCCTGCTTCTAATTTTTCATTGGAGTCATAAAGGGCAGAAGGGAGATGCATAGAGAGAAAGATGCAGCTCTTAGCCTTGATCAGAAAAACTTCCTTCAGAAGAGTTGCACTTCTAGCTCCTTCACACCTGACATGAGACAACCAGTCATGCAGCAGTCACATGAAGAATGAGCATGAACTTTGTACGTGCTCCTGGGAATTATGAACATCCTCATCACCACAAGGAAGCCACAGGGAGGTTTACCCAACATGTATTAACAGATTGCTCTTCCCTGATCTCAGCTATCTTTCTTCGAGAATGTTCCCCTGCTCCTTAAAACATTTTGGACAGAAAGATGGACATTCTACACTTAGTTCCACTACATGTCAGTATACTACAGCAGTTTCAAGAAGATGCAGCTGTTGAAATTGTGCAAGAAGACCAGAGACCACCCTTAGGAAAACCACTAATTAAACATGATCAGGCAAGCACATGGCTGAGAAAGAGAAAATGCATGCCCTGGAACAGTGTGGCTGTGAAATGACTTGAAATCAGAGTCAAAAGAAAGAAGAAAGAGACAAAGTGAGGGTGAACTGCTAACAGGATAGGAGGTCACCAAGGATATGATAGCTATTCTACAGGAAGAGATGGCTCTGAGGCAACAGGGAATATCATCGGGGCAGCCAAACCCACAGGGCATGCCAAGACCTGGAGAGTGGGAAGCTGCAGCTGATGTGACAGAAATGCTGACAAAAACCAGTATGAACAGCCTAAGCATGCATGGCAGGAAAAGACCATGTCAACAGTCTGAGGCTGGAAAGCTGGGGCACATTACACACATTACACTGACAGTCCCACTTCCACATGTAAGTTATTTACACTAATTCCAGGCCCAGATCCTCTAACAAAGACATCAGACGGTTTTCTGCAGCTCAAACCATTTCAAATAACATTTCAGTGCACAAAGGACTTAGGTACAGGGCCTTCCTCTAAATTGGAAGTTGAATCCTGGAATGAGAATACTTTCTCAACTGACCTCAGATTAGGAAGCCGCTAAGGGGCTTTTGAGCTTTGCCTGCACACTACTTGCTCTGTTTTGCAGATAGTGTAATAAAAACAGCTGCACTTGATGCTCAACATAAGACTTAATCCATATGCAGTTCCATCCTCTGCTTCCTTTTGGGAACAAGGCCATTTTACAGAGTTATGGCCCTCCTCACCATGGGCTGCCATTCCTGCCACTCACCAAGCCTTCAGCTAGGCCAGCATGGAACTAAGGGACTGCAGGGTGAATCAGGACTGATAGGGTCCAGAAAAAAACCAAGAATAGTTTCTTTTTTAATTTAAAAAAAGTCTTTTTGAAGCCAACTCATTTTGGAAGAGCTAAAAGGGAAGCAAACAGCAGTATGGGAGTGGGAAACAAGTAGCTTGAAGAAAGACAAGGAAGGAAGAGAACAAGAGAGAATGGGGCACTATTCCCATCTTCACTGCTTTTCTGTAGAGCCTTCAAGGTTAGAACCATTAGCTTAAAATTGACAATCAGCACCTCACAGCACCTGTCTCCTTACAGAGGGAAGCTTTATGGAGTCCACATGCAGGCTGTTTCAGAACCTGAGGTGGTTTCATTCATATTACAGAAATGTATTTATCTCCCCTGCTTAAAACTCGATGTGCTGAGTAGTTCTGATCAGGAAGCAGATTTGTAATGCTAATAATCCTGCAGTTCCTTTGATGTGATCCCAATCTAGTAATTGAACTTGTTAAAAGTCACAGAAAATACTTGGCAATCATTGAGCTCAATTAAATCATTGCATTTGTATTTTCAAATGTTTTTAAAGTAACAAACTGCAGAAGGGAAGCCAGCTTCCTGACACATGCTGCAGAGGAAAACAAAACAAAAAAACTCCTGTACTTTTAACCTGGACCCATTGAGCTTTCATTTATAACTCTGTCAAAGAGAGCTGCAGGCATCCTCACATCCAGCCATGATCTCTGTCCCAGCAAGCCTTAAAATTGGCAATCCTGGGTGAGTTCATGTGTACCAGACACATTGCACAAGTGTCAGGGTATCAGCAGATGAAACACCATTCAGTGGCTGGGGATGTTAAAAAAAAAAAAATAAAACAAGTGTTTGATTCAAATATTGTATTTAACATGAAATCTATTATTTCAGTAGGAGGGGAGGGGCAGGGGGAAAGACATTTGGTCCAACTATAGTTTGATGTAAGCACGTTTAGTATAATTGCCTGGATTATCTTCCCCCTTTATAGGCATGTTTTTCTTTTTTGTTTTTTGAATTTACAAAACTTTGAATTGATAGATTAAAGCAGAATTTCAGAATGTATATGAAAATGGTAACATTTTTAAAATTAAATTACAAGAATAACTTATGAAAGAAGTGAACACAAATAGACTTCACTTGGAAATGGAGGAAAATTTCAGTCTTACTAGAAAAGAAAAGCAAACCAGTCCTGGTAGGTGCTCAAGCATATGGAAAGAATAAACATATGGAACCAAAATTAGCAAATAGGAAGCTTGGAGCAGCAAGGTGCTGTAGGGATGGGAATGATCTATTACTAGAGTGAAGAAGATGCTGGAAGGTTGGAATCCACTCCTGGCACACTGTAAGGTTAGGCTACTCCACCCTTTCTGCGTGTTTCTCCATTCTCAATATTGAATGTTATTTATCTATCCTTGCAAGGAAAATTACCCAAACCAAAACCAAAATAGTAATTACTAGCAATTTTGAAAGTCACAAATCCTTCTTGCAGAGAGGCACCATAAAAAGGTTGTAAGTATTGCATTAATTAATTGTGAATGACTACTTAATTAAGTATATTTGTTTGCTACCTGGACTCTTGCTCTGCACTGTGATCTTTAGTGTGAACTGCTGCTCATAAACACAGCCCAGTGAAATTTAAGGAGCACCATCTGGGTAAAAACATACACTGAGTAAAGCTATAAATAGGTCAAGCAAGTTCATTACATCCATGCTACATGCCCGCATGAGTATTTTCAGCATGAGGGCCTACACTGTAAAACTAATCTCTCATTTTCCTGCAAGGAACCTTGTCATTTTAGCTAAGGATTTTACCTAAGGATCTAAAGACTTCTAACAGGACTTTTAAATTTCGTATCTGAGCTTACCAGGGAGTACACATGTCCAGACGGAGAAGAACACAGAGATCACTCTCTGACTCATTTCTAATCAAGCAGTTGGAACAATATGGGAACAACATTTATTTCCTTTTTGTTCTCAGAAACTTAGAAACTCCTCTCCAGATGGTATCTCTTGCTTTTAGTATTCTGAAAAGCTGACAAATAGAAGGCAAATTCCTGTCCCCACTCTGTTACACTTGTGCATATACAAGCTGCAGGATTGCATTATGAGTTGTCTGTATCAAACATTTTATTTACATTTCAAGACAATACATTCTATTTGCATTATAATACCTGAAAGGTTAAGGACTTGAGTTGGCTGAGACAAACTTTTTTCCTCCCTCTCTCCTAAATCCCCCCAAATCAGAAAAGCAGACAGAAGAGGGGCTTCTTAGAACAGTCTAAACATTTTTAAAAGCTTTATTTTTTCTTCTTTTCCCATGTCCTGCAGAACTGCAATTGAAATGAACCCCAAAGCAAACCAGCAAAAATACTACCACCATGCCATGTGTGTCAAAAATAGGGCTGTTTATGTCTACATAGATCACTTATTGGCCAAATAATGATATGGGATGTCTACATCCTTGGCTCTTCTGGGGGTTCAGTATCAGGTGTGAGTTACCTGCTGGAGCTGATCTCCCTGGAGAAAGTTACCATTTTTTTAGATACATGTATGTGAATAAGAACACACAGGCATACACACACCTGTACCCCCAAGCAAAGGATTCAGGCTATCTACCCCTGAATCAAAATATTTAGATGCCTACATGGGAGTGATATCCATAAATGGACCCAAATCTGCTTTAAACAGGCAGAGTCCTTCCTCTGTACTTTTACAAGAACGTGGCAATGCAGAAATAAATTCAGAACTAAATTCCTCTTCAGTCAGAGATACATTCCTCTTAGCACATGCTTCTCAGGCAAATTCATGATGCTCTGCTGATGCTCAGTGTGTGCTGCCACATGCTCACATTTCTACAACCAAGCTTTTGTCAGGGCTACCTGTCAATATTTTCAGGCTTCACCAAAGAGCACATTTTTGTCCACACTATATTTTGTACAGCTGTGGCTGATTTTATAAAGTTGATTATATGGTTTTCCTCATTTCTCACTGAGATTTAGGCATGCTTTGAGGATGATGAACAAAAGCACTTAACATAATGCTGACACCACTGTACATTGCTAATTAGATGTTTGCTTTTTAATGCTCAAATGAATATCCATGCAGATCTTTTTACAGTATCTGCTGATTACAGGAGTTTTCCATGCTGGATGTATCTACAATAGATAAGGCAAAGGCTATACTTCCCTACTGAAATCTCATTATCTGAACATGTACTGCAGCCAGAAGGTTCAGAGTTTGAATGTGAATTTCACAACTCTTTAAATTATTTGAAACAAGAATTTCATATGAAACATTTGAGATTTAAGATGTTCAGAAACTAAATCTTGCCCCAAATTTAGCAAGTTTTAGTACACAAGAAAGAGCTGAAGATGTCAAGGGATGAACTTAAGTTGCATAGTTGATTCCAAAGCAAGGTTTGTTTTAAGCCAATCCTCAATGGTAGCTTCTAGTTACTCCCTGAATATGCAACTCAGATCTTGTATCATGCAGCTTCAGATACTTACGTGCTATTTCACATACTGCTTTCTCTCCCTTAAAAAAACAACCCAAACCAAGCCATACAACAAACCAAACCAACCCAACCAACCAACCAACAACAACAAAAAAAAATAATCCCACAAAACCCCAAAAGGAAAACTAACAAAACCCAACAGCAAACAAAACACACACTGCCTCCCAGGAGGAATGCTAGTCATAACTACTGAAAATTTTCCTCTGCTGGTAATATTAGTGTGTCTCATGTATTTCTGTGTTTGGATTGCACCAGAGACTAATTCAGCCCATAGAGAGAGGACATGAAAGGCAGGTAATTCTGTTTCCTTGGTTCTTGTATGAAGCTTATGTTCTCTCTCCTCATTTACTTTTCTGCCTCGGATGACTCAGTTCTACGTATGAGCAGATCAGAACTATGAGTTGAAACCATGAACTTCAGCTACCCTGTTATTTCCATGCTCAATCACCTATCTGAATCCCTCCTTTGATTTCTCATACTTTTATGTAATTGTAACATTTCTGTTATGCATTGCTGTGCATTTGATGTTTCTGTCTGAATTCAGCCTCCTACAATTAATCTGGATCAAGGGGAAGGGCAAGATGTCTTTAGGATACAGCAATGCCTCCACTGAGTGAGAGACAGAGATTCTCATCAGCAACCACCTCGATTAGCAGAGAATTTCACTGTAATACAGCATGCTGAAGACTCACAGAGAGGTTAAGCAGTTACAGATATCCAAAATGAAGGTGCAGAGAAAGCTGAAAACAGCCCATTTGCAGTACAAAATATCATTCAGTATCTTGTGATCACACTCTGAAAAGGAGAGAGTGATCTGAAGAATGTTAGAGAACCCAAATGAGATTAACGTAGCAGTGGTTTTGAAAATCCCACAAGCTCTCAAACAGATCAGCATCACTCAAAACACAATATGCATGTCAGGAGGAAGGCACTGAAATCACCATGTGGTGTTGCCTACACTGTGGTCTCTTCAGCTGAATGGTATTTCTAGAAAACTTATGGAAAAAAAAGAAAAAAAAAAAAAAGATCACCAACCAGCCATGTATTTCAAGACCTAATAACTAATCCTTTGTCTGGAACAAATCCAGCCCATATTAAACGCCACCTTAACTTGGTCAGACAGGAAGCAGTTTAGAAATTACCTCTGCTAGGCTTAACGTGGATAGACCTTGCCTCTGTAGCTATTTCTATGACAACTGTCCACATTTATTTGGTATATAGATGGATGGCATAAAACACAGATTCCACTCCTTCACTGGAGACTGTGAATGCTAATTTTGAGCATTCTCTTAACAACCACCACGGAAGCACTCCCCTCGTGATGAGGCTGTCATCATTGCCATTCCTTCTTAGTACACCAGTTAGTGAAGAAAGGTGTGAAAACCATATTGCTCTGGCTCTCCAAATTTAGAGCAGGTATTTTTGCAGTGCATCCAGCCAGTACCTGCTTGAGATGTCAGAGATTTTATCTCGACTGTGACTTTTGTCAGGCAGCACCCTCTCTCCCTGCCCTTGGGGACAAGCTAGCAGGGATGTGCATCTTGCACACCATACCTCTCAGCCCCTTCCTAACACAGCTCTAACTGTACCACACCAACCAATTCCTTTCACTTCACACAAAAGCCATGAGCCTTGCAGGAACCAATTTTTACCCATCAGGAGATTTCAGAAAAAAACGTTTTGGAGCCCACAGTCAGAAATACAAGTAAGACATGACCTACTGTTCTCAAGCTTTTCAAAAGGTAAGAAAATTAACTTCTACCTACATCATAAATATAACAATGACTACATATTTTATACATCCACTTGAGGCCAGGTGGACCCTTTGTTAAATGTGCTGGAGAACTCATGCCAATTAATATTTACAGGTTCAAGGCATTCACAGGCTGACCCATCATTTTATGCAATTACAGAATTATCTTAAGGAAGGTCTGGTGTTGTCTGATGTTTCACTTGAATCCAACAGATGTGTACAATCCATCTGAAATGCTGACTGCTGATACTTCATTGCCAACGCTGGTGAAAACCTGGTATTAAGTTTCTTGGTGGCTCTTCTGTACTTGACAAAGTGTAAAATACCATGAGGGCAGCAGAAGATATAATGAGTTCAGGTATTTATTTTCCTGATTTAACTATTTGGCAATGAAATCCTTAGGAAGGTTTGCCATTGATTTCAGAAGTGAGGTTTTAAATTAGTGGCATAGGTAAGAGCATTTCTGGAAATCAGCAATCTCAGAATGCTTTTTCTAAAGCAAAGATTTGGGAGTTGGAATTTACAGGACAGTTGTTGGAATCCTTTCCATAAGATGCAAAAATGTAATTAAAATAAATGAGAACTTTGGAGACCCTTAAATAGTGACCTGAAAGTTCAGAAATCAGCACCTGAGCTGGTCTGGAAGCAGTGTGCATGTGCAAAGTATGGCCTGTGAAAAGTCAGTTTAGAGCCCGGTCTAATCCCAATACTCCATGTACAAACAACTGGGATCAGAATACTGCTGCTGGAGAAGTTTTTCTTTCCTATGACCTTCTTGTGACTGTTCCAGTCATTTGTGTGCCTCTACAAAGTAGCTAGAAAAGCGGACCTAAAATTCACCCACCTATTTAAAACTTCATACATTCTTTCAGTTTTCATGCCACCAAGCCTGCCCAGAGCAGCACCCTTTCCCAAAAATGGTACAATCTCTTCACTGCTAGAGCCTGGAGGTGCTTACATGCTGTGAATATTATCCATTTCAGTGACAGGGACATTGCCATTATTAAAGATGGAACCCAAAATGAAATTATAATTACTTTTTCTTAAGTTGACTTAATATTGTGCACTTTATGAATAAAGACTTAATGCATTCTCAGATCCTGAAACTCTTGCCAACAAGTGGAAACAACTGTTGGATAACAGCATGAACATCAGGTTTATTTATAAATGAATCAAACCTGCAGTAATTCAGTGATGGATGGATTCCAATTCTGTTTTATTAAACAAGGAGATACAGGAGAAGGCAAAGTAGGGCCCAGGCCTGTGAAGAGCACAGCACTCACAGATACTCATCACCTCCACTCACACATGCCATTCACATTGCAGATTATGGAACATCTTTGAGGCTTGTAGTGATAAATACAGATTTGCAAAGCACTCAAGACACTGCAGAGTCACCTCAGGTATTCATTAGTGCTTGTGTGACCTACATTAATATTTGCCTGGTCTAGCAAGTCTTCCTGTGAAGTTAACACAGTTGTTGTGGGACTCCCATATGTACTTAAAAGCTATTAGAAGTAATAATTGCATTATTTCCAGGCAGAACCCTTTAACTATGTATGGCAGTTAGCATTTTAGGAATGTCTAAAAGAGGAACATCTGTTAATTTTACACTTCCCTCCTCCTTGGTTACAGTTTCCCATCATCTCAACATAACCCAAACAACTGTCTAAATGGCTAAAATTCTATCCAAAACTGATATGTACCACTGGGAACATTAAAGAAACCTCTCCTGAATTTCTCAAAGCAAAATGAAGCTGACAAACTGATAAGGCCACAAAGGAGGATCCAAAATTTTATCTACTGGAACCAAACCCACAAAACATTACAATACTTGTTTCCAAACTTGAATGGCTGTAAGGTAAGGAGCTGCTGTGTATCAGATTGGCCTTAGATACAAATGTATTTCCAAATTAGGCAACTCCCTGATTAGCAAAGAAATGCTGTGTGGCTATTCTAAATTACATGAACTCCTGTAGCTCACCTAGCAAGTACAAATGACTGGTTGATACACATCTTTAAGCCATCTGCAAATAACTAAACAGCTGTCCACGCTTCCTTCCCATAGCTGTGATTGTTCCTCTGCATGCAATGGTGACAAACATCAAATAGAACACAGTGAACAGACAGGAGCTGGGTTTGAAAGGGTTTGGGTGGCCAGCTTTTCCATAGATGGAAGGGGCACAGTGTTCACTAGAAGTTGAGAGGCAACTTTGCTTCTTACTGTGATGCAGATATGGCTGATAACCCAGAAGGCAGAAGCCAAATTGTGGGGAGAAAGGAAAAATAATTAAATCATCTCTTCAATCGATACTGATTAAGCACCTCTTTAGTGACATATAAAGTACATGAATCTCATTTTTTACAACTTCAAATAAAAGTGCTTATTGTAAGGATCTGGAGTATTCACAGTGCTATAGGAAGGCATAAGCTTCACCTGAGACGACCACACTAACATTCTTAGTAATAAGCCTCTGGGCTATGTCAGACACTTCTACATCTTTCATAGATGACATTTCCTCACAGAACCACTTTCAGTGACATTTAGTCAGGGTGCTCAACTTCTAGTCCATTCCCAGCAAGAACCAAATGCAAGAACCAAATGTGAGCTTACCTCTAACCATCTGTGCAAACATTTTCCTCAACTGGGCCATGAAGTGTTCCCCAAGTTAATTTAATGTAACACAGACATTAGAAATAATTTTAAAATTTGTACTACTGAGTTTTATGATAGCCAAATCACTAGCTTAGTAAAGTGAGAAGTGGTTTTTAAGTATTGGTCTCATTTGCAAGGAAGAGATTTTATCAGACCAGGTCAGGCCCCATTAAAATTGCCTCCCTATCATTACTATCAACGAGACTATTGCTTTACATATGCACAGTAGCTCTTGTTTTGTGGCCTACTCCACAACACATTTGGCTAGGGAGAGCCAAAGATAACAGCTTTGTGATAGAATCTGCAGAGTTGCCTTTGCATTGGCAAAAAATATTCCTGGTTAGTGGCCAGAAAATGAAAAGACAACAGTAATCATTGTGCTAATTCAACACAGCATTGGTTAAGAACTAAGAACAGATTCTACACTTCAAATGTACATGGTACTCAACAGGAGAGATTTTCCACTAAAAATTCAGTGCTTGCTTTGTTTTCTGTAAGTCAAACAGCAGAAAGATGGTTACATAAATTAGTTAATGGGAATGAAGGTCTTAATTATTGCAGAAAGAAGTGATGTCATGCATATTTACAAACCAGATAACATCAATTCCCTGGCACCAAAAATTTCTTTGCGCTAACAACCATTAGAAGCCATAATTTTGGAAATAAGTAGTTTTGCAGTCATATTTTTGTTTTAAAAATTGTCTGTGGACTCTCATAACTTGCATCTCAGTACGTTCTGGTTATTAGGATTGCGGGAAAAAAAGGGAGAAAAAAAGGCTGTCTGGGTATTCAATAAAGAAAAGAGAATGTTTATAGATGGAAAAAAAACCACCCAAACCCCCACTAACATTGAAAAAAGGAATTTTCCTGTATATCTTCTTAAGCAGGGGTCAGTAGGTCAGGGGAGTGAAGATGACAGATGAGCTCCCTGAAGAATCCATGTGCCCTAGAGGATCTGAACGGCCTTAGACAGAGCTCATGGCTTTCACAGGCAGCCAAAATGTTTGGTGGCTTTCCCTATCTAATCCACCCCTGGATCCAGCTGGGCAGCACTCTGGGAGCAACACAACCCACCATTCCCAAAAGTGCAAAACTGCTAAATGCAACAAGAGAAAAACATATGAGCTCAAACTGGAGCTGACCAACATCATCATCATCTCAGGGAATGATCCCACCACCTGCAAAGGCACCAAGGAAGGGCTGGGACAAACAGCAGTGAAGCAGCAAACAAGGAAATGTCAAAGATCATGACAGTGGATGCCAGTGAGAAATGGGAGTCAGTGCAGAACTGAAATGAGGTTTAAGATAGATATATGGATTAGTCAAAGACATTTCACAGTCTCTAAGAGGAAGACTTCCCACATGATGGGGAGACCACCCAGGTCACCACCTACTTTGATGGCTTTTATTTCCTCATCACCATGAATTCACCTCTCCAGGATTCAGGTTCATCCACACGACTTTCATCTAATGGCTATTTCAGCTGTTTCTCTGGCTAAGTGAATGATGGCACCATCGTGTTTTGAACTATTTCATCCTCACCTGTGATAGCTTTGCTGCTCTAGGTTGTGTTCCCACAGCATTCCCTTGTGCTGGCATTCAACAGTTAAATGTAAGTTTTAGAAGAAAAAGGCTTTTACATCTCTCACGCTGCAAGACAAGCTTCAGCAAATGGTTGGCTGGTGGAGGCTTATAGACACCTCTCTGCATAACTAGCTATCTTCAGACACAAAAAAATAGAAGTAGCTCAGACTGTTTTTATTGCAAGTGCCTGTTCTTGCAGTTTCCTTCCTACGAGCAACAGTCACAAAGAAATATCAACCTGACATTGGTTCAGCACTGTCACACAGCTAAGGGCTTTGCAGAGATCCTGTGGTGAAAAGCTGGTGCTTCACTCCATAGGGTTTATCTCTGCCCATTGTGCAGAGCTTCTGCAAGAGCAGTTTTGAGTCTCCAAGCGTGGAAAAGAGCTGGGTGGTAGTCCCAGGAAGGTACCCTAAAACCACAAGAACTACTATGAACACCTTCTCAAACCTTCCTTGTACAAATACCACCACAATTTCCTCAGAGAACGGAGTATTTTTAGCAGGATTTGACATTTAGAGAACTATCAAGTCCCATGCAAATAACTTTGAGGTAAGGGCAACCATTTAGGAAATTGCATCATACTACAAGCCTGAATTTACTTCACTTGCATTGACAGCTACTCATCCCTGTTATGCCTTTGTCTGTGAGAGCAATCTTTACCTCACAGTGAGTATCATTCCTCTGTGTATCTAGACACAGTGCTGAGATCTGCTAGTAAAGACATGCAACAAGGGCTAAAGACCCTCCACAGCTTAGGCACTGCACTGTGGGAAGACAGAAAGCTGCTGTCACACAGTCACAGGGACAAGAAATTCAGCACTGCAAACCTGAGGTCAGTATCTTTAAATGATACTGATGATGATCAAATGCATGCATTGATTCCCAGAGAAAAGTGAGTTGGGAACAAGTCAGGTCTGTGCTCTAGTTTCTAAAGCTGGTAGAAGCTGATTAAAATGTAATATATAATCTAAAAAAGGAAAAGGGAAACCAAACTGCTTCTGAAACTGAAATTCAGAAACATAAAATATTTACTAAAATAAAATTTTATTCAAACCAGACCTGCAGGATCTTTTCCGGAGAGCAAAAACTTTTAAAAAGTTTTCTGTTGAAAGTCCATTTCAGTACCTAAGAAAAACAGTTCTGATAGAAAAATTTGCCATCAGTTTTTTCTAGCATCCAGTGTGGGGGGAAACTTCATCTTCTTCCATAAAAGCATGAAAGGGAGGAGATCATAATTTAGTTTTAAGAATTCATGAAAAAGACTTAATGGTGTTCAGCACAAAGCCCCTCTCTGCACAGCAAATGTCCTGTGCCTGTCACTCTTCTGATGACTTCCCAATTGCTGGTGTCCCACTCCCTTGAGCCCACCCTGAGCAGCAGACAGCAGATGCTCTTTAAACCCAGAGTCAGCTGCAAAGGAAAAGCCACCAAAAGAGCATAATCCTGCTCTGCTTCCTCTTACAGTCAAGGCTTATGCAAAGCAAATAGCCTTTGGCTCCTTTTGTCAACCTGGTAAGGAGTGGGCAGAAAGGAAAAAAAAATCAAAATAGTGGATATGAAAAACAGGTGCAGAACACATAAAGGGAAAGGGAAGAAGTCGAGAAAAAAAAAAAAGGGTGAGAAGTCCAAGGAAAAGATTTACTGGAAGCAGAAAGAAAAAAATCCCAACAAACCAAGGAAGAGAAAAAAAAAAAAAGGTAGAAAATAAAGAGGGTATAGCATTAAAGGAAAGATAAGGGAAGCCAAATACATGAAAGACAGCATTATAAAAAGACATAATGTATTTTACTCAGACAGCTCCTCATTTTCCAGCATGAGAAATTTTGATAAAGTGTTTAGTAAAGGTATGGATTTGATGGACAACCAGATGGTACTTCAAACACACGGCCACAGAAAGAGCAGTAAGAGACCAGGCACAGAGATTACACAATCTTGAAAAAGCTGCCTCTGTCAAGGAACATGATGGTGGCAGGTAAAACTAGGAGACAAGAAGCATATAATAAAAGCTTAAAAAGGCACAAGGGGGGAAGGCATACTCTGTGCAAGTATAAGAAGCAATCATGAATGTGACTGCAGCATCAGACTGTCCTGTTTTAAAGACTGTTTCATTTTTGAGTGCAAACACAGACGTGTACTAGAAATATGGCTGAAGATTTAAGATTCTCTAACACAGAGATTTTTGAAAGGGCAAGGGAAAAGCAGAAATATTTCTGTCTTCTAACAGAAACTACTGAAATGGAAAAGGAAGAAGAATAGGAACATTTTAGTTAGCATCACAGGATGTAAAACCAGAGAGATCTTTATCAGATGCTGATAGAGAATCCTTGCATAATTGGAAAATGCAAGAAATCTTTTATAATGAAACTTGTTAGACACCCAGAGCTTTGATCCTGAGGATCTGGAAATGCTCCGCTACTATGAGAATAACAATTAGGTGCAAAAGCTTCTCAAGTGCTCCACAAATCAATTTAACCAAAACAATAAAACCGTAGAGCTCATTGTGCTGGGTCTGAACCCACAACACATATTCAACTGACACACTTTACAGCAATCTCAACATTAGGCATAAAGTTAATTAAAGATGAAACTACCCACTAGGCTCTGGAGCCCATTCTGAACATGGCTGTGTAATGTCAGGCACATTCAATGTAACATAACAGTGACCATGACAGATGCTAAAAAAAACAAAAGATTTTTTTGACAAGGATTGCAAAATGAAACAACAAATAGAGGAGCACAATTTAATGGTGTGTGATTTATAAAGCTGGAAGCCAGACATCAATGTGATGTATAATTCCCTTAATAATATGATACATATATTATCTGGTGAGATATTCTTACAATGACTTGCAAAAAAGAGAAGGCTTGTAAGGAGAGACTTGAACAGTAAGAAGCAAACCAAAGAGCATATAAGAAGAGAGGAAGGCTAAGATATGAAACAAATTACAAGGAAGAATAAAATCCTATGTCATTAAGCCCATTTCAGTGACAAATGATGATGGTTCATAGACAAATATGTCAGTAGTAAGGGGCTGTCTTGGCAGAAAACCATACAAAAAGAACTGCTTTGTTATGGAGCACCCCACTCCTGAGGTCCTCTTTCACAATAAAGGCTCACAACACTATGGAGTACAAATTAATTTAAAAAAGCTATGTCTCATTAAGAATACAGCACAAGGGAGGACTTGCCAACCCACCCTCTTCCATGTATCCCTGGAGGAACTGCACTCCTGGGCAGATGTAATGTTTCTGCCTATGTTTAAGAAGTACACAAGACATACTCCAGCCAGGACTCTTAGTAGTTACATGGCTGCAATTTTTGTCTCTGGGATTTGAGAAATGAAAACATAAACACTTTTTTCTTTTTAATTTTGTCTCAAATTGAAAATACCTTTCCAATTTACAGAAGGACTATCCTGTACATAAACACAGTTAAACACATCAAATTCGAGACCAAAACTCTGACAGACCCTTAGGTCTAGCAGTATAATTGAATATCACTATGATTATACTGTCAGAGGCAAATGAACAAGCACTTCACTTTATTGACATTATTTATTGGCCACTCTTGAGAGGGAAAAGAAATGAACAATTATTTTAAAAAGCTATTATCTTTTAGTAGCACAGAATAAAGTATGCTAGCTTTTCGTATTTCAGTGTGGAGTAGCAATAAAACAAACAGTTTAATTTTTTCATAGTCTCCTTCATTTCTCCTTAGTTCAGTTTTCTAAGGTTTATTTCAAATAATTTATTGAAGAGGAGACAGAAGGTAGAGAATGTCCTTGTTAGGCCTCTCCTGTAAAACACAGGATTGTATAGTATTGATGTTTCATAAGCAAACAACATTTACAACCTATTTATTAGAACTGATGAAAGAAGAGGCGTTTCTCCCCATCTGTTTCTGAACTAAAACCCATTGTTTCCAGCAGTTGCTAAGAACCTAACTTAGTAATTTTCAGCTGGCTGAAGAGCTACTTCTGTTTATACTAATGTGGCCAGTGCATCAGATAGTAGATATACAGCTGGTAGATTTAATATGGTGAATTTTTAAAGTCAAGATTTCATGAGGTTTTCTTCTCCAGGTAACAGAAATTGTAGTTCTCAGGAGAATTACATTCTGAGATACTACATCCAAATGCACTCATGAAAAGCAGGATACTCTGAGGGGTCTCTGACCCCTGCTCATCCACATTCAGGACTTAGTCAAACTGTGCACTGCCTGACCTGAGGCTGAACCACCCAGATTTCTTTTCCAGAGAAACCAAAACACTCTAAGGAGTGAAATGAGGTGAACACTGGTCATGAACAAAGTCTGTGATCACATCCTGCTGCAGAATAAAGACCCAGCACTGTTTGCATACAACCGGTTGCAAGATATTTTGCCACTTCCTTCTTCTCACAATTGCCATATAACTCCCCTAGCCTGTGACATACAATGGATACAGCTGGCTTTTACTCTCATCCTTGAGCTGCTGTGCCTCTGTGGAAGTTACGTGAATTTAATATTACTGCAAGGTATAGCATTACCAATTAACATCTTCCTACGTTTTGTATCTCTTGCCTCAGAACCAGACTCCTTACACAGACTGCATTTGTTTCTGAGGCACCCCGAAATTCTTTCCTTTGCAAGATGCTAAGCAAAAAGCACTGTGATGGTAGTGGATGGTAACACTGTAGGAAGCAGCCCTGCATTAAGTGAGGTGGCAGATTACATGGACTACTCAATCTTTTCCATATCTGATTTCTATGAGTCAATGATTGTATTGTTCACCCCCTTCTGCACCAAAGGAGTCATCAAGTGACTGTTACTCAAACGTAGCTGAAAGGGCAGAAATGGGGCTTGTCCTGAAATGAATGCTGTTTCTGTGCAGGTTAGCTATGCAGAAATTATTGGGAAGTGGAGAAGTTGTTGGGCTATCCCTTCAAAAAGACCTAACTCTTCATCAGCCTGGCTTGTGGTGTAGAGAGGCAGACGTCACTTGAAACTCAGTCATCTCACATGACAAAGCACCATGAGCTCCATCAAACAAGTGCTGCACAATAATGGGTTCTTTTAGACCTTTGCTTACATGAGAAAAGTAGAAAGTGTCCTCTTCTCTCACCAGGAAAAGAATCCTGAGAGTGCCAACACTGAACTAGTTAGTTTTCTCTCCCTCTTTGCTGAAAATGCTCCTGTCCCCTATGATGTGAAGGGAGGTAGCACAGAAACTTACCTATATCAATTAGTGAGCTGCACTAAGCCACAGACTGCCACAATATTCTAATAACCCAAGCTAAGATACACCATTTTAAAGACAAAATATCAATGGGACCAGGACAAACCATTGCTTTCTCAAAAGCAAACCATTCTCCTGAGGACTACATACCAAAAGGAGGTGCTCCAGATCACCAGTCAGCAGCTAGTGTGGATGTGGATACAGTTTTGTTCCTGAGGAAGATTTTCTTCTTGCTGTGTCACTTCCTACTGCAGAGATCTGAAGACAGCACTGGTATGAATGTCACTGTATACAAATGTTGCAGATAACCAAAGGAGAAACCTAACTGCTTTTGCAACTGCTTTTGCAATAAGCTTGGAGGATCAATGAAATCTTCAATGAATCAATACTTCACCACTTTGTAGGGAAAGCTGTAGCTTATTGATCCAAAGCTCAATGGACTCAGTGTCCTTCCACTGTCTTTCTCCCCACTGTCTGCAGTGGGCTCTGAATGACACACATGACCCAGCTGCCAGGCTGACAGATGCAAGACTCAACAAGGTAACAATGTCTCATCTAATGACAAAACTCAGTGCCCCAGATGAAGTGGATGTCCCAAGTAGTGCCAGGGACTAGTATTATTTTGTTGTTCTAGTCCTTGAAGGTCAGGTTAATTCCTTTCAATTTGGTTTGACCTGAACTAGTTACCTAACAGCACCAAGTGTCCCCTCCACCTGGCACAGCTGAACACATGGGCAGTAAAGCAGTCTAGGACCTCCTCAGAGCAGAACTAGCAGCAGAAGCCTGGCTCACCAGGGAATGAATGCAGTCATTCCTGCCTGTCAGCTAGAAACCCTGAATTTTGATAAACACAGAGAACTAGATTTTCAAACACTGCAGAAAGCCAGGCCTACATGATGGATCCAGGAGCTCTTCTGAGTTCCTAAGGATGGCAGGACATCCCAGCAATGCCTCAGATAGGGATGGGGCTCAGAGATGCACTAATCTCCATCTCCCTCCCTCACTGAGTGAGTTTCTATCAGGAATCAATCTTGGGTGACTGGAAAAGAAAAAAATTATGGCAGACTCCAGAAGGCTGAAATCTCCAGCCCTCTGCTAATTCACACTTATCCATATGTAAATTCTGTGTGAATGCTCTCACCACATTTTCCTCATTAGAATTCCATAAAAGTTTAGGGAAACGATTGTTTTAATAAGGAAACAAATGTAGCTACAGTACTAAATTAAGTCTGTAAAGAGAGAAATCTTCAACTTTGGTGTTTAATTGGCACATCAGTACAAATCTACAGGGCAGCCCAAAGCCCAAACTGTTACCAACACATCTTAAAATATGAAAAAGGCAAGACTAGTCATTGATCAAGGAACAAAAATCTGAGTACAAAGGAGGAGACTGTTACTGAGCTGAACGCTCCCAGGTTGAATCTGGCTCCCTTCACAGCACGTGCAGAGGACATTTCTGAATTTGCAATGGGATGGCCATGTCCTCCTCATGCAGTCTGGCACATACACCCACTGCACTTGAGGGCCAGAGAGGGAGGGAAGAAGTCAGAATCATCTTAGACCACTTACGAGATTCACATCTCAGAGATACAGCTGCTACTTGCTACAAAAAACTCCAAGGCATCTGCCCTTTATTGCAAAGGGGCTGCCACAGGTGAGGTGTGTGACTTAAATTTGTGATGGGATGCACTGGAAAAGCAGAATGTGGAGAATGCAAAACTGCCTGACTAACATATGTTCCTGCTGCAAAATATGTAGGATGCAACTTACTTCACATATTGACAATATCCATTCTGTGAGATAATCTGATGCACCCTAGAATTCCAACTCAATCTTAGAAACTATGTAGACTATTATAGATTTGGTTTTTACCCACATATGAATCATGTACAGTCACAGTTAACAATCCTCCCTTGCCCCAGGCACCAGAGAGGTTCCCAAGTTAGAAATGGTCCATGTAGGTTCCTCCAAATATGAACTGTAGAGAAAGAATTTCTCACCTCTAATCACCTTCTGGAAGACTCTCTTACTGTCTCTATTCAGAGCTCAGAGAATATGTTAGGATATGTGCTACAACAGTTAGTAAGACTACTGCAAATTCATACTAAGTTATGGAGACACGGTTGGCTAGGGCCTTTTCAAACCTAGATAATGGCTAACTGGTCTGAGTAAGAAAAAACTTCAGTGAGAAACACCAGTCAACCCCATGGATTATTCTTCTGGAGAAAAAAGAACGTCAACTATATTATTAGAGTACTTTTCTGCTAGGAAAGTTGATCTAGGAGAAAGGCAAAGCACCTGAAATAAAAATTCTAGATGCTTTTTTTCCTTCTCTCGTTGAAGCCTACTTAGTCAAAAAGCAAACAAAGTCATACTCACAGCTGCTATGCCATCCTTCAGCCAATAAAAATAAAGATGCCAGTTTGCACAGGCTGTAGCAGATGATCTACAAGCTAAGGACATCCTAGCAGGAGAACCCCAGAGCTCCACATTCCCTGTGAATGCAGATGTCATAACCCCACCTCATCCTTCTGGGTGTGCAAGCAGTGACCTCAGTACAAGCTCCCTGAAAGCAAAGGCTTTCCACGGGGTGATGGAACTGGTTCAAATTGCCCACTTTGTGCTCTGTGCTCTATAAATAAATCCTGGGGAGTCACATTTTAAGATTTCCACAACAAGCTTTGATATAATGCTACCCTGGTTTTGATTTGGGGTGGTGGGAGGGAGGTCTATGAGCCCTCCTTCGACTTCACACACAGTATCTTGCTACAGTTGCCTATAGATTTCAAAATCAGGAGGCACCACATGAGCAAAGGGTCATTGGCATGCACTGTAGCAGCAAACAGGAAATATAATTAAACACAGAGCCATGAGGTAAGTTCTTTGGCAAGAGAAAGAGTGCCTTGGGATGGAAGTGGCAAGGGCAAAGCACTGTGAAATGGCAAAGTAACATGGTTAAGGCAGGGAATGAAGCATGGGGTAGAGAGGAAGAAACAAGGGTGAGAGGAGTAGAAAGGGCAGCACAAAGAGGTAAAGTGACAGTAAGAGAGAAGGCAAAGCATACAGAAGAGAAGAATGCATATAAGGGAAAAAGCTCTTAGGAGTAGTATTACTCTTAGGAGTAAAAGTTAGTACGGGCAGAAACCACATTGTTATGCAACAGAATACCCTTTCCTGTATAGGAAGAGTTTGTTCAAGCTTCTATGAAACCTCAAGAAAAATCAGTGGGAGGAAAATAGAAAATAAAAAGTGAGTAACATCATATTTCTTTTGACTTTTAAATTGCTTTTTAGGTCATATTTCACCCTTCCCTCTCAACCTCCAACTATTTTCCAGGATGGAATTTTCTTCTTCCCACTCCAGGATTTCGCGTGGGCAGAACACTGCAGATGCTGCTGAACTCAGAAACCAAGAAACTGATTCATTTTTCCCTTGAATCTTGTGCTATCATTTAGACTGGGAACAAGCAAACGTCAAAGGCTGCAAGTCAGAAACGTGCAGCCACAATTTTACACAGCCTGACCATTCGCTTTGTCCCAGAGTAACGGCGGTACCAGAGGGAGAGTAAAGTTCTGAATTCCTGCTAGATTGCTAAATATCTAAGAATAATTATTTTTTCTTCTGTTCCATCAGACTCGTGCTCTAAAACTCCTCTCAGTTTCGACAATGTGCAGAGGATAGGTTTTCTCTAAGGTAAGCCCAACAACCATTATTCAACTTCACTAAACAAAAATCCTTAGAATGAAGACAGCCTCATCAAATCAACGAGCAAAGTCCTTCAATCTCACTGACCATGTTCCACAAGTCCAGATTAGTTTCTGAAAGTTTCCTCTCATTGCAGCCTCTGGTGCTGTACAAACCCACTGCTGGGTATCAATTCAGTACTCAGAAAGGATTCTCAGAACAAATCCTATGGAATCATATGACATAAAAGAAGCTGCTCCCAGGATAATTGATACTAGGTTCATATTTTTTGAATCTGAGGCCACTTTCAGCAAGAAAGTTTCTTTCCCTACTTCATCTTAGACTTTAAGCCAAACCAAAGTTCTAACATTTTAAAAGGTTAGACACATTTTTTACTCCCACCGTTTCTTAATAAAACACCATTTGTGTGGGAAAACAGCTTAGTGCATACTTTAAAAACAGGCAAACCATTAATTAATCCAACATGTTGGCAGTTTTAGACAAACTTACTAGAGAAGGACAAGCTATGCTGCATCTTAAATTTTAAAACAGCCTGAGCTTTACTTTGATGGTGCCTAAGTATGCCAAGCTCCCGCTGCTTTATACTTCTTAGTATGTAATCTGTAATACTTAAAGTAGCAAGAAGTATAATCTGAACAGTTGCTAAACCATGGGTGGGTTATAAAACATAGTTTTAGGAAGCTCAAGAGGTTATGAGTTGCTTGTCTCACAAAACCAAAGGAAAACACTAAAAAAGGCCCCATCTTCCACCAACCCTACCAAAGAAACACTAATTTGCCCAATAGAAATGGTTAATCTCTGAAACAGGCTGGACACAAGAGGTTCCAAAATCGCTGCTTTTGCATGAGCAGTACTTTGGCACTATGGTTAAGCAACAAATTGCTTCTCAGTACATCCAAGCTAGTTAGTTTACTGTGGAAATTTAACATGTCATTAGAATAACATCCTGTTTTGCAGCATTTCTGTGTTTCTATTTACCCCAACTCTACTAAGATTCATCTGGCATGAAACAGCTGGGCATGATTAGTTACTGGATGGAAACCAAACTGAGATTTCACAATAGGTGGCATTTTATCTCCATGGCATAGGCAGCTGGTATAAAAGACAAGTGACCCCTGGCAGGAAACACTGTCCCTAAATATAAATCTGGTGAACTGTTTTTAAGACATTATTTCAGATCAAGCACTGGTACAGAAACAGTGGGGGATTTTGTTGTGGGCATAAGCCAGGGTTTAGGTTATTTTGAATCGCTGGCTTTTGACTGGGTTCCAGTTGACAAGCACATGTTGGGACCCGACCACCCATGTGCTGACACTGCAAGCACAAACTCCACCAGAACATTCACCTGGGAGAGTGAAACGCTCCCCTCATCCCAGTCCTGGACAACACGTCTCATGTTCTCACCAAATCAGATACTCGACATTCCTACTCGATCTCACAGCTTTTACACTATCGCAGCCAGGACTGTGGACGCCGTGTTCTCTACTTTATTGCACCTCCTGATAAGCCTGCACCACAACACTACAACTTCTCCTCTTCCGCAGCTCTCAGTCACACTCCACCCCACCTGCCAGAGGACCCTCAGGACACAACAAAACACCGGTGCCCCACAGTGGGATCTGCGTCCCATTCCTCTGACTAGACCAAACTTTACACGTCCCAAACTTCTCATCCTCGGGGCACCGGCGTGCACTGCTATGGATTTGCTAGCAGCACATCTCCATCCTCTGCCATGGCAGCATGGAGAGGAGCTCCATGGTCCCCACGATGGGCACCCACCACCCAGCGACGCCCATAGCCCATCCTGCTCCCTGCCAGGAGGTGCGAGGACACCTTCCCGCAATAGCTCCCATGCCAAGGATGCGGGACGGCCGAGCGGGCTGGAAAAGGAGGTCCATCCCTCTGCCCCCTCAGCACAGCCCCGGGGGCGGCGTGGCTCACCTGCGTCGGGCATGGTGATGGTCTCATTGGCGTTGCTGGAGCCCATGTTATAGATGACGACGGCGGAGGCGTTCTGGGCGGCGGCGTGGCGGATCTTGTCCTTGTAGGTGCAGTTTCCCCGCGGGATCAGGGCCACCCAGCTCTTGCCCGGCGCCGGGGCGTTGAAGCGGGTGCCGGGGTCGCAGGCGAAGAGGTCGGCGGGCGAGGCGGAGACGGCCACCTGCCCGCGGGCGTCCTGTTTGGGCGACTGCTCGCCGTAGCGCCCGCACTCGCTCTTCTCGCTGCGGAGCTCGGCGCTGCCGGCCGCCGGGTCGGCGTAGGTGATGTTGACGAAGGCCGTGTACCACTCCTCCTTCTCGGCCACGGTGAAGTCCAGGCACAGCAGATGCACGAAACAAAAGGACAGCAGCCATGTTGAGAGCGCCAGGCTGCGGCACGCTTGGATCACAGACATTGCCATCTTCATCTGCCGGCCCCCCCGCCCTCCCGCCCGGCCGCCGCCGGTCCGTGTGTGCGTGCGCGCCCCGAGCCGCCGCTCCGAGCGGGGCGGCGCTGCTC